>CM043699.1:146724535-147279535 GCA_023935145.1 Bretschneidera sinensis | reverse complement strand
CCCCAAACCCCAAACCCCAAACCCCAAACCCCAACCCCAAACCCCAAACCCCCAAACCCCCAAACCCCAAACCCCTAACCCCTAACCCCCAAACCCCAAACCCCAAACCCCAAACCCTAAACCCTAAACCCTAAACCCTAAACCCTAAACCCTAAACCCTAAACCCTAAACCCTAAACCCTAAACCCCAAACCCTAAACCCTAAACCCCAAACCCCAAACCCTAAACCCCCAAACCCCAAACCCCAAACCCCCAAACCCCAAACCCTAAACCCCTAAACCCTAAACCCTAAACCCAAACCCCAAACCCCTAAACCCTAAAACCCTAAACCCTAAACCCTAAACCCAAACCCCTAAACCCTAAAACCCCCAAACCCAAAACCCCAAACCCCAAACCCCCAAACCCCAAACCCCCAAACCCCAAACCCCAAACCCCAAACCCCAAACCCAAAACCCCAAACCCCAAACCCCAAACACCAAACCCCAAACCCCCAACCCCTAACCCCAAACCCTAAACCCTTAACCCCCTAAACCCTAAACCCTAAACCCTATTCTAATGAAATTTTGAAATCTCAGTCTATCACCTCTGAAATGTGTGTTCTCTGTGTGTGCGTGTGCTTGGATTTTCCCATCCTCTTCATGAAAGCAGATTCTTATATTCATTACAGGGAAATGATATTCATTACAGGGAAATGATCCTTCATACTTACGTGAATTTCTCCTGCAAATCGTAAGTAGAAATTCCCCTATCTGGAAATGCTGGACTCCAAGTAAGTGTTTGCTCACTTGAATGCAATTTGGTTTCTCATCTTATCAGTTGGGGGATATTTTAATATATTATCTTTGTTGCAGATACTTGATAGAAATTGGGGTGCAGTTTGGAACCTTCTGTCGTTATTGCTAGCTACCAAACCTTCTAAAAGAATCAGGTATGCCCTGGATATATTTAAGGATTATTTTTTCTGTTTTAATATCAAACACATAACTACAGAACTCATGTAGTTTTGTGAATACACATTCAGCTGAAAGATAAATTTACATAAACTTCACATATGCTGAGAAGTGGGAACTGAATAAGCGTAAGCATGGACCCACATATGGTTTTATCAGCCATTAATGGATAAGAATCTGGTTTCATGAATAGGATGGGAAAATCCAAGCACACACACACACAGAGAACACACATTTCAGAGGTAATAGACTGAGATTTCAAAATTTCATTAGAAAAGTATAAAAGTGATATCATTCATGGCGATCTTTTTGGATTTTGATGCAGTTGTTTGGATGCTCTTAGACATCCATTTCTGTGTGGACCGAGATGGCGGGTGGTCCCATCCATTGATATCATCCGATGGGGTCTTGGGTTAACTGCAGTGAGGATTACGGAACAGTAAATCTATAGGCAGCCTCAGGTATATGAAATTTTCTGTTTCCATTTCCATTTGATTTCTTAATTTTGAAAGTATTAGTCTCTCATCATGTCTTTGTTGACATCAATTGCCTTAGAACATAATATTTTATGTGTACGGTTCAGATCTTCAGTTATGTGGTATCTCTCATGCTGTGGATAAGCTAAAATGTGGTTTTATCAGAGTCCTGTTGCATTGAGTTCCCTTATTCTAAATTGTATGTGAATCTTTCTTTACCATCAATCTGTTGAGAATGGTATGTTTGTTTATTGTTGGTTTTATTTTGTAGCAATATATTTTGTTATGTTGAAAAAAAATATGGCAGCATCTGCTCTCTTCCGTGGTAAAGCCTATATGTTTCTTTAATAATTTACTAGACATTAACCTTCTTACCATGCTTCGATCTGTTTTTCTCTACTCAATCTTTGCTACTTGAGGCCATTCAATATCCGGAAGAAGCTCATTTATTGTAGAAGTTTGACAAATTAGAAGTGAGCTGACCAGCAATATTTTTGTTTTCAGCGTGGTAGGCTGGCCCACTTCCTTGAATTAATGGAGATGCTGAATCCATATTCTAAGCCAAAGGTAATTTATCATTTACATCTTTCATATCTTTTCCATTATTTATATTATGATTTCCAAAGAGGTGAATGGAATGTGATGCTTGTTCTATTTTTCACAACATGTAGAATTGGTTAGAGCTACTGCCAGGAAGATGGCGTCTATTATACCGTACTGAGAGACACATAGGGTTGACCCTTCGCCAGCCTCCTGCTCGTGTCCTCATAGGTGACATATGAGTTTAGCCTTGGTTTATTTTCATAATGATTGATATGGTTAGGTTGGTGTTGATGTGGAATGAGAGTTGCAAAAAGGAGTGTTCGGGAGAAGATAATATGTGATAGAAAAGAAAATGAATCAAGTATGAATCCTTGCATAAAGAAGGTTCAGACACTTAAATATGTTGAAGAAGCTTGTTATAACGGGACATTGATCTTAAAAGCATTCAACTCCGGTTTAGAAATTGGTGTATGCAATTGGATAATAAATGGCCCACCAAGAAATTTAACTTGTTTATCAGGCTCCATCTCTGTATATGCTAATGCAATGAGTTTTGACTGTCATGCTCTACAGGGGAATGATTTGACATGTCATTTTACAGATAAATACTACATTGACTACTGCTGAATATCACACATTGGCATCAAGGAATATCTAAATGCCTTTTTAGATATTCCTTGATGTTGGGGTTTGGGGTTTATGGATTTTTTTAATGTTTTGTAGGGTTTAGGGGTTAAGGTTTAGAGTTTAGGGTTTTGTAGGGTTGTAGAGTTGTAGAGTTTTAGGGTTTTGTAGGGTTGTAGGGTTTTAGGGTTTAGGACTGTTGGACAAGAGAGTCTCCAAATATTTTTTCATCCAACGGTTGTGAGTTCGAGCTCAAAAAATCAGCATAAAAAAATTCAATATATTTACACTTCGTTTGGAACCAAATGAAAATGGAATTCATTTATAAATAAATTTTATATTTGACTTTCTTTTGTTAAATTGTAGAATCCAATTGAATTTTTGATTTTAAAAAACTTTGGAATAAATGAAGAATTTAAAAGACGAAAGAAAATGGAAGAAGGCGGAAGAGAGAGAAAATATTTTGGTCAACATAACATTTTACTCTTCATTTTTTTGAATTTATTATTTTGATATAATTTACAACATATTAATTCAATTCTATAGTAAATTCATTTCAAAATGAATTTCATCGTTTTTTTTTTCTTCAAACATAACAAGTGCAAAATTACAAGAGAATTTATAAATTTTATAAAATTAATTCATTTATTTTCCTTTCTTTTCTTTTCTTTGCTTTCTTTTCCTTCCTTTTCTTTTCCTTTCTTTTATTTTATTTTCTTTTCTTTTCCTTTCATTTCTTTTCTTTTCCTTCTTTTCTTTTCCTTTCTTTTCCTTTCCTTTCCTTTCTTTTCTTTATTTTCCTTTCTTTTCCTTTCTTTTCTTTTCTTTTCTTTTCTTTTCTTTTCTTTCCTTTTCCTTTTCCTTTCTTTTCTTTTCCCTTCTTTTCCTTTCTTTTCTCTTTCTTTTCCCTTCCTTCCCTTTCCTTTCCTTTCTTTTCCTTCCTTTTCTTTTCCTTTCTTTTCTTTACTTTTCTTTCCTTCTTTTCTTTTCTTTTCTTTTCCTTTCTTTTCTTTTCTTTTTATTTTTGGTTTATTTTCATAATGATTGATATGGTTAGGTTGGTGTTGATGTGGAATGAGAGTTGCAAAAGGAGTGTTCGGGAGAAGATAATATGTGATAGAAAAGAAAATGAATCAAGTATGAATCCTTGCATAAAGAAGGTTCAAACACTTAAATATGCTGAAGAAGCTTGTTATAACGGGACATTGATCTTAAAAGCATTCAGCTCCGGTTTAGAAATTGGCGCATGCAATTGGATAATAAATGGCCCACCAAGAAATTTAACTTGTTTATCAGGCTCCATCTCTGTATATGCTAATGCAATGAGTTTTGACTGTCATGCTCTTCAGGGGAATGATCTGACATGTCATTTTACAGATAAATGCTACATTGACTACAGCTGAATATCACACATTGGCATCAAGGAATATCTAAAGGCCTTTTTAGATATTCCTTGATGCTGGGGTTTGGGGTTTATGGATTTTTTTAGTGTTTTGTAGGGTTTAGGGGTTAGGGTTTAGAGTTTAGGGTTTTGGGGTTTAGGGTTTTAGGGTTTAGGGTTTTGTAGGGTTGTAGGGTTTAGGACCGTTGGACAAGAGAGTCTTCGAATATTTTTTCATCCAACGGTTGTGAGTTCGAGCTCAAAAAATCAGTATAAAAAAATTGAATATATTTACACTCTGTTTGGAACCAAATGAAAATGGAATTCATTTATAAATAAATTTTATATTTGACTTCCTTTTGTTAAATTATAGAGTCCAACTGAATTTTTAATTTTAAAATCTTTGGAATAAATGAAGAATTTAAAAGATGAAAGAAAATGGAAGAAGGCGGAAGAGAGAGAAAATATTTTGGTCAACATAACATTTTACTCTTCATTTTTTTGAATTTATTATTTTGATATAATTTACAACATGCTAATTCAATTCTATAGTAAATTCATTTCATCGTTTTTTTTTCTTCAAACATAACAAGTGCAAAATTACAAGTGAATTCTATAAATTTTATAAAATTAATTCATTTATTGTCCTTTCTTTTCTTTTCTTTTCCTTTCTTTCTTTTCCTTTCCTTTCCTTTCTTTTCTTTTCATTTCTTTTCTTTTCCTTTCATTTCTTTTCTTTTCCTTTCTTTTCTTTTCTTTTTCTTTCTTTTCTTTTCTTTTCTTTTCCATTCTTTTCTTTTCTTTTCCTTTCCATCCTTTTCTTTTCCCTTCCTTTCCTTTCCTTTCTTTTCCTTCCTTTTCTTTTCCTTTCTTTTCTTTACTTTTCTTTTCCTTTCTGTTCTTTTCATTTCCTTCCTTTTCTTTTTCCTTTCTTTTCTTTTCTTTTCTTTTCTTTTTGGTTTATTTTCATAATGATTGATATGGTTAGGTTGGTGTTGATGTGGAATGAGAGTTGCAAAAAGAGTGTTCGGGAGAAGATAATATGTGATAGAAAAGAAAATGAATCAAGTATGAATCCTTGCATAAAGAAGGTTCAGACACTTAAATATGCTGAAGAAGCTTGTTATAGCGGGACATTGATCTTAAAAGCTTTCAGCTCCGGTTTAGAAATTGGCGCATGCAATTGGATAATAAATGGCCCACCAAGAAATTTAGCTTGTTTATCAGGCTCCATCTCTGTATATGCTAATGCAATGAGTTTTGACTGTCATGCTCTTCAGGGGAATGATCTGACATGTCATTTTACAGATAAATGCTACATTGACTACAGCTGAATATCACACATTGGCATCAAGCAATATCTAAATGCCTTTTTAGATATTCCAATTGAATTTTTAATTTTGAAATCTTTGGAATAAATGAAGAATTTAAAAGATGAAAGAAAAAGGAAGAAGGTTGAAGAGAGATAAAATATTTTGGTCAACATAATATTTTACTCTTAATTTTTTTGAATTCATTATTTTGATATAATTTACAACATGGTAATTCAATTATATAGTAAATTCATTTCAAAATGAATTTTATCGTTTTTTTTTTCTTCAAACATAACAACTGCAAAATTACAAGTGAATTTTATAAATTTTATAAAATTAATTCATTTATTTTCCTTTCTTTTCTTTTCTTTTCCTTTCCATTCCTTTCTTTTCTTTCCTTTTCTTTTCCTTTCTTTTCCTTTCTTTTCCTTTCTTTTCTTTTCCTTTCTTTTCCTTTCTTTTCTTTTCCTTTCCTTTCTTTTCTTTTCCCTTCCTTTCCTTTCTTTTCCCTTCCTTTCCTTTCCTTTCTTTTCCTTCCTTTTCTTTTCCTTTCTTTTCTTTTCCTTTCTGTTATTTTCTTTTCTTTCATTTTATTTTCCTTTTCTTTCTTTTCTTTTCTTTTCTTTTCTTTTCTTTTTGGTTTATTTTCATAATGATTGATATGGTTAGGTTGGTGTTGATGTGGAATGAGAATTGCAAAAGGAGTGTTCGGGAGAAGATAATATGTGATAGAAAAGAAAATGAATCAAGTATGAATCCTTGCATAAAGAAGGTTCAGACACTTAAATATGCTGAAGAAGCTTGTTATAACGGGACATTGATCTTAAAAGCATTCAGTTCCGGTTTAGAAATTGGCGCATGCAATTGGATAATAAATGGCCCACCAAGAAATTAACTTGTTTATCAGGCTCCATCTCTGTATATGCTAATGCAATGAGTTTTGACTGTCATGCTCTTCAGGGGAATGATCTGACATGTCATTTTACAGATAAATGCTACATTGACTACAGCTGAATATCACACATTGGCATCAAGTAATATCTAAATGCCTTTTTAGATATTCCTTGATGCTGGGGTTTGGGATTTATGGATTTTTTTAGTGTTTTGTAGGGTTTAGGGGTTAGGGTTTAGAGTTTAGGGTTTTAGGGTTTAGGGTTTTGTAGGGTTGTAGGGTTTTGTAGGGTTTAGGACCGTTGGACAAGAGAGTCTCCGAATATTTTTTAATCCAACAGTTGTGAGTTCGAGCTCAAAAAATCAGTATAAAAAAATTCAATATATTTACACTCTGTTTGGAACCAAATGAAAATGGAATTCATTTATAAATAAATTTTATATTTGACTTTCTTTTGTTAAATTGTAGAGTCCAATTGAATCCATAATTTTTAAAATCTTTGGAATAAATGAAGAATTTAAAAGATGAAAGAAAATTGAAGAAGGCGGAAGAGAGAGAAATTATTTTGGTCAACATAACATTTTACTCTTCATTTTTTTGAATTTATTATTTTGATATAATTTACAACATGTTAATTCAATTCTATAGTAAATTCATTTCAAAATGAATCTCATCGTTTTTTTTTCTTCAAACATAACAAGTGCAAAATTACAAGTGAATTCTATAAATTTTATAAAATTAATTCATTTATTTTCCTTTCTTTCTTTTCTTTTCCTTTCTTTTCTTTTCCTTTCCTTTCCTTTCTTTTCTTTTCTTTTCTTTTCCTTTCCTTTCTTTTCCCTTCCTTTCTTTTCTTTTCCTTCCTTTTCTTTTCCTTTCTTTTCTTTAGTTTTCTTTTCCTTTCTGTTCTTTTCATTTCCTTCTTTTTCTTTTCCTTTCTTTTCTTTTCTTTTCTTTTCTTTTCTTTTTGGTTTATTTTCATAATGATTGATATGGTTAGGTTGGTGTTGATGTGGAATGAGAGTTGCAAAAAGAGTGTTCGGGAGAAGATAATATGTGATAGAAAAGAAAATGAATCAAGTATGAATCCTTGCATAAAGAAGGTTCAGACACTTAAATATGCTGAAGAAGCTTGTTATATCGGGACAATGATCTTAAAGGCATTCAGCTCCGGTTTAGAAATTGGCGCATGCAATTGGATAATAAATGGCCCACCAAGAAATTTAACTTGTTTATCAGGCTCCATCTCTGTATATGCTAATGCAATGAGTTTTGACTGTCATGCTCTTCAGGGGAATGATTTGACATGTCATTTTACAGATAAATGCTACATTGACTACAACTGAATATCACACATTGGCATCAAGCAATATCTAAATACCTTTTTAGATATTCCAATTGAATTTTTAATTTTGAAATCTTTGGAATAAATGAAGAATTTAAAAGATGAAAGAAAATGGAAGAAGGTTGAAGAGAGACAAAATATTTTGGTTAACATAACATTTTACTCTTCATTTTTTTGAATTTATTATTTTGATATAATTTACAACATGCTAATTCAATTCTATAGTAAATTCATTTCAAAATGAATTTTATCGTTTTTTTTCTTCAAACATAACTAGTGCAAAATTACAAGTGAATTCTATAAATTTTATAAAATTAATTAATTTATTTTCCTTTCTTTTCTTTTCTTTTCCTTTCTTTTCTTTTCCTTTCCTTTCCTTTCTTTTCTTTTCTTTTCTTTTCTTTTCCTTTCCTTTCTTTTCTTTTCTTTTCGTTTCCTTTCTTTTCTTTTCCCTTCCTTTCCTTTCCTTTCTTTTCCTTCCTTTTCTTTTCCTTTCTTTTCCTTTCTGTTCTTTTCTTTTCCTTCCTTTTATTTTCCTTTCCTTTCTTTTCTTTTCTTTTCTTTTCTTTTTGGTTTATTTTCATAATGATTGATATGGTTAGGTTGGTGTTGATGTGGAATGGGAGTTGCAAAAGGAGTGTTCGGGAGAAGATAATATGTGATAGAAAAGAAAATGAATCAAGTATGAATCCTTGCATAAAGAAGGTTCAGACACTTAAATATGCTGAAGAAGCTTGTTATAGCGGGACATTGATCTTAAAAGCATTCAGCTCCGGTTTAGAAATTGGCGCATGCAATTGGATAATAAATGGCCCACCAAGAAATTTAACTTGTTTATCAGGCTCAATCTCTGTATATGCTAATGCAATGAGTTTTGACCGTCATACTCTTAAGGGGAATGATCTAACATGTCATTTTACAGATAAATGCTACATTGACTACAGCTGAATATCACACATTGGCATTAAGGAATATCTAAATGCCTTTTTAGATATTCCTTGATGCTGGGGTTTGGGGTTTATGGATTTTTTTAGTGTTTTGTAGGGTTTAGGGGTTAGGGTTTAGAGTTTAGGGTTTTAAGGTTTAGGGTTTTGTAGGGTTGTAGGGTTTTGTAGGGTTGTAGGGTTTTAGGGTTTTAGGGTTTAGGACCATTGGACAAGAGAGTCTCCGAATATTTTTTCATCCAACGGTTGTGAGTTGTGAGTTCGAGCTCAAAAAATCAATATTAAAAAATTCAATATATTTACACTCCGTTTGGAACCAAATAAAAATTGAATTCAGTTATAAATAAATAAAAAATTTTAGTAATGCATTTTAATTCAAAACAAAACAGCCCTTAACCCAAAATACTTAACCAAAAACCCAAAAACCCAAAAAACTTAGCCCACACCCTACAGCCCACAGCCCACATACTTAGCAAAACTTAAAAATTTAAAACCTAAACGCTACAGCCCACAAAAACATAAAATTTAACTTAAACAAAAAACTAAGCCTACAGCCCACACCCACCCAAAACTTAAAATTTTTCTCTCTTTTCATTTTGTTTTTTTTTGTTTCTCTTTACTTTTTTTCCTTTCTTTTTCCATTTTTTTTTCCTTTCCTTTCCCTTTTTTTTTTCTTTCTACTTTCCTCTCTGTTCCTTTCCCTGACCCAAAATTTTCCTCCCACCCATAGCTACAAGTCTGCCCATGGTGGGTAGCCCACCCATAGTGTGTGACCCACCCAAGGTGTGTAGCCCACCCATAGCCCATGACCCACCCATAGCCCAAGGCCCACCCAAACCCTAAAGCTACAGTAAACCCGTAACCCTAAAGTACAGTAAACCCGTAACCCTAATAGTAAACCTTAAACCCTAATAGTAACCCTAATAGTGAACCCTAAAACCTAATAGTAAACCCTAAACCCTAAACCCTAATAGCAAAAACACTATTAGGGTTTCAAATTTACTATTAAGGTTTCAAAATCCTAAACCCTAAAATCGAAACCCTAATAGTAAAATCTTGAAACCCTAAATCTTGAAACCCTAAAAATCAAAACCCTAAATCTTGAAACCCTAAACCTTAAACCCTAATAGTAAACCCTAAACCCTAAACCCTAAACCCTAAACCCTAATAGTAAATCTTAAACCTTAAACCCTAAACCCTAAACCCTAATAGTAAACCTTAAACCCTAAACACTAATAGTAAACCCTAAACCCTAATTCCTAAACCTTAAACCCTAAACCCTAATAGTAAACCCTAAACCCTAAACCCTAATAGTAAACCCTAAACCTAATAGTAAACCCTAAACCCTAAACCCGAATAGTAAACCCTAAACCCTAATAGTAAAATTAAAACCTTAATAGTAAAATCGAAACCCTAAATACTATTTAGGGTTTCGATGTTACTATTAGGGTTTCAATGTTACTATTAGGGTTAAGGTATTCTATTAATACGTACGAACGACTATAGAGGTATAAGGATTAGGTTATAGGGTTAAGGGGTTAGGGTATTCTAGTAATACATACGACCGACTATAGGGGTATAAGGATTAGGTTGTAGGGTTAAGGGGTTAGAGATATCTATTAATACGTACGAACGATTATACGGGGGTAAGGATTAGAGTGTAGGGTTAAGGGGTTAGGGATATCTATTAATATGTACGAACGATTATACGGGGATAAGGATTAGAGTGTAGGGTTAAGGGGTTAGGGATATCTATTAATACGTACGAACGATTATACGGGGGTTGGGATTAGAGTGTAGGGTTAAGGGGTTAGGGATATCTATTAATCCGTACGAACAATTATACGGGGGTATTCTATTAATAAATACAAACGATTATAATAAAGGAAATATTTCAATAATGCCTTTTAATTCAAAACCAAACAAGCCTTAAACCAAAAAATATAAACCCAAAACATAAAACCCATACTATTTAGCCCAACACTTAAAACCCAAAACTAAAACACTTAACCTACAGCCCAAAACACTACAGCCCACCAAAACTTAAACACTTTCCCTTCATTTGTTACAGCCCAAAGCTTATACTTAGCCAAATTTTTCCTTTGTTTTTCCATTATGTTCCTTTTTTTCCTTTGATTTCATTTCGTTTCTTTTTCTTTTTTTTTTCCTTTCTTTTTCCTTTTTTTTCTTCCCTTTGTTTCCTTTCTTTTCTTTTCCCTAGGCCAAAAATTTTCCTCCCACCCATAGCTACAGGTCTGCCCATGGTGTGCGGCCCACCCATGGTGTGTGGCCCACCCATGGTGTGTGGCCCACCCATAGCCCATGACCTACCCATAGCCCAAGGCCCACCCAAACCCTAAAGCTACAATACCTGAAACCCTAAAGCTACAGTAAACCCTAAACCCTAAAGTACAGTAAACCCTAAACCTTAATAATAATCCTAAACCCTAAACCCTAATAGTAACCCTAAACCCTAAACCCTAGGGTTTCAGGGTTTTAGGGTTTAGGGTTTTTAGGGTTTAGGGCTTCGAGTTTAGGGTTTCGAGTTTAGAGTTTAGGGTTTCGAGGTTTTAAGGTTTAGGATTTAGGGTTTAGGGTTTTTATGGTTTAGGGTTTCGAGTTTAGTGTTTAATGTTTCATGGTTTTAGGGTTTCGTGTTTAAGGTTTAAGGTTTAGGGTTTAGGGTTTAAGGTTTAGAGTTTTAGGGTTTAGGGTTTCGAGTTTAGGGTTTAGGGTTTTGGGTTTTGGGTTTTAGGGTTTTAGGGTTTAGGGTTTTAGGGATATCGTCAATCCTAACAACCTAAACCCTAAACCCCGAAACTTTAAACTCTAAACCCCAAAACCCTAAACTCTGAAACCCTAAACTCCGAAACCCTAAACCCTAAGATCGAAAACCCTAACAGTAGACTTTTTGATTACTATTGAATTAAGTTATGAAATAGTAAGATTTATGAAAAATTTATTATTAGGTGTTGGTGATCAGAAATCTCAAGAAATTACTTAAAGGAGCAGAAAAGGCACGGAGGTGATCCACATGTAGCTTTAAGTGTTAAGTGGTGAGTTAGATTCACTTTTTGTAATCGAGACCAAGAAAAATATGAATTTATGATATTTGAATAAATTTTTTAATTATAATGATTTAATGATGTATTTTTTGTTAAGTATGATAATTGATTAGGGATTAAATAGTATGTTGAATATTAATTATATAAGAATTTATATTTTAAAAAGGATGAATTAATGGAAAATAAGCTGAGAAGTTATATGAAAATTTTGAATATACAATTGAAAAAATTGATATAATATACGAGGAGATAATTTAATAAATATGATAAAATTAATAATTTTAAGAAAGATCTAGATAGTTGAATTGAATGCTTTGATGTATGTTTGCTTGCATATTATTGCTTATATGCATAAAAGGGAAGACCAGGAAGGCAACTGGTCTGGCTGAGAAGACCAAGAAGGCAACTGGTCTGGCTGATTATACGTACGAACGATTATACGGGGGTAAGGATTAGAGTGTAGGGTTAAGGGGTTAGGGATATCTATTAATACGTACGTACGGTTATACGGGGGTAAGGATTAGATTGTAGGGTTAAGGGGTTAGGGATATCTATTAATACGTACGTACGATTATACGGGGGTAAGGATTAGATTGTAGGGTTAAGAGGTTAGGGATATCTATTAATACGTACGTACGATTATACGGGGGTATTCTATTAATAAATAAGAACGATTATAATACAAGAAATAATGCAATAATGCCTTTTAATTCAAAACCAAACAGCCCTTAACCCAAAATACTTAACCAAAAAAGCAAAAACCCAAAAAACTTAACCAAATCTTAGCCCACACCCTACAGCCCACAGCCCACCAAAACATAAAAACTTAACATTTAACTTAGCCTACAGCCCAAAAACAACACTTAAACTTTTCCTTTCTTTCATTTAACTTAGCCTACAGCCCAACACTTAACATATCATTTCTACTCTTTTCCTTATCTTTTCCTTTCTGTTCCGTTTTTTTCCTTCGTTTTTCCTTTTTTTTTTCCTTTCTTTTCCGTTTTTTTTCCTTTTTTTCCTTTCTTTTCCCAAAAATTTTTTTCCTCTCTGTTCCTTTTTTTTTTCCCTGGGCCAAAATTTTCCTCCCACCCACAGTGTGTGGTCTGCCTAGGGTGTGTGGCCCACCCATGGTGTGTGGCCCACCCATGGTGTATGGCCCACCCATAGCCCATGACCCACCCATAGCCCAAGGCCCACCCAAACCCTAAATCTACAGTACCCGAAACCCTAAAGCTACAGTAAACCCTAAACCCTAAAGTACAGTAAACCCTAAACCCTAATAGTAAACCCTAAAACCTAATAGTAAATCTTAAACCCTAATAGTAAACCCTAAACCCTAATAGTGAACCTTAAACCCTAATAGTAACCCCTAAACCCTAATAGTAACCCTAATAGTAAACCATAAAACCTAATAGTAACCCCTAAACCGTAATAGTAAACCCTAAACCCTAAACCCTAAACCCTAAACCTTAAACCCTAAACCCTAAACCCTAAACCCTAAACCCTAAATCTCGAAACCCTAAATCTCGAAACCCTAAAACTCGAAACCCTAAAACTCGAAACACTAAATCTCAAAACCCTAAACCCTAAACCCTAATAGTAAAATCTCAAAACCCTAAAACTCGAAACCCTAAATCTCGAAACCCTAAATCCTAAACCCTAATAGTAAAATCTCAAAACCCTAAAACTCGAAACCCTAAATCTTGAAACCCTAAATCTTGAAACCCTAAACCCTAAACCCCTAAACCCCTAAAACCCTAACCCCTAAAACCCTAAACCCCAAACCCCAAACCCAAAACCCCAAACCCCAAACCCAAAACCCCAACCCCCAAACCCCCAACCCCAAACCCCAAACCCCAAACCCTCAACCCCAAACCCCCAAACACCAAACCCCTAACCCCAAACCCCTAACCCCAAACCCTAAACCCTTAACCCCTAAACCCTAAACCCTAAACCCTATTCTAATGAAATTTTGAAATCTCAGTCTATCACCTCTGAAATGTGTGTTCTCTGTGTGTGCGTGTGCTTGGATTTTCCCATCCTCTTCATGAAAGCAGATTCTTATATTCATTACATGGAAATGATATTCATTACAGGGAAATGATCCTTCATACTTACGTGAATTTCTCCTGCAAATCGTAAGTGGAAATTCCCTATCTGGAAATGCTGGACTCCAAGTAAGTGTTTGCCCACTTGAATGCAATTTGGTTTCTCATCTTATCAGTTGGGGGATATTTTAATATATTATCTTTGTTGCAGATACTTGATAGAAATTGGGGTGCAGTTTGGAACCTTCTGTCGTTATTGCTAGCTACCAAACCTTCTAAAAGAATCAGGTATGCCCTGGATATATTTAAGGATTATTTTTTCTGTTTTAATATCAAACACATAACTACAGAACTCATGTAGTTTTGTGAATACACATTCAGCTGAAAGATAAATTTACATAAACTTCACATATGCTGAGAAGTGGGAACTGAATAAGCGTAAGCATGGACCCACAGATGGTTTTATCAGCCATTAATGGATAAGAATCTGGTTTCATGAATAGGATGGGAAAATCCAAGCACACACACACACAGAGAACACACATTTCAGAGGTGATAGACTGAGATTTCAAAATTTCATTAGAAAAGTATAAAAGTGATATCATTCATGGCGATCTTTTTGGATTTTGATGCAGTTGTTTGGATGCTCTTAGACATCCATTTCTGTGTGGACCGAGATGGCGGGTGGTCCCATCCATGGATATCATCCGATGGGGTCTTGGGTTAACTGCAGTGAGGATTACGGAACAGTAAATCTATAGGCAGCCTCAGGTATATGAAATTTTCTGTTTCCATTTCCATTTGATTTCTTAATTTTGAAAGTATTAGTCTCTCATCATGTCTTTGTTGACATCAATTGCCTAAGAACATAATATTTTATGTGTACGGTTCAGATCTTCTGTTATGTGGTATCTCTCATGCTATGGATAAGCTAAAATGTGGTTTTATCAGAGTCCTGTTGCATTGAGTTCCCTTATTCTAAATTGTATGTGAATCTTTCTTTTACCATCAATCTGTTGAGAATGGTATGTTTGTTTATTGTTGGTTTCATTTTGTAGCAATATATTTTGTTCTGTTGAAAAAAAATATGGCAGCATCTGCTCTCTTCCGTGGTAAAGCCTATATGTTTCTTTAATAATTTACTAGACATTAACCTTCTTACCATGCTTCGATCTGTTTTTCTCTACTCAATCTTTGCTACTTGAGGCCATTCAATATCCGGAAGAAGCTCATTTATTGTAGAAGTTTGACAAATTAGAAGTGAGCTGACCAACAATATTTTTGTTTTCAGCGTGGTAGGCTGGCCCACTTCCTTGAATTAATGGAGATGCTGAATCCATATTCTAAGCCAAAGGTAATTTATCATTTACATCTTTTATATCTTTTCCATTATTTATATTATGATTTCCAAAGAGGTGAATGGAATGTGATGCTTGTTCTATTTTTCACAACATGTAGAATTGGTTAGAGCTACTGCCAGGAAGATGGCGTCTATTATACCGTACTGAGAGACACATAGGGTTGACCCTTCGCCAGCCTCCTGCTCGTGTCCTCATAGGTGACATATGAGTTTAGCCTTGGTTTATTTTCATAATGATTGATATGGTTAGGTTGGTGTTGATGTGGAATGAGAGTTGCAAAAGGAGTGTTCGGGAGAAGATAATATGTGATAGAAAAGAAAATGAATCAAGTATGAATCCTTGCATAAAGAAGGTTCAGACACTTAAATATGTTGAAGAAGCTTGTTATAACGGGACATTGATCTTAAAAGCATTCAACTCCGGTTTAGAAATTGGTGCATGCAATTGGATAATAAATGGCCCACCAAGAAATTTAACTTGTTTATCAGGCTCCATCTCTGTATATGCTAATGCAATGAGTTTTGACTGTCATGCTCTACAGGGGAATGATCTGACATGTCATTTTACAGATAAATACTACATTGACTACTGCTGAATATCACACATTAGCATCAAGGAATATCTAAATGCCTTTTTAGATATTCCTTGATGTTGGGGTTTGGGGTTTATGGATTTTTTTAATGTTTTGTAGGGTTTAGGGGTTAGGGTTTAGAGTTTAGGGTTTTGTAGGGTTGTAGAGTTGTAGAGTTTTAGGGTTTTGTAGGGTTTTGTAGGGTTGTAGAGTTGTAGAGTTTTAGGGTTTTGTAGGGTTGTAGGGTTTTAGGGTTTAGGACTGTTGGACAAGAGAGTCTCCAAATATTTTTTCATCCAACGGTTGTGAGTTCGAGCTCAAAAAATCAGCATAAAAAATTCAATATATATTAATACGTACGTACGATTATACGGGGGTAAGGATTAGATTGTAGGGTTAAGAGGTTAGGGATATCTATTAATACGTACGTACGATTATACGGGGGTATTCTATTAATAAATAAGAATGATTATAATACAAGAAATAATGCAATAATGCCTTTTAATTCAAAACCAAACAGCCCTTAACCCAAAATACTTAACCAAAAAAGCAAAAACCCAAAAAACTTAACCAAATCTTAGCCCACACCCTACAGCCCACAGCCCACCAAAACATAAAAACTTAACATTTAACTTAGCCTACAGCCCAAAAACAACACTTAAACTTTTCCTTTCTTTCATTTAACTTAGCCTACAGCCCAACACTTAACATATCATTTCTACTCTTTTCCTTATCTTTTCCTTTCTGTTCCGTTTTTTTCCTTTGTTTTTCCTTTTTTTTTTCCTTTCTTTTCCGTTTTTTTTCCTTTTTTTCCTTTCTTTTCCCAAAAATTTTTTTCCTCTCTGTTCCTTTTTTTTTTCCCTGGGCCAAAATTTTCCTCCCACCCACAGTGTGTGGTCTGCCTAGGGTGTGTGGCCCACCCATGGTGTGTGGCCCACCCATGGTGTATGGCCCACCCATAGCCCATGACCCACCCATAGCCCAAGGCCCACCCAAACCCTAAATCTACAGTACCCGAAACCCTAAAGCTACAGTAAACCCTAAACCCTAAAGTACAGTAAACCCTAAACCCTAATAGTAAACCCTAAAACCTAATAGTAAATCTTAAACCCTAATAGTAAACCCTAAACCCTAATAGTGAACCCTAAACCCTAATAGTAACCCCTAAACCCTAATAGTAACCCTAATAGTAAACCATAAAACCTAATAGTAACCCCTAAACCGTAATAGTAAACCCTAAACCCTAAACCCTAAACCCTAAACCCTAAACCTTAAACCCTAAACCCTAAACCCTAAACCCTAAACCCTAAATCTCGAAACCCTAAATCTCGAAACCCTAAAACTCGAAACCCTAAAACTCGAAACACTAAATCTCAAAACCCTAAACCCTAAACCCTAATAGTAAAATCTCAAAACCCTAAAACTCGAAACCCTAAATCTCGAAACCCTAAATCCTAAACCCTAATAGTAAAATCTCAAAACCCTAAAACTCGAAACCCTAAATCTTGAAACCCTAAATCTTGAAACCCTAAACCCTAAACCCCTAAACCCCTAAAACCCTAACCCCTAAAACCCTAAACCCCAAACCCCAAACCCAAAACCCCAAACCCCAAACCCAAAACCCCAACCCCCAAACCCCAAACCCCAAACCCCAAACCCCAAACCCTCAACCCCAAACCCCCAAACACCAAACCCCTAACCCCAAACCCCTAACCCCAAACCCTAAACCCTTAACCCCTAAACCCTAAACCCTAAACCCTATTCTAATGAAATTTTGAAATCTCAGTCTATCACCTCTGAAATGTGTGTTCTCTGTGTGTGCGTGTGCTTGGATTTTCCCATCCTCTTCATGAAAGCAGATTCTTATATTCATTACATGGAAATGATATTCATTACAGGGAAATGATCCTTCATACTTACGTGAATTTCTCCTGCAAATCGTAAGTGGAAATTCCCTATCTGGAAATGCTGGACTCCAAGTAAGTGTTTGCCCACTTGAATGCAATTTGGTTTCTCATCTTATCAGTTGGGGGATATTTTAATATATTATCTTTGTTGCAGATACTTGATAGAAATTGGGGTGCAGTTTGGAACCTTCTGTCGTTATTGCTAGCTACCAAACCTTCTAAAAGAATCAGGTATGCCCTGGATATATTTAAGGATTATTTTTTCTGTTTTAATATCAAACACATAACTACAGAACTCATGTAGTTTTGTGAATACACATTCAGCTGAAAGATAAATTTACATAAACTTCACATATGCTGAGAAGTGGGAACTGAATAAGCGTAAGCATGGACCCACAGATGGTTTTATCAGCCATTAATGGATAAGAATCTGGTTTCATGAATAGGATGGGAAAATCCAAGCACACACACACACAGAGAACACACATTTCAGAGGTGATAGACTGAGATTTCAAAATTTCATTAGAAAAGTATAAAAGTGATATCATTCATGGCGATCTTTTTGGATTTTGATGCAGTTGTTTGGATGCTCTTAGACATCCATTTCTGTGTGGACCGAGATGGCGGGTGGTCCCATCCATGGATATCATCCGATGGGGTCTTGGGTTAACTGCAGTGAGGATTACGGAACAGTAAATCTATAGGCAGCCTCAGGTATATGAAATTTTCTGTTTCCATTTCCATTTGATTTCTTAATTTTGAAAGTATTAGTCTCTCATCATGTCTTTGTTGACATCAATTGCCTAAGAACATAATATTTTATGTGTACGGTTCAGATCTTCTGTTATGTGGTATCTCTCATGCTATGGATAAGCTAAAATGTGGTTTTATCAGAGTCCTGTTGCATTGAGTTCCCTTATTCTAAATTGTATGTGAATCTTTCTTTTACCATCAATCTGTTGAGAATGGTATGTTTGTTTATTGTTGGTTTCATTTTGTAGCAATATATTTTGTTCTGTTGAAAAAAAATATGGCAGCATCTGCTCTCTTCCGTGGTAAAGCCTATATGTTTCTTTAATAATTTACTAGACATTAACCTTCTTACCATGCTTCGATCTGTTTTTCTCTACTCAATCTTTGCTACTTGAGGCCATTCAATATCCGGAAGAAGCTCATTTATTGTAGAAGTTTGACAAATTAGAAGTGAGCTGACCAACAATATTTTTGTTTTCAGCGTGGTAGGCTGGCCCACTTCCTTGAATTAATGGAGATGCTGAATCCATATTCTAAGCCAAAGGTAATTTATCATTTACATCTTTTATATCTTTTCCATTATTTATATTATGATTTCCAAAGAGGTGAATGGAATGTGATGCTTGTTCTATTTTTCACAACATGTAGAATTGGTTAGAGCTACTGCCAGGAAGATGGCGTCTATTATACCGTACTGAGAGACACATAGGGTTGACCCTTCGCCAGCCTCCTGCTCGTGTCCTCATAGGTGACATATGAGTTTAGCCTTGGTTTATTTTCATAATGATTGATATGGTTAGGTTGGTGTTGATGTGGAATGAGAGTTGCAAAAGGAGTGTTCGGGAGAAGATAATATGTGATAGAAAAGAAAATGAATCAAGTATGAATCCTTGCATAAAGAAGGTTCAGACACTTAAATATGTTGAAGAAGCTTGTTATAACGGGACATTGATCTTAAAAGCATTCAACTCCGGTTTAGAAATTGGTGCATGCAATTGGATAATAAATGGCCCACCAAGAAATTTAACTTGTTTATCAGGCTCCATCTCTGTATATGCTAATGCAATGAGTTTTGACTGTCATGCTCTACAGGGGAATGATCTGACATGTCATTTTACAGATAAATACTACATTGACTACTGCTGAATATCACACATTAGCATCAAGGAATATCTAAATGCCTTTTTAGATATTCCTTGATGTTGGGGTTTGGGGTTTATGGATTTTTTTAATGTTTTGTAGGGTTTAGGGGTTAGGGTTTAGAGTTTAGGGTTTTGTAGGGTTGTAGAGTTGTAGAGTTTTAGGGTTTTGTAGGGTTGTAGAGTTGTAGAGTTTTAGGGTTTTGTAGGGTTGTAGGGTTTTAGGGTTTAGGACTGTTGGACAAGAGAGTCTCCAAATATTTTTTCATCCAACGGTTGTGAGTTCGAGCTCAAAAAATCAGCATAAAAAATTCAATATATTTACACTTCGTTTGGAACCAAATGAAAATGGAATTCATTTATAAATAAATTTTATATTTGACTTTCTTTTGTTAAATTGTAGAATCCAATTGAATTTTTGATTTTAAAAACTTTGGAAAAAATGAAGAATTTAAAAGACGAAAGAAAATGGAAGAAGGCGGAAGAGAGAGAAAATATTTTGGTCAACATAACATTTTACTCTTCATTTTTTTGAATTTATTATTTTGATATAATTTACAACATATTAATTCAATTCTATAGTAAATTCATTTCAAAATGAATTTCATCGTTTTTTTTTCTTCAAACATAACAAGTGCAAAATTACAAGAGAATTTATAAATTTTATAAAATTAATTCATTTATTTTCCTTTCTTTTCTTTTCTTTTCCTTTCCTTTCCTTTCTTTTCTTTTCTTTTCTTTTCCTTTCCTTTCTTTTCCCTTCCTTTCTTTTCTTTTCCTTCTTTTCTTTTCCTTTCTTTTCCTTTCCTTTCCTTTCTTTTCTTTTATTTTCCTTTATTTTCCTTTCTTTTCTTTTCTTTTCTTTTCTTTTCTTTTCTTTCCTTTTCCTTTTCCTTTCTTTTCTTTTCCCTTCTTTTCCTTTCTTTTCTCTTTCTTTTCCCTTCCTTCCCTTTCCTTTCCTTTCTTTTCCTTCCTTTTCTTTTCCTTTCTTTTCTTTACTTTTCTTTTCTTTTCCTTTCTTGTCTTTTCTTTTCCTTTCTTGTCTTTTCTTTTCCTTTCTTGTCTTTTCTTTTTATTTTTGGTTTATTTTCATAATGATTGATATGGTTAGGTTGGTGTTGATGTGGAATGAGAGTTGCAAAAGGAATGTTCGGGAGAAGATAATATGTGATAGAAAAGAAAATGAATCAAGTATGAATCCTTGCATAAAGAAGGTTCAAACACTTAAATATTCTGAAGAAGCTTGTTATAACGGGACATTGATCTTAAAAGCATTCAGCTCCGGTTTAGAAATTGGCGCATGCAATTGGATAATAAATGGCCCACCAAGAAATTTAACTTGTTTATCAGGCTCCATCTCTGTATATGCTAATGCAATGAGTTTTGACTGTCATGCTCTTCATGGGAATGATCTGACATGTCATTTTACAGATAAATGCTACATTGACTATAGCTGAATATCACATATTGGCATCAAGGAATATCTAAAGGCCTTTTTAGATATTCCTTGATGCTGGGGTTTGGGGTTTATGGATTTTTTTAGTGTTTTGTAGGGTTTAGGGGTTAGGGTTTAGAGTTTAGGGTTTTAGGGTTTAGGGTTTTAGGGTTTAGGGTTTTGTAGGGTTGTAGGGTTTAGGACCGTTGGACAAGAGAGTCTTCGAATATTTTTTCATCCAACGGTTGTGAGTTCGAGCTCAAAAAATCAGTATAAAAAAATTGAATATATTTACACTCTGTTTGGAACCAAATGAAAATGGAATTCATTTATAAATAAATTTTATATTTGACTTCCTTTTGTTAAATTGTAGAGTCCAACTGAATTTTTAATTTTAAAATCTTTGGAATAAATGAAGAATTTAAAAGATGAAAGAAAATGGAAGAAGGCGGAAGAGAGAGAAAATATTTTGGTCAACATAACATTTTACTCTTCATTTTTTTGAATTTATTATTTTGATATAATTTACAACATGCTAATTCAATTCTATAGTAAATTCATTTCATCGTTTTTTTTTCTTCAAACATAACAAGTGCAAAATTACAAGTGAATTCTATAAATTTTATAAAATTAATTCATTTATTGTCCTTTCTTTTCCTTTCCTTTCCTTTCTTTTCTTTTCATTTCTTTTCTTTTCCTTTCATTTCATTTCTTTTCCTTTCTTTTCCTTTCTTTTCTTTTCTTTTCCTTTCCATCCTTTTCTTTTCCCTTCCTTTCCTTTCCTTTCTTTTCCTTCCTTTTCTTTTCCTTTCTTTTCTTTACTTTTCTTTTCCTTTCTGTTCTTTTCATTTCCTTCCTTTTCTTTTCCTTTCTTTTCTTTTCTTTTCTTTTCTTTTTGGTTTATTTTCATAATGATTGATATGGTTAGGTTGGTGTTGATGTGGAATGAGAGTTGCAAAAAGAGTGTTCGGGAGAAGATAATATGTGATAGAAAAGAAAATGAATCAAGTATGAATCCTTGCATAAAGAAGGTTCAGACACTTAAATATGCTGAAGAAGCTTGTTATAGTGGGACATTGATCTTAAAAGCTTTCAGCTCCGGTTTAGAAATTGGCGCATGCAATTGGATAATAAATGGCCCACCTAGAAATTTAGCTTGTTTATCAGGCTCCATCTCTGTATATGCTAATGCAATGAGTTTTGACTGTCATGCTCTTCAGGGGAATGATCTGACATGTCATTTTACAGATAAATGCTACATTGACTACAGCTGAATATCACACATTGGCATCAAGCAATATCTAAATGCCTTTTTAGATATTCCAATTGAATTTTTAATTTTGAAATCTTTGGAATAAATGAAGAATTTAAAAGATGAAAGAAAATGGAAGAAGGTTGAAGGGAGATAAAATATTTTGGTCAACATAACATTTTACTCTTAATTTTTTTGAATTCATTATTTTGATATAATTTACAACATGGTAATTCAATTATATAGTAAATTCATTTCAAAATGAATTTTATCGTTTTTTTTTTCTTCAAACATAACAACTGCAAAATTACAAGTGAATTTTATAAATTTTATAAAATTAATTCATTTATTTTCCTTTTTTTCTATTCTTTTCCTTTCTTTTCTTTTCTTTTCCTTTCCTTTCTTTTCTTTCCTTTTCTTTTCCTTTCTTTTCCTTTCTTTTCTTTTCCTTTCCTTTCTTTTCTTTTTTTTTCCTTTCATTTCTTTTCTTTTCCCTTCCTTTCCTTTCTTTTCCCTTCCTTTCCTTTCCTTTCTTTTCCTTCCTTTTCTTTTCCTTTCTTTTCTTTTCCTTTCTGTTATTTTCTTTTCCTTCATTTTATTTTCCTTTCCTTTCTTTTCTTTTCTTTTCTTTTTGGTTTATTTTCATAATGATTGATATGGTTAGGTTGGTGTTGATGTGGAATGAGAATTGCAAAAGGAGTGTTCGGGAGAAGATAATATGTGATAGAAAAGAAAATGAATCAAGTATGAATCCTTGCATAAAGAAGGTTCAGACACTTAAATATGCTGAAGAAGCTTGTTATAACGGGACATTGATCTTAAAAGCATTCAGCTCCGGTTTAGAAATTGGCACATGCAATTGGATAATAAATGGCCCACCAAGAAATTAACTTGTTTATCAGGCTCCATCTCTGTATATGCTAATGCAATGAGTTTTGACTGTCATGCTCTTCAGGGGAATGATCTGACATGTCATTTTACAGATAAATGCTACATTGACTACAGCTGAATATCACACATTGGCATCAAGTAATATCTAAATGCCTTTTTAGATATTCCTTGATGCTGGGGTTTGGGATTTATGGATTTTTTTAGTGTTTTGTAGGGTTTAGGGGTTAGGGTTTAGAGTTTAGGGTTTTAGGGTTTAGGGTTTTGTAGGGTTGTAGGGTTTTGTAGGGTTTAGGACCGTTGGACAAGAGAGTCTCCGAATATTTTTTAATCCAACAGTTGTGAGTTCGAGCTCAAAAAATCAGTATAAAAAAATTCAATATATTTACACTCTGTTTGGAACCAAATGAAAATGGAATTCATTTATAAATAAATTTTATATTTGACTTTCTTTTGTTAAATTGTAGAGTCTAATTGAATTCTTAATTTTTAAAATCTTTGGAATAAATGAAGAATTTAAAAGATGAAAGAAAATTGAAGAAGGCGGAAGAGAGAGAAAATATTTTGGTCAACATAACATTTTACTCTTCATTTTTTTGAATTTATTATTTTGATATAATTTACAACATGTTAATTCAATTCTATAGTAAATTCATTTCAAAATAAATCTCATCGTTTTTTTTTCTTCAAACATAACAAGTGCAAAATTACGAGTGAATTCTATAAATTTTATAAAATTAATTCATTTATTTTCCTTTCTTTTCTTTTCTTTTCCTTTCCTTCCTTTCTTTTCTTTTCTTTTCTTTTCCTTTCCTTTCTTTTCCCTTCCTTTCTTTTCTTTTCCTTCCTTTTCTTTTCCTTTCTTTTCTTTAGTTTTCTTTTCCTTTCTGTTCTTTTCATTTCCTTCTTTTTCTTTTCCTTTCTTTTCTTTTCTTTTCTTTTCTTTTTGGTTTATTTTCATAATGATTGATATGGTTAGGTTGGTGTTGATGTGGAATGAGAGTTGCAAAAAGAGTGTTCGGGAGAAGATAATATGTGATAGAAAAGAAAATGAATCAAGTATGAATCCTTGCATAAAGAAGGTTCAGACACTTAAATATGCTGAAGAAGCTTGTTATATCGGGACATTGATCTTAAAAGCATTCAGCTCCGGTTTAGAAATTGGCGCATGCAATTGGATAATAAATGGCCCACCAAGAAATTTAACTTGTTTATCAGGCTCCATCTCTGTATATGCTAATGCAATGAGTTTTGACTGTCATGCTCTTCAGGGGAATGATTTGACATGTCATTTTACAGATAAATGCTACATTGACTACAACTGAATATCACACATTGGCATCAAGCAATATCTAAATGCTTTTTTAGATATTCCAATTGAATTTTTAATTTTGAAATCTTTGGAATAAATGAAGAATTTAAAAGATGAAAGAAAATGGAAGAAGGTTGAAGAGAGACAAAATATTTTGGTTAGCATAACATTTTACTCTTCATTTTTTTGAATTTATTATTTTGATATAATTTACAACATGCTAATTCAATTCTATAGTAAATTCATTTCAAAATGAATTTTATCGTTTTTTTTCTTCAAACATAACTAGTGCAAAATTACAAGTGAATTCTATAAATTTTATAAAATTAATTAATTTATTTTCCTTTCTTTTCTTTTCTTTTCCTTTCTTTTCTTTTCCTTTCCTTTCCTTTCTTTTCTTTTCTTTTCTTTTCTTTTCCTTTCCTTTCTTTTCTTTTCCCTTCCTTTCCTTTCCTTTCTTTTCCTTCCTTTTCTTTTCCTTTCTTTTCTTTACTTTTCTTTTCCTTTCTGTTCTTTTCTTTTCCTTCCTTTTCTTTTCCTTTCCTTTCTTTTCTTTTCTTTTCTTTTCTTTTCTTTTCTTTTCTTTTTGGTTTATTTTCATAATGATTGATATGGTTAGGTTGGTGTTGATGTGGAATGGGAGTTGCAAAAGGAGTGTTCGGGAGAAGATAATATGTGATAGAAAAGAAAATGAATCAAGTATGAATCCTTGCATAAAGAAGGTTCAGACACTTAAATATGCTGAAGAAGCTTGTTATAGCGGGACATTGATCTTAAAAGCATTCAGCTCCGGTTTAGAAATTGGCGCATGCAATTGGATAATAAATGGCCCACCAAGAAATTTAACTTGTTTATCAGGCTCAATCTCTGTATATGCTAATGCAATGAGTTTTGACCGTCATACTCTTAAGGGGAATGATCTGACATGTCATTTTACAGATAAATGCTACATTGACTACAGCTGAATATCACACATTGGCATTAAGGAATATCTAAATGCCTTTTTAGATATTCCTTGATGCTGGGGTTTGGGGTTTATGGATTTTTTTAGTGTTTTGTAGGGTTTAGGGGTTAGGGTTTAGAGTTTAGGGTTTTAAGGTTTAGGGTTTTGTAGGGTTGTAGGGTTTTGTAGGGTTGTAGGGTTTTAGGGTTTAGGACCATTGGACAAGAGAGTCTCCGAATATTTTTTCATCCAACGGTTGTGAGTTGTGAGTTCGAGCTCAAAAAATCAATATTAAAAAATTCAATATATTTACACTCCGTTTGGAACCAAATAAAAATTGAATTCAGTTATAAATAAATAAAAAATTTTAGTAATGCATTTTAATTCAAAACCAAACAGCCCTTAACCCAAAATACTTAACCAAAAACCCAAAAACCCAAAAAACTTAGCCCACACCCTACAGCCCACAGCCCACATACTTAGCAAAACTTAAAAATTTAAAACCTAAACGCTACAGCCCACAAAAACATAAAATTTAACTTAAACAAAAAACTAAGCCTACAGCCCACACCCACCCAAAACTTAAACTTTTTCTCTCTTTTCATTTTGTTTTTTTTTGTTTCTCTTTACTTTTTTTCCTTTCTTTTTCCATTTTTTTTTCCTTTCCTTTCCCTTTTTTTTTTTCTTTCTACTTTCCTCTCTGTTCCTTTCCCAGACCCAAAATTTTCCTCCCACCCATAGCTACAAGTCTGCCCATGGTGGGTAGCCCACCCATAGTGTGTGACCCACCCAAGGTGTGTAGCCCACCCATAGCCCATGACCCACCCATAGCCCAAGGCCCACCCAAACCCTAAAGCTACAGTAAACCCGTAACCCTAAAGTACAGTAAACCCGTAACCCTAATAGTAAACCTTAAACCCTAATAGTAACCCTAATAGTGAACCCTAAAACCTAATAGTAAACCCTAAACCCTAAACCCTAATAGCAAAAACACTATTAGGGTTTCAAATTTACTATTAAGGTTTCAAAATCCTAAACCCTAAAATCGAAACCCTAATAGTAAAATCTTGAAACCCTAAATCTTGAAACCCTAAAAATCAAAACCCTAAATCTTGAAACCCTAAACCTTAAACCCTAATAGTAAACCCTAAACCCTAAACCCTAAACCCTAATAGTAAATCTTAAACCTTAAACCCTAAACCCTAATAGTAAACCCTAAACCCTAAACACTAATAGTAAACCCTAAACCCTAATTCCTAAACCTTAAACCCTAAACCCTAATAGTAAACCCTAAACCCTAAACCCTAATAGTAAACCCTAAACCCTAAACCTAATAGTAAACCCTAAACCCTAAACCCGAATAGTAAACCCTAAACCCTAATAGTAAAATTAAAACCTTAATAGTAAAATCGAAACCCTAAATACTATTTAGGGTTTCGATGTTACTATTAGGGTTTCAATGTTACTATTAGGGTTAAGGTATTCTATTAATACGTACGAACGACTATAGGGGTATAAGGATTAGGTTATAGGGTTAAGGGGTTAGGGTATTCTAGTAATACATACGAACGACTATAGGGGTATAAGGATTAGGTTGTAGGGTTAAGGGGTTAGAGATATCTATTAATACGTACGAACGATTATACGGGGATAAGGATTAGAGTGTAGGGTTAAGGGGTTAGGGATATCTATTAATACGTACGAACGATTATACGGGGGTTGGGATTAGAGTGTAGGGTTAAGGGGTTAGGGATATCTATTAATCCGTACGAACAATTATACGGGGGTATTCTATTAATAAATACAAACGATTATAATAAAGGAAATATTTCAATAATGCCTTTTAATTCAAAACCAAACAAGCCTTAAACCAAAAAATATAAACCCAAAACATAAAACCCATACTATTTAGCCCAACACTTAAAACCCAAAACTAAAACACTTAACCTACAGCCCAAAACACTACAGCCCACCAAAACTTAAACACTTTCCCTTCATTTGTTACAGCCCAAAGCTTATACTTAGCCAAATTTTTCCTTTGTTTTTCCATTATGTTCCTTTTTTTCCTTTGATTTCATTTCGTTTCTTTTTCTTTTTTTTTTCCTTTCTTTTTCCTTTTTTTTCTTCCCTTTGTTTCCTTTCTTTTCTTTTCCCTAGGCCAAAAATTTTCCTCCCACCCATAGCTACAGGTCTGCCCATGGTGTGCGGCCCACCCATGGTGTGTGGCCCACCCATAGCCCATGACCTACCCATAGCCCAAGGCCCACCCAAACCCTAAAGCTACAATACCTGAAACCCTAAAGCTACAGTAAACCCTAAACCCTAAAGTACAGTAAACCCTAAACCTTAATAATAATCCTAAACCCTAAACCCTAATAGTAACCCTAAACCCTAATAGTAACCCTAAACCCTAATAGTAACCCTAAACCCTAGGGTTTCAGGGTTTTAGGGTTTAGGGTTTTTAGGGTTTAGGGCTTCGAGTTTAGGGTTTCGAGTTTAGAGTTTAGGGTTTCGAGGTTTTAAGGTTTAGGATTTAGGGTTTAGGGTTTTTATGGTTTAGGGTTTCGAGTTTAGTGTTTAATGTTTCATGGTTTTAGGGTTTCGTGTTTAAGGTTTAAGGTTTAGGGTTTAGGGTTTAAGGTTTAGAGTTTTAGGGTTTAGGGTTTCGAGTTTAGGGTTTAGGGTTTAGGGTTTAGGGTTTTAGGGTTTTAGGGATATCGTAAATCCTAACAACCTAAACCCTAAACCCCGAAACTTTAAACTCTAAACCCCAAAACCCTAAACTCCGAAATCCTAGACCCTAAGATCGAAAACCCTAACAGTAGACCTTTTGATTACTATTGAATTAAGTTATGAAATAGTAAGATTTATGAAAATTTATTATTAGGTGTTGGTGATCAGAAATCTCAAGAAATTACTTAAAGGAGCAGAAAAGGCACGGAGGTGATCCACATGTAGCTTTAAGTGTTAAGTAGTGAGTTAGATTCACTTTTTGTAATCGAGACCAAGAAAAATATGAATTTATGATATTTGAATAAATTTTTTAATTATAATGATTTAATGATGTATTTTTTGTTAAGTATGATAATTGATTAGGGATTAAATAGTATGTTGAATATTAATTATATAAGAATTTATATTTTAAAAAGGATGAATTAATGGAAAATAAGCTGAGAAGTTATATGAAAATTTTGAATATACAAATGAAAAAATTGATATAATATACGAGGAGATAATTTAATAAATATGACAAAATTAATAATTTTAAGAAAGATCTAGATAGTTGAATTGAATGCTTTGATGTATGTTTGCTTGCATATTATTGCTTATATGCATAAAAGGGAAGACCATGAAGGCAACTGGTCTGGCTAAGAAGACCAAGAGGGCAACTGGTCTGGCTGAGAAGACCAAGAAGGCAGCTGGTCTGGCTGAGAAGACTAGGAAGGCAGCTGGTCTGGCTGAAACATGTCGATGATAAGTGCTTAAATATTCATATGTAAGCCCTTAATTTACATTTGTTAAGTTCTTAGTTTATGTTATTTCATGTTATTTTATTTCCTTTATATGTTTTCTGTGTTTTTATAGGTTTTTGGAGAAAATGGACTATTATGGAAATTTCTAGCTTAAAGAGCAAATCTGGGAAAAACTAGTGTCTGCCTAGTGCGATCGAGCACAGAGATCTGCGATCGTGCGCAACAGCGCTCAAGCACCCATGCCAGGATCAAGCATACCTGTGCTCGAGCACACTAGTTTGTGATCGAGTGCACACGTGCATCAATGAAACATTAAAACAGCAGAACCTATTTTGAAAATAAGTTAGAGTTTTATTTTACGAGTTTAGGGTTTCCAGATGTTAAAAACCCTATAAATAGGCCTGTAAACACAGAAAGAAGAGAGGATTATCTAGGAGAGATTTTGCAGACGAATTGATGACTCACCCAGGAAATATCTCCGGGTTTATTCTTTCCTCTCTATTTTACTTTATGAAGATGTTTAACAACAAACTCATGTGTAACTAAACTTTTAGTATGGGCTTGATTGAAGCCCTAATTATGTTTACTCGATAATTCAGTATTGGCACCTTTACAATATTTATATTATGATGCTTAACTTTATTAATGCTTGTTTTCTTGAATAACTCATATGTGTTTGCCTGATCAACATATTCATGTGGTATGGACTAGCTAGTGGTATGGACTAGCTAGTTAAATCAATTTAGATGACCGAGTCCTGGGTTTAACAATAGTAACAAAAGAAATCCACACCGGGTTCTTGGGTTAATCAACATGAGAAACCAGGAGTATACACCATGCCCTAGGTCTCGTGTGTTTGTCCAATTCCACAGATATTATGATTTCTTAGAGAACAACTTAGTATACACCATGCTAAATCCTTTAAGAAAAAAAAGAGTTAGAGTATATACCATGCCTAATTCGTTTCTTAGGGAAATCAATAGCTTAAGGAGTATACATCATGCCCTTAGGTTGACAAACATTATGCATTCATGACGTGATTAAAGCATTGACATATTGTTTTGTTGTGGTAGCATGATTAGTGGTGGATATCAAGTCCCTACACTTTTATCATTATTGATTCAAACTCAATATTTATTTCTATCGTTTTATATTACGAAACTAATTCTAAAGCAAAATTACCAATCCCTGTGGAGATGATCTCGCATTTGCACACTATAATACTATGTTAACCTTGTGCACTTGCAAGTAAAACCATTCAATTATTTGCTTATTAATTTAGGTAGATATTTGCACAACAGCCAACATGTGGGAAGACATTCCCAGATGACAATTTGAAATGATATGATGAGAAATAAATAAAGATAATTTAAATTCATGCATTATATTTGTTTAAAATATTTATGATTAATGGCTCAGATGTTAAAGAATTAATTTTGATTATTAAATGATTGATAGATAGATAAGTCTCATAATGAGGCAATTTTGGTGATAGATAAATAGAAAGGATGACATAATAAAGAATTATATTATTGATTGTTGGTATGGTGTGAACACTATGATGATATTAAATTGGAAAATTAAATTGATAAAATATATGAGATATATATTAAAAGAGGATAACTTGATAATTTATTGTTAAGATAAATGATTGAATTAGAATGTGAGAAGAGATATGTGATTAATTATGTTGATTTAACAATGAATGAATATAGCTGGAAGTATACAAACAAGTACTTCTAGTAAATTTAATTCACTGAGCTTGTGAAGCTCATTACTCATTGTTAAATAATTTCAGGTAACGGGCAAAACATATAAATTTGTGAGTTGAGATTCAAATTGAGTTATTATCTGTAAGGCTCGTAGTTCACATCCTCAGACTAATGGAAGAACAAAACTTATAGATATTCATGCATAATATATTGTATATATTGTTTCAGATGAGATATCAATAATGTAACTTCCCTGTTGAAAGTTGAAGGTTGATGATGTGTGTGTGTATGTGTGTGTGTGTCTGTGTGTGTGTGTATGCATATATTTTCAGTTGATGCATGTTTTTATATTGTTGCATATATATGTCGTACTGAGATTTCAAAACGTGACAACACCGTCTCAAGGGTGGCCAACCTGGGATGGGTCGTTAGAAATCCCTATGACAGTCATTAAATCAATCACATCGTATGCCCTTTCATGGGCCAATCACCATATGTACCCCACATAGGTCAATTATCACTTATGTCTATCATGGGCCAATCACCACTTATTCACCAATCATCCATGCAATGAATGCAATGCGATGTGATGCATATTCAATTGTTTATTCAATTCATTTTTTGTTTGTCCCTCACTAGACTAGTCATATAACAACGGGGACGTCTCTCCACGTACCGGTACATTCTCAGCAACATCATCACAATATCAGCTTCAATACCATTTTCGGCATCAACCAAGAAAGTGCAGGCAAGCTACAATTGGCATATTGAATATCAAGACATACGATTCGGACATTATCACATCTCTTACTTCCACTAAGAAAAGATCAGGATTAGATCCAACGATTCGGGCTAATAAAACAGAAGAATTGGCTATAGGAAGAGACCTAAGGACCAAGGATTTTGGGATGGAAAGCGTTACTAGAATCGAGGAATTGAAGTGCTTAGTTCTTTAAAAGAGTAGGAATCTAATAGAATCAATCAATCCGGCTGTTTCTTGCACGACGGCTACATAATGCACACATACACCTTCACTCAACATATTTAGAGCGTTAAGTCATTGATGTCTTCAATTCGGGAATCCCATCAAAATGTTGCTTAAGACCATCTCGAATGTCATTTACCTACATCTACAATGTTCACACTGACACTTCGACCTGGAATAAAATGGATTTGACAACACCTGGAATAAGGCTAAGGCGCAACTGGCTTTAATTAAAGGCTTTGATTGCTTACATATAACTAATAGTAAGAGTATGGATTGTCATTGCCCTTTTTCTTTCCCCTCTTGCTCTCCATTCATCTTTCTCAAAGTTCTTTACTTTAGTTACATGTTGTAGGTTATTTTTTTATTTTTTATTTCTACTTGGTGGTTGTCTCTCTTAGATATTACTATCATATGGATCTTAATATTGTTTCCATCAAAATTTTTGCTTAAATTAAATTTTAGATTTCAATGCGATTGATTAATTTATTTTATATAATTTTTAAAATATACATTTAAAACAAAACTTAAACATCCTCATATATTTTATTGCAATTTGTTTGTTTTAAATAATATATTTTATTATCCATTCTTATATTTTGCGAGTATAACTTTAAATTTATTCAATAGCATGATTATTATGGTTGATTATAAATTGGTCGGAAACATATTTTTTTACTAACTATTTTATATTGTGTTAGTTTACTTATTTGGTTATTTAATTTTTTAAAAGTATAGTTATAATTTTATGGAATTAATTCGTTTCTTTATAAGATTAAAAATAACTTCCATAAAATTTGGATGAAAAAATCATTTATTAATTAGTTTTATTTTCGTAATTTTTATCTTGAATATAATTATTTATGTTAGAATATTAGAATAAATATTTTTATAAATTATTATTTTAATATTAATAAAATTTATTAAATATTGAGTGTTATTTTATCACAAATCATGGATCTGTTGCCGTCACTGCTCATCTTAACCTTGAGTTATGTCACAGTGACCCTCCCACAGTTTAAAATTGTAGATTGGTGCAATCTGGCTTGATCATCTAATATGTCATGAGACTCATCACAACTCCTAAAGGAATTATCCATCCTGATTGGTCAAGTCACCACACTCAACGGTCCTGATCCCTTATCAGTCCCAATGGGTACTAGAACTTGGTTTGTGTAAGAAGGTAGAGAAAATTTTCTTACACCAAGAAAGTCGTTGATGAGCCCTGCATTGACCGTTAATCTTCCCGGACTACTCTTTTTCTCTAAGCCTTTCTAGTTTTCAACAAACCCACCATGCCCATGTATTTCTGATCTTCCCTCATCTCAAACCTTTAAATGCAAATTCTAATTCTCTGTTCTTTGATTTACCAATGTCGCCCTTATGTCCTAATTCTTACTCAAATGCAATTTCTTCTTCATTGATCTAAATCACTATCTCTAAACTTGTCGAATCCGTTCATGTACTATGTATGTCCTAATTCTTCAAATGTAACAGTCTTTTTCCTGACCCGTTTCCAGATCTTGATTACTTTTTGGTTCGAACGCCGTGTAGAAACTCCAGTGGTTGGTGCGGCGAACTGACCAGGGTGTTGAGCGACAATGGTTTGCTTGGGGGGTCGAAGTCGGTTGTAGGGGATGGGTAATCACGGAATCAATGACTGGATCAGTGGGCGTAGCGGTTGACGGAAAGGGTGGGTGATTGGGGTCGGTCTTGGAATCAGGTTTGGGGTCGGTAAAGAAGTGGGTTTCTTGGGGTTTTGCGTCTCTGGCGTGTGAAGGAGGAGGTGGCTGTGGTGGTGGTATGGGATTTAACGCGATGGAGTGCACATAATGGTCAGAAATTCCAATGTTTGGTGCACCAGATGTTCTCACAAACTCCTGCCTTTTTCGCTGCAATTCCTTGGCTTCTTGATCGGAGGGCGGCTGTGTCGGCGTTGGTGGTGCTTGCGCAGTTGAAGCTAGTGTTGATAGGGGATTCTTGTTCATTTTGCTGTCTTTTATGGGTTTTGATCTTGGTTCTGTGTTAGTGGGTGTCGCTGTCCTCTCTGCAGATACAAAGAGGAAATCATAGGGTTGTAGCTGAGGTTTAGTGGCGGTGGCAGAGGGTGGGTTGGTCATCTCTGTTGCGGAAGCCGTTGGTGATTTCGCGACCGTGTTCTGAGGATGATCTTCCTCATATTCTTGTGCGTTCTTTTATTCTTGTCGAGTTAGAATTTCCCTAAACCTTAAAACCCTAAACCAGGGTGTTGAGCGACAATGGTTTGCTCTGGGGGTCGAAGTCAGTTGGTTGTAGGGGATGGGTAATCACAGAATCAATGACTGGGTCAGTGGGCGTCGCAGTTGACGCAAAGGGTGGGTGATTGGGGTCGGTAAAGAAGTGGGTTTCTTAGGGTTTTGCATCTCTAGCGTATGAAGGAGGAAGTGGCTGTGGTGGTGGAATGGGATTTAACGCGATGGGGTGCACCGAATGGTCAGAAATTCCAATGTTTGGTGCACCAGATGTTCCCAAAAACTCCTGCCTTGTTCGCTGCAATTCCTTGGATTCTTGATCGGAGGGCGGCTGAGTCGGCTTTGGTGGTGCTTGCGCATTTGAAGCTAGTGTTGACCGGGGATTCTTGTTCGTTTCGCTGTCTTTTATGGGTTTCGATCTGAGTTCTGTGTTAGTGGGTGTCGTGGTCGTCTCTGGAGATCCAAAGATGAAATTAGAGGGTTGTAGTTGAGGTCTAGTGGCGGTGGTAGAGGGTGGGTTGGTCATCTCTGTTGCGGAGGTAGTTGGTGATTTCGCGGCCGTGTTATGAGGATGATCTTGCTCATATTCTGGTGCGTTCTTTCCTTCTTGATGAGTTCGAATTTACTTGTCGTTATTTTTGTTTGTGGTTTGCGCCCTTTCTGCCAATGGTACATCTGATTCATCAAAATTTGTATCTTCACCATAGATCATGAAATATTCTCTTATCTGTTGCCGTATTTCTTCACACACTGCACTGAATTTGGCTGTGATGGTTTTGTTCTCTGTACTGACAGTAGGTGTAGGAATAGGATCAAGAATCTGTGTCTTCATTTGCTGCACCATGCCCTTACTGTCTTGATTGTTCTCTGTTGGTAGTTCATTGTCTTGTTGAGATGACAAAGAGAGAGTATGGAGAAAATCTTGAATTTCCTCAATACTAGTGACACCCGAACCAAGCCGCACCATTGATTGTTGGGAATTATGCCTTTCATAGTCTTATGTGATTGTAATTGATGATAAGTGGTATCATTTATAGTTTCTCATTTTGGAATTTCTAGAAAATTTAAATAATCAATTTCCAATGAGACACATGGGATTTGTTTTAGCTTTTCACTCAATAAAGGAACGATTATTATGGAGAAAAATGTGCCTAATTTTGGTCCAACGCATTTCAAGCTGAAGAGAAATGATAAAGTGAGATCCCTTGGTAGTGATGGAATTTGATGAACAATGGATGTTCGTAATAATACATCAGGAAGTAAAAGTTTTGCAACCACTTTTCATGGTAAGAATCTGAGTCTTTGAAATGTTGTCACGTGTAATGGTGGAGAAGTGACCTCTTGACATAGCTGATTAGCAGGCATCCAGCATGTTTGAAGACTCAATATAGGTTGAAGAGGCTAATGTTATTTAGAGTTTTCTAATTTTTAATAATGGTAAGTATAACTACCGTGGCATGTTGTGTTCAGCTCAATGAGTGAAGGCACTGGATGACATTCTAGTGGTGATATAGTTTTCGTGTTTGTTTGATTTGAATTAAAAGATGTTATTGAAATAGTGACCACATAGGAAGTAGACAGGTTTGTATTATTATTTGGTTTTTTAGCCGTTCTATTAGGCAGAGACTCATTAAAAGCTACTTGGTGCTTTTCTTATAAGGAAAACCTTTGAAATGTCACTCTATTTGTTGAGAGTGAAAATTTTACTTTGTTATTTTAAAGAAATCTTGACCTGCAATAATTCATTTCTTGGCTAGAGATCAACCCATACTGATTGGTTGCTCGCATGCTTGCTTCAGCAAGCTGTTGTGACTTAATCCTCTTTATAAAGCCCATTTATTGTTCACAGCAGGAAAATTTGAATGAAATAAGGGGATAAGAAAGGGAAATTAAGGAAATATTCAAGTTAATAGTAGATATTTGGTTTAGGGAAACTAAACGAACTGAATTAAATATCTTCAACAACATATTCCTTCTATTCTCATATCAAATTACTTACTTCGATATTTAAGTACTTTCTTTTTGTTATGTGCCTGCTCCTATTTGTTTTATGATGAAATCATTGTTCCTCTTTTTTATAGAATATCAAGCTTTTGCTGGCCTTGACTGCTTAAAATGAACTATACGTTATTTACGATTATCTTGAGTTTGATGACCAAAGCTGACATGGATCAGATGACTTACGCTTGTCATTTTAGTTCTCTAGTGTGATTAGCTTATTACTGTTTTGTTCAACTTATCTAATCTTTAATCCACTGCTTGATTCGTGTTGAGTCTTACTTGACCTATGTGAAAGTTTCTAACTCATTAGCTGTACTCCTTTGGGCCTACTTATGTTATTGAATGATGGGAATAGAAGTGGTTCTCTACGTATTGGACAATTCATGCCTTTTTTTGGAGGAACCACGATTATATTCAAGCTTTCTTGTTGAAACTGGAATTCTTGATCAATGTTTCTATGATTCAGCTTCTTCTTATTTTTCTATCACTTGAGACTCATACTAGAGTATTATCTTTTAAGCAAACACTATCATGATCCTACATATACAATTTCTACTTAAACTTTAATCATTGCGGGGTTTCTTTTTCCTCAAAATTTGGGGATTTCAGTTCTTTTACCCACCCCCTGTTTTGTGAGGTTAACTTAGAGTTTATGAGATTTGAATATATCCTAGTTAGGGATTGGGGTTTGTAACTGGGAGTTGATTTGGTTTTTGTCTTATCTTTATGTTTTAGCAATTCTGTTCTGTTCGGGTCTCGGCAGCTGATCTTGACACTGAGCCACAGTATCCAGCCATTGTCCCTCCACTTTCGGCCCCGCGTCTAACAGTTTAATTTCCCACCCTTCTCGGCACTCAGGTGTAGTTGCGTCTTCACATTTTCTCAAAGAAAACTTATTTCTTTTTGTATTTTCGATTTATCAGGTGATTTCAAAATTTTGCTCATGAAATGTACCTTTTTTTTGGAATGATATAAAAAATAAGTTTTTGATTTTTTTATTTATTTTTGATGTGCAGTTTATTTTGAGAATGGAAAATCCAATGAAGAAAGTGTTGCACACATCGGAGGAAGACGAATTTAGCAGAACATTGCTTTCCATTTAGCCAAATAGGGCTACAGGTGATCTCTTAGGCTCTGGATTATCCCTCTAATATAAGTTTGGTTCATGAGAAATGAAGTAATGTGATAGAAAAGAACAAAAAATAAAAGTCTGAATCTTACAGTTTATGGGTTGTTTAATTTTTTCATTGGGTACATTTCTCATTAATAGAACTGCTTGTTTGTGTCATACACTATTAGGGTTGTTTTTTCTTGTTTTATTTATTAACCAGGGTAGTTTTGATGCATCAAAAGGCAGAGGAACAGACAAGAAAATAAGAAAGACTTGAAATTTGCAAAAGGGTTGTTCCTCTGTGTCATTCTTTTGTTGATCAAGTAATCAAATAAATGAGTTTAGCCTTGGTTTATTTTCATAATAATTGATATGGAACGAGAGTTGCAATCCATACAATCCATAAGCTACCCAAATTTGAAAAGATGTTTTACATACATGAAGCTAGCTGAAAGTGAAAATATGTCTGTTTAGTGATGTAATGTAATTCTTCTAGATGTATAAAGCTATGGAATGAGTTAACATATGAATGCCTAAGTTTGCAAGATACATTGCATTGCTTGGATACCATAATTTATTTATGCACGTACATCCTAACTTACCAGTCATGCTGTATGACTAAATTTTCATTTTGAAGCACCATTCGTAACAGTATAACAAAAATTTTGAACTGTGTAGCAATTAATGATAGAATGGGCCTTATGGGATAATTTGAAATTCTGATCAAATGAATATCATTTCAGATTAAACAATATTTTGCCCATTACAGGGAAATGATCCTTCATGCTTACGTGAATTCCTCCTGCAAATCGTCAGTAGAAATTCCCCATCTGGAAATGCTGGACTCCAAGTAAGTGTTTGTGCACTTGAATGCAATTTGGTTTCTCATCTTATCAGTTGGAGGATATTTTAATATATTATCTTTGTTGCAGATACTTGATAGAAATTGGGGTGCAGGTTGGAACCTTCTGTTGTTATTGCTTGCTACCAATCCTTCTAAAAGAATCAGGTATGCCCTGGATATATTTAGGGATTATTTTTTCTGTTTTAATATCAAACACACAACTACAGAACTCATGTAGTTTTGTGAATACACATTCAGCTGAAAGATAAATTTACATAAACTTCACATATGCTGAGAATTGGGAACTGACTAAGCATAAGCGTGAACCCACAGATGGTTTTATCAGCCATTAATGGATAAGAATCTGGTTTCATGAATAGGATGGGAAAATCCAAGCACGCGCACACTCAGAGAACACACATTTCAGAGGTGATAGACTGAGATTCCAAAATTGCATTAGAAAAGTATAAAAGTGATATCATTCATGGCGATCTTTTTGCAGCCTCAGGTATATGAAATTTTCTGTTTCCATTTCCATTTGATTTCTTAATTTTGAAAGTATTAGTTTCTCATCATGTCTTTGTTGACATCAATTGCCTAAGGACATAATATTTTATGTGTACGGTTCAGATCTTCTGTTATGTGGTATCTCTCATGCTGTGGATAAGCTAAAATGTGGTTTTATCAGAGTCCTGTTGCATTGAGTTCCCTTGTTCTAAACTGTATGTGAATCTTTCTTTTACCATCAATCTGTTGAGAAGGGTATGTTTGTCTATTGTTGGTTTTATTTTGTAGCAATATATTTTGTTCTGTTGAAAAAAAATATGGTAGCATTTGCTCTCTTCCGTGGTAAAGTCTATATGTTTAATTATTTACTAGACATTAACCTTCTTACCATGCTTCGATCTGTTTTTCTCTACTCAATATTTGCTACTTGAGGCCATTCAATATCCGGAAGAAGCTCATTTATTGTAGAAGTTTGACAAATTAGAAGTGAGCTGACCAACAATATTTTTGTTTTCAGCGTGGTAGGCTGGCCCATTTCCTTGAATTAATGGAGATGCTGAATCCACATTCAAAGCCAAAGGTAATTTATCGTTTACATCCTTCATATCTTTTCCATTATTTATATTATGATTTCCAAAGAGGTGAATGGAATGTGATGCTTGTTCTGTTTTTCACAACATGTAGAATTGGTTAGAGCTAATGCCAGGAAGATGGCGTCTATTATACTGTACTGGGAGACACATAGGGTTGACCCTTCGCCAGCCTCCTGCTCGTGTCCTCATAGGTGACACATGAGTTTAGCCTTGGTTTATTTTCATAATGATTGATATGGTTAGGTTGGTGTTGATGTGGAATGAGAGTTGCAAAATGAGTGTTCGGGAGAAGATAATATGTGATAGAAAAGAAAATGAATCAAGTATGAATCCTTGCATAAAGAAGGTTCAGACACTTAAATATGTTGAAGAAGCTTGTTATAATGGGACATTGATCTTAAAAGCATTCAGCTCCGGTTTAGAAATTGGCACATGCAATTGGACATTAAATGGCCCACCAAGAATTTAACTTGTTTATCAGGCTCCATCTCTATATATGCTAATGCAATGAGTTTTGACTGTCATGCTCTTCAGGGGAATGATCTGACATGTCATTTTACAGATAAATGCTACATTGACTACAGCTGAATATCACACATTGGTATCCAGGAATATCTAAATGCCTTTTTAGATATTCCTTGATGCTAGGGTTTGGGGTTTATGGATTTTTTTTAGTGTTTTGTAGTTTTTAGGGGTTAGGTTTTAGAGTTTAGGGTTTTAGGATTTAGGGTTTTGTAGGGTTGTAAGGTTGTAGGGTTTTGTAGGGTTTTAGGGTTTAGGACCGTTGGACAAGAGAGTCTCCGAATATTTTTTCATCCAACAGTTGTGAGTTCGAGCTCAAAAAATTAGTATAAAAAAATTCAATATATTTACACTCCGTTTGGAACCAAATGAAAATGGAATTCATTTATAAATAAATTTTATATTTGACTTTCTTTTGTTAAATTGTAGAATCCAATTGAATTTTTAATTTTAAAATATTTGGAATAAATGAAGAATTTAAAAGATGAAAGAAAATGGAAGAAGGCGGAAGAGAGAAAATATTTTGGTCAACATAACATTTTTCTCTTCATTTTTTTGAATTTATTATTTTAATATAATTTACAACATGCTAATTCAATTCTATAGTAAATTCATTTCAAAATGAATTTCATCGTTTTTTTTTTCTTCAAACATAACAAGTGCAAAATTACAAGTGAATTCTATAAATTTTATAAAATTAATTCATTTATTTTCGTTTCTTTTCTTTTCTTTTCTTTTCCTTTCGTTTCCTTTCTTTTCCTTTCTTTTCGTTTCTTTTCTTTTCTTTTCATTTCCTTTCTTTTCTTTTCTTTTCCTTTCTTTCCTTTTTCTTTTCTTTTCCTTTCTTTTCTTTTCTTTTCCTTCCTTTTCTTTTCTTTTCTTTTCCTTCCTTTTCTTTTCCTTTCCTTTTCTTTTCCTTTCCCTTCCTTTCTTTTCCCTTCCTTTCCTTTCCTTTCTTTTCCTTTCTTTTCTTTTCCTTTCTTTTCTTTTCCTTTCTTTTCTTTTCTTTTCTTTTCTTTTCTTTTCCTTTTGGTTTATTTTCATAATGATTGATATGGTTAGGTTGGTGTTGATGTGGAATGAGAGTTGCAAAAGGAGTGTTCGGGAGAAGATAATATGTGATAGAAAAGAAAATGAATCAAGTATGAATCCTTGCATAAAAAAGGTTCAGACACTTAAATATGCTGAAGAAGCTTGTTATAACGGGACATTGATCTTAAAAGCATTCAGCTCCGGTTTAGGAATTGGCGCATGCAATTGGACAATAAATGGCCCACCAAGAAATTTAACTTGTTTATCAGGCTCCATCTCTGTATATGCTAATGCAATGAGTTTTGACTGTCATTTTACAGATAAATGCTACATTGACTACAGCTGAATATCACACATTGGCATCAAGGAATATCTAAATGCCTTTTTAGATATTCCTTGATGCTAGGGTTTGGGTTTTATGGATTTTTTTTAGTGTTTTGTAGGGTTTAGGGGTTAGGTTTTAGAGTTTAGGGTTTTAGGATTTAGGGTTTTGTAGGGTTTTAGGGTTTTGTAGGGTTTTAGGGTTTAGGACCGTTGGACAAGAGAGTCTCCGAATATTTTTTCATCCAACGGTTGTGAGTTCGAGCTCAAAAAATCAGTATAAAAAAAATTCAATATATTTACACTCTGTTTGTAACCAAATGAAAATGGAATTCATTTATAAATAAATTTTATATTTGACTTTCTTTTGTTAAATTGTAGAATCCAATTGAATTTTTAATTTTAAAATCTTTGGAATAAATGAAGAATTTAAAAGATGAAAGAAAATGGAAGAAGGCGGAAGAGAGAGAAAATATTTTGGTCAACATAACATTTTTCTCTTCATTTTTTTGAATTTATTTTTTTGATATAATTTACAACATGTTAATTCAATTATATAGTAAATTCATTTCAAAATGAATTTCATCGTTTTTTTTTCTTCAAACATAACAAGTGCAAAATTACAAGTGAATTCTATAAATTTTATAAAATTAATTCATTTATTTTTCTTTGTTTTCTTTTTTTTTCTTTTCTTTTCCTTTCTTTTTCTTTCCTTTCTTTTCTTTTCTTTTCTTTTCTTTTCCTTTCCTTTCCTTTCCTTTCTTTTCTTTTCTTTTCTTTTCCTTTCTTTCTTTCCTTTTCTTTTCCTTTACTTTTCTTTTCCTTTCTTTTTTTTCCTTCCTTTTCCTTTTCTTTCTTTTCTTTTCCTTTCTTTCCTTTTCTTTTCCTTTCCTTTCTTTTCTTTTCTTTTCCCTTCCTTTCCTTTCCTTTCTTTTCCTTCCATTTCTTTTCCTTTCTTTTCTTTTCTTTTCTTTTCTTTTCTTTTTGGTTTATTTTCATAATGATTGATATGGTTAGGTTGGTGTTGATGTTGATGTGGAATGAGAGTTGCAAAAGGAGTGTTCGGGAGAAGATAATATGTGATAGAAAAGAAAATGAATCAAGTATGAATCCTTGCATAAAGAAGGTTCAGACACTTAAATATGCTGAAGAAGCTTGTTATAACGGGGCATTGATCTTAAAAGCATTCAGCTCCGGTTTAGAAATTGGCGCATGCAATTGGACAATAAATGGCCCACCAAGAAATTTAACTTGTTTATCAGGCTCCATATCTGTATATGCTAATGCAATGAGTTTTGACTGTCATTTTACAGATAAATGCTACATTGACTACAGCTGAATATCACACATTGGCATCAAGGAATATCTAAATGCCTTTTTAGATATTCCTTGATGCTAGGGTTTGGGTTTTATGGATTTTTTTTAGTGTTTTGTAGGGTTTAGGGGTTAGGTTTTAGAGTTTAGGGTTTTAGGATTTAGGGTTTTGTAGGGTTGTAGGGTTTTGTAGGGTTTTAGGGTTTAGGACCGTTGGACAAGAGAGTCTCCGAATATTTTTTCATCCAACGGTTGTGAGTTCGAGCTCAAAAAATCAGTATAAAAAAAATTCAATATATTTACACTCTGTTTGTAACCAAATGAAAATGGAATTCATTTATAAATAAATTTTATATTTGACTTTCTTTTGTTAAATTGTAGAATCCAATTGAATTTTTAATTTTAAAATCTTTGGAATAAATGAAGAATTTAAAAGATGAAAGAAAATGGAAGAAGGCGGAAGAGAGAGAAAATATTTTGGTCAACATAACATTTTTCTCTTCATTTTTTTGAATTTATTTTTTTGATATAATTTACAACATGTTAATTCAATTATATAGTAAATTCATTTCAAAATGAATTTCATCGTTTTTTTTTCTTCAAACATAACAAGTGCAAAATTACAAGTGAATTCTATAAATTTTATAAAATTAATTCATTTATTTTTCTTTGTTTTCTTTTTTTTTTCTTTTCTTTTCCTTTCTTTTTCTTTCCTTTCTTTTCTTTTCTTTTCTTTTCTTTTCTTTTCTTTTCCTTTCCTTTCCTTTCCTTTCCTTTCCTTTCCTTTCTTTCCTTTTCTTTTCCTTTACTTTTCTTTTCCTTTCTTTTTTTTCCTTCCTTTTCCTTTTCTTTCTTTTCTTTTCCTTTCTTTCCTTTTCTTTTCCTTTCCTTTCTTTTCTTTTCTTTTCCCTTCCTCTCCTTTCCTTTCTTTTCCTTCCATTTCTTTTCCTTTCTTTTCTTTTCTTTTCTTTTCTTTTCTTTTTGGTTTATTTTCATAATGATTGATATGGTTAGGTTGGTGTTGATGTTGATGTGGAATGAGAGTTGCAAAAGGAGTGTTCGGGAGAAGATAATATGTGATAGAAAAGAAAATGAATCAAGTATGAATCCTTGCATAAAGAAGGTTCAGACACTTAAATATGCTGAAGAAGCTTGTTATAACGGGGCATTGATCTTAAAAGCATTCAGCTCCGGTTTAGAAATTGGCGCATGCAATTGGACAATAAATGGCCCACCAAGAAATTTAACTTGTTTATCAGGCTCCATATCTGTATATGCTAATGCAATGAGTTTTGACTGTCATTTTACAGATAAATGCTACATTGACTACAGCTGAATATCACACATTGGCATCAATGAATATCTAAAATTTAGATATTCCTTGATGATGGGGTTTGGGGTTTATGGATTTTTTTAGTGTTTTGTAGGGTTTAGGGGTTAGGGTTTAGAGTTTAGGGTTTTAAGGTTTAGGGTTTTGTAGGGTTTTAGGGTTTAGGACTATTGGACAAGAGAGTCTCCGAATATTTTTTCATCCAGCAGTTGTGAGTTCGAGATAAAAAAATCAGTATAAAAAAATTCAATATATTTACACTCTGTTTGGAACCAAATGAAAATAGAATTCATTTATAAATAAATTTTATATTTGACTTTCTTTTGTTAAATTGTAGAATCCAATTGAATTTTTAATTTTAAAATCTTCGGAATAAATGAAGAATTAAAAAGATGAAAGATAATGGAAGAAGGTAGAAGAGACAGAAAATATTTTGGTCAACATAACATTTTACTCTTCATTTTTTTGAATTTATTATTTTTATATAATTTATAACATGCTAACTCAATTCTATAGTAAATTTATTTCAAAATGAATTTCATCGTTTTTTTTTCTTCAAACATAACAAGTGCAAAATTACAAGTAAATTCTATAAATTTTATAAAATTAATTCATTTATTTTCCTTTCTTTTCTTTTCTTTTCCTTTCTTTTCCTTCCTTTTCTGTTCCTTTCTTTTCTTTTCTTTTTTTTTTCGTTTCCTTTCTTTTCTTTTCGATTCTTTTCTTTTCCTTTTGTTCCTTTTCTATTCCCTTCTTTTCCTTTCCTTTCTTTTCTTTTCCCTTCCTTTCCTTTCCTTTCCTTTCTTTTCCTTCCTTTTCTTTTCTTTTTCTTTCTTTTCTTTTCTTTTCTTTCTTTTCTTTTCCTTTCTTTTTTTTTCTTTTTGTTTCTTTTTTTTTTCTTTTTCATAATGATTGATATGGTTAGGTTGGTGTTGATGTGGAATGAGAGTTGCAAAAGGAGTGTTCGGGAGAAGATAATATGTGATAGTAAAGAAAATGAATCAAGTATGAATCCTTGCATAAAGAAGGTTCAGACACTTAAATATGCTGAAGAAGCTTGTTATAACGGGACATTGATCTTAAAAGCATTCAGCTCCGGTTTAGAAATTGGCGCATGCAATTGGAAAATAAATGGCCCACTAAGAAATTTAACTTGTTTATCAGGCTCCATCTCTGTATATGCTAATGCAATGAGTTTTGACTGTCATGCTCTTTAGGGGAATGATCTGACATGTCATTTTACAGATAAATGCTACATTGACTACAACTGAATATCACACATTAGCATCAAGGAATATCTAAATGCCTTTTTAGTGTTTTGTAGGGTTGTAGGGTTTTGTAGGGTTTTAGGGTTTAGGACTGTTGGACAAGAGAGTCTCCGAATATTTTTTTCATCAAATGGTTGTAAGTTCGAGCTCAAAAAATCAATATAAAAAAATTCAATATATTTACACTCCGTTTGGAACCAAATGAAAATGGAATTCATTTATAAATAAATTTTATATTTCACTTTCTTTTGTTAAATTGTAGAATCCAATTGAATTTTTAATTTTAAAATCTTTGGAATAAATGAAGAATTTAAAAGATGAAAAAAAATGGAAGAAGGCGGAAGAGAGAGAAAATATTTTGGTCAACATAACATTTTACTCTTCATTTTTTTGAATTTATTATTTTGATATAATTTACAACATACTAACCCTAGACCCTAAACCCTAAAACCCTAAACCTTAAACCCTAAACGCAACAGTACCATAAACCCTAAAGCTACAGTAAACCCTAAAGCTACAGTAAACCCTAAACCATAATAGTAATCCTAATAGTAAACCCTAAAACCTAATAGTAACCCTAAACCTTAAACCCCAAACCCTAACCCCTAAACCCTAAACCCTTAAAACCTTAAAACCCTAAAAAAGCCTAAACCCTAAACCCTAAAAAGCCTTAAAACCCTAAAACCCTAAAAAAGTCTAAACCATAAACCCCTAAAAAAGCCTAAAGCCTAAACCCCTAAATAAGCCTAAGTCATGTGATCCATGCCAGCTTTGGTCATCAAACTGAAGACAATCGTAAAGAACATATAAGTCATTTTAAGCAGTCAAGGCCAGCAAAAGCTTGATTTTCTATTTAAAAAAAAAAAAAAAAAGGAACAATGATTTTATCATAAAACAAATAGGACCAGGCAGAAAACAAAAAGAAAGTACTTAAATATCGAAGTAAGTAATTTGAAATGAGAATAGAAGGAATATGTTGTTGAAGATATTTAAGTCAGTTCATTTAGTTTCCCTAAACCAAAAATGTACTATTCACTTGAATATTTCCTTAATTTTCCTTTCGTATCCCCTTATTTCATTCAAATTTTCCTGTTGTGAACAATAAATGGGCTTTTTAAACAAGACTAAGTCACAACAGCTTGCTGAAGCAAGCATGCGAGCAACCAATCAGTATGGTTTGATCTCTAGCCAAGAAATGAATAATTGCAGGTCAAGATTTATTTAAAATAACAAAGTAAAATTTTCACTCTCAACAAATAGAGTGACATTTCAGAGGTCTTCCTTATACGAAAAGCACCAAGTAGCTTTTAATGAGTCTCTGCCTAATAGAATGGCTAAAAAACCACATAATAATACAAACCTGGCTACTTCCTATGTGGTCACTATTTCAATAACATCTTTTAATTCAAATCGACCTAACACAAAAACTATATCACCACTAAAACGTCTAATCAGCTATGTCAATCGTTCACTTCTCCATTATTACACATGACAACATTTCAAAGACTCGGATTCTTACCATCAAAAGTGATAGCAAAACTTTTACTTCCTGATGTATTATTACGAGCATCCATTGTTCATCAAATTCCATCACTACCAAGGGATAGACCAAAATTAGGCATATTTGTCTCCATTATAATCGTTCATTTATTGAGTGAAAAACTAAAACACATCCCATGTATTTCATTGGAAATTGATTATTTAAATTTTCTAAAAATTCCAAAATAAGTAACTATAAATGATACCATTTATCATCAATTACAATCACATAAGACTATGAAAAGCATAATTCCCAACAATCAATTTAAATATAATTTGTTTTCACCCTTAAGACCCAAACAATTATGTCTTTATACCAAATATGAAAAACAAAGAGTGCAGACCTTTCATGCCCAGCAGTGTCCCAAATATGTGCTTTGTTACTAATAGAATTAATAGTAGAGTACTAGTTAGTTGAATAAAGCATTTGCTAATTGTTAGTAGTTGGTTACTAGTGGTTACTAGTTAGTTAGAATATAGTTACATCTTAGTTACTCTTAATAGCTTTTGGTATCATGAAATAAGAAATTATTTGGACATTCTTTTGTATGATTTTGGAGTTCTCCACTTACTCAAAAAGTGGTAATCCTTTTCAATTCTTTTCCAATCTTCTCCTATCTTTTCCTCCCTTTTCCTTTTCTTTCTTAATTTTCTCCTTATTTTCCTTCCTAAATTTGGGATCCTAACATTGGTGCTTTCATTGATCCTCCCAATTCTTCTCATTCATCATCCATCTTTTCCTCAATTCTTCAATCTATTTTCAACCACTCAGTCTAACAACCAGTACAAATGACAGACAGAATGAGATGGTCCAAAACGGATGAATCTATCAAGCAATTACATCAAGGACAACTCAAGCAACAACAGGAGATTAATAAACTGAAGCATGATCAAGCTGAGTTTAGAACAGAAATGGCAAAGAATTTTGAGGCACTATAGAACTCCCTCAAGATGATCATGGCATCCTTAGATCCCAATTCCCAATGAAGCACTGTAATGCCATAAGAACCAGAATTTCAAGAAACAGAGAGGAGCACTCAACAATTTTCGAAGCATCAAGAACAATTTGTTATTGAAAAAACAGATACTGAACTAATACATCAAGCAGAAAAAGAAGAGGAGTCATCAGACATACCATATAGCCAACGAAAACAAGACGGGTAAGAAAATGGTGCTCAGTTTTTTGATGAAACTGTCCCTGAACTTGCGAGGTCAAATCAGAAACCTGGGATGAAGGGTGCAACGGGGAAATCGGTCATGAACGACGATAGGAATATCAGCAGCCCTGTGGTGTTTGCAACCCAACCAAGAACAACACCAAAAACATCACGGCAACAACAAGATGTTCAGAAACCACCTCCGTGAACCATCAACAATCCAACTCTTTTCTCCACCCAACTTTCAAAACCTACCGTCTCTTGAACCACTTCCATCAAGACCACATCCACCACTAAAGCCACCTCCTCTTTCATCTCCACTTACTCGAAAAGCGAAAATCCTTTTCAATTCTTTTCCAATCTTTTCCTCCCTTTTCCTTTTCTTTCTTAATTTTCTCTTCTTATTTTCCTTCCTAAATTTGGGATCCTAGCATGCTTTCACCGTTTTGTTATCGATGGCAAGCGTTTTGATATGAAATTCTACCCCAATAGTCGCTTTAGAATCCACACTAATACAACTTTGAACACATAATCAATCTTTTGATTACAATCTCCATACAAGTTTGACAATTTCAACACCAAATCAGATCCCAAAAAAATTTCCTCTCAGGCCCACCTCACAAATTCACACGATTTTCAGCATACAGCACTATATGGTCTTAAACACAAGTTATCAAGATCAATCACATGCATACATAGTACATGAATGGGATCGACAAGTTTAGAGATAGCAATTTAGATCAATGACGAAGAAATTGCATTTAAGTAAGAATTAGGACATAAGGGCAACATTGGTAAATCAAAGAACAGAGAATTAGAATTTACATTTAAAGGTTTGAGAGGAGGGAAGATCAGAAATACATGGGCATGGTGGGTTTGTTGAAAACATGAAAGGTCAGAGAAAAAGAGTAGTCAGGGAAGATTAACGGTCAGTGCAGGGCTCATTAATGGCTTTCTTGGTATAAGAAATTTTTCTCTACCTTATTACACAAACCAAGTTCTAGTACCCATTGGGACTGATAAGGGATCAGGACTGTTGAGTGTGATGACTTGACCAATCAAGGGATGGATAAAGCCTTTGGGAGTTGTGATGAGTCTGATGACATATTAGATGATCAAGTTAGATTGCCCAATGTGCAATTTTAAATTGTGGGAGGGTCGCTGTTACATGACTCACGGTTAAAGATGAGCTATGACGGCAATGGATCCACGATTTGTGATAGAAGAACGTTCAATACTTAATAAATTTTATTAATATTAAAATAATAATTTATAAAAGATTTGTTGTTGTAAAGTAGCATTTAATATTCTAACATAAATAATTATATTCAAGAGATGGTACTTGATTACGCCCAAAGTATAACACGGTTATTGAAGTACGGTTTTGAAGTATTGATTCCACAGGGAAACAAGTTAAGTACAAAAGAAAATGTGTGAACCTTAAAACGAACGATAAAAGTTACACGAAAGATTTTTGGGTTTTGATGGTAAAATAATGTAAGAAAAATTGCGTAAATATAAAGGAAATATAAATAAGAAATAACAAGGTTCTGGGAATCCTCCTTAGGTTTGTTCTCTATTTTCACTCTTGATTCAATTGATTTTATCTCGATTGCAAGTTTCACATCCCAAACAAGCAATCAGAATATATTCAATCAAACACATTTATAACTCTAATATAATTGTTACAAATTACTCATTGATTTCGGTTCAAGCACACATGACCGATCTTAAAGATTATCAAGAAACGACAATATATCTTAAAAGACAATATCGCAGTAATGGACAATCAATAAAATAAATCTACCAGAATCAATCACATCCAAACAACCTCAAAAGAGGAGAACGATGCAATCACCGGATTAAGAGAATCTAAAAGAAGAAGAATAAAAAGTGCATCTATCACATGAACTCAAATCCTTCTTACTTAATTAATGAATAATTCATAAAACAATATTCAACATTAAATCCGTACAACTGAATCAAGAACAGGAAATAAGGAACAATAAATCCCTAAGGATTCATCCTTTTCCCTTGTGTGAAGACTAGTTGGCCATGGAAATCAAGGTGGAAGAGCAATAAGGATGCTCTCCCCTTGATGTGGCCATAGAGTTCAAGGTGGAAGAGCAATATGGATGCTCTCCCCCCTTGATTTCTAGCCCTCAAAAAACTTAGAAATAAAATGGGAGAATGCTAGATTTGGATCCCTTGGATCAAATCTGTTTTTTCTCTCTTCCTTCCTTCCTTCCTCTCTTTCTCTGCCTCCTTTCTCTCTTGAATTTCTTGCTTGCCTGGCTGCACATTCCTTAAAGGCATATTTATAGCCCATGAGGGGCAGTTTGGTCTTGGAATAATGTCATTTGCTCGCCCTAATCAGGTCATGAGGCGAGTGGACGGTGCGGCGCTGGTTCATGGGCGCCTAGGCGCTCACTCTTTGTTTGCCTGGGCGTTGGACAGTGAGAGGCGCGACACTAGGTTGAAGCTGTTCTGGGGGCCTGAACTGTGTCTACTATAACTGCCATAACTTTCTCTAGAAAAATCCTTTTTATGAACCGTAAAATTCTCCAGAAAATAGACTTCCGGATCTTTCTAAACATATATTGCTCATCTCCAGGTTCTTCCTACATCAATACAGTTTAATCTGCAAAAATGATTGATCTGTACGGAAAATTCTGGCAATTTAGTGAAACTCCTTTAGCTTGTATGCAGAAGTGCACACACTAGTGTGCCTACCCCTAACTTGTTCCAAAGTGATGCACACACTTGTGTGCAGTCTTTTAACTCAATGTACTTTATTGCTCCAACCTTGGTTTAGACTTTTAATCATCTTTAGATCATGTTTGGAAATGTCTAAACCTTGGACAAAAACGAGCACTGACACCCAAGATCTTTTGGCGCTTTAAACATGGATCGCTTTATCATCTTTTTTGTACTCAAAGCACCTGAAAATGCATCAAATTAAGTCAATGATTTATGAATAACACTTTAGAGTTATCAACATGTAAAAGTGCGATTACGACCGAGATTAACCCTAAAGTGTTAACAATTAAGTATTGTTTAGATGCATTTTATGACTCTCATCACAACCCCCAACTAGCTTATTGCTAGTCCCTAGCAATTCAAGCGAAAGGCATTGAATGAATTCTTTATTAAAACAAAATACAGCCGTGCTAGCGTTAATCAAGAGTGATTCAAAAATCTTTGTCTCAAAAATCATGCATAACATACAGCACATAGAATCATTAAATATCACTCAAGTTCAAGAATAATCCAAATGTCAACCTTAAAATCGTTATCGACTCTTAACATCCATCTTACCACAATACATTAGTCCGAACACCCGGATGATTTTATGCACAACATAACATGAATACAAGTCTTGGCCTTTAAAAACATATTAAATTGCGTGACGTCAATCACAAATCAAGCTCCATAGGCTCACTTTTCAAATCACTCTCCACTATGTAGAAAAATCACACTACATCGGATCAATAGGTCTTTTATAAGCTTGTAACGTTAGGCTTGGTAAAGGTCAAGAAGGAACGGGAAAGTTTAAACAAATAAAAGAACTAAGTCTCTTAATTTAAACATAACCATTTTAAGCACAAGATAACCTTACTTCAACACCCAACTCTTTCAACCATTTTTTCGAGCATTTCTCACAATAAATCACCATTTTCTTTTTTTCTTTTCTTTCTTTTCCATAATTCACATTTTTCTTTTATTTTCGCATAAGACCATTCACCTCCTCTTTCATTCTTTTTTTTTTCCACAACCCCCAACTTATCTCTTTTAATGTACTTGGGTTATGGTAGTAAAATTTTCTCATATTTCCACCCTTACTCCTTTTAAATGCTTCTCACAACATGTGTATAACTAAGTTCTTTTAAAAGAAAGGTAAGGATAAAATATCTTTAGGCTCATAAAAGTAAGTAAATGGTTTATCGAAAGAAACAAGGCTCAATTTTTCTTTTCAAGAAAAATGCTCAAATAGGTGACTAGCGATAAATATAACAAAGTTAAGTTAAAATAGCTCAAACGGTCCAAAAATGGCCTACATCATATCCTAAGTAGTGTGCATTCTATGATTTTCGCCTCAAGTGATTATCAAATAAGTTCTAGAGCTTGTTGAGACCGCAAAAGTATTCACAAAACAATCGCACATAAAACTTCTCCAAATGCTTTAGACTAATCATGCAATCTTACCACAAACCAGAGTCTCAAACCAAAGAAAAATTGACACTTAATTTATTCTTAAAGCGAAGCAAGATTTAACTTCTTCTAAATGTTATATGCTATCTCGATTAAGCTCATATCATTAACATGTGAATTGACTACAAGGCTAACATAAAGCATGCTAAAAACAAACAAAAAGGTAAAATGACACAAAGCAGTTCAACGAAAAACAGGAATATGTTTCCTTCACCCCCAACTTAAAATAGACATTGTCCTCAATGTGAAAGCATAAGATAAGGAAACTCCCTTTGTACCCAAAAGTGCACAGAAGCTGAAAATTATGCACCACCATGTGAACTGCTTCGTATATTTGTCCTTGAAAAAGAAATACCAAAGTAAAACTGGAAAACAGCAAAATACTAATAATAAACAAGAAAAATAATTAAAAAAACAAAAAAAAATAAAAGGATATGTTTTGGGGTGCCTCCCATGAGCGCTAAGTTTTACGTCTTCAGCCAGACTCTCTTATTCCCTCCTAGACAAACATGAGTTGAATGCACCAGCAATTGCTTTACTGTTAAATTTGTTGCTTGTGTACTGTGGAGAGACCTTAAAGATGTCATCAGTAACATTTGCAGATTTTGGCTCGATATATGCTCCTGTGAAGCCATGGGTGAGGGTATATACTTGATGGTTGTCGTCTACATCCTCTGATTTGTTCGGTGTTGGGATGTGTAACAACTTACCACCAAGTGTCTCAATGACATTCACCTCCTCTTTCTTCTGTTGCGTTTGGTGCTGACTATAGGATGTGGACTGAGCTTGGGAAGGGAACTTACCTCGCTCAGTCACACTCAAATAGCTTGTCAGCTTGGACACTTGGCTCTTTATCTCTTTATGTTCTTCAACAACCTGCACAATTAAAGATTCAAGCCTTTGATTTGTCTTCCCCTGTGCTTCAATAAAAGTATATAAAGTGTCTTCTCAAGAACTCCTAGAAGATACAAGTGCATGATATGGTGCAGGGGGTTGTGCAAGCTGCTGGTTTTCAGACTTCCAGCTGAAATTGGGGTGATTTCGCCATCCCGGATTATAGGTATTAGAGAAGGGTGTAGAAGGCTTCGTGTACATGCCTAAGGCGTTACATTGTTCCTTATACATCCCTCTCATCTCAACAAATGTGGGGCACTCTTGGGCGAGATGGTCTACCCCACCACACACAAAACATTGTTCAAAAGATTTTGCATGATTAACCACTTGTGTTGGATTTAAGCTCTTAGTCTTTAATACCTCTAGTTCTCTAGTGAGCATTTCGACCTTGGCCTTAAGGTTATCCTCTCCCCTAAGATGGTGAATTCCACCACCATTTGGGTGCTCTATAGGTCGTGACCTATTTGTGCTTTCAGTAGCACTAGGTCCAGTCCAAGTGTGAGCTTTTTCAGCAAGCTCATTGAGGTACTCTATGGCTTCATCGGGTTCTTTCTCCAAGAACCCACCATTACACATCATCTCTACAAATTGGCGTTCTCTATAGGTAAGACCCTCATAGAAATAGCTCACTAAACGCTAATTCTCATACCCATGGTGAGGGAACATACTCAATAACTCTTTAAATCTCTCCCAAGACTGATACAAAGTCTCGCTGTCCTTTTGTGCAAAGGTGGAGATTTGCCTTTTCAAAGCATTGGTCTTATGTTGGGGAAAATATTTATTGAAAAAAATTCGAGTCATCTCAGTCCACGACCCAATAGATCATGGTCTTAGTGAGTATAGCCAACTCTTAGCTCTATCCTTCAAAGCGAAAGGAAAGAACTTAAGCCTAACAATGTCATTGGTTTCATTGTGACTATGAAAAGTCGCAACTACTTCCTCAAACTCTTTAATGTGCACATATGGGTTTTTGTTATCAAAGCCATGAAAAGTAAGGAGTAATTGAATCATCCCTGGTTTAAAATCTAGTTGGCGAGTATTGGCTGAAAACATGATGCATGATGGTGTGGCTGTGCGTGTAAGGTGGAGGTAATCCTGAAGTGTCCTGGCAACATTTTCATTACGATTATCGGTCATGTTAACACAATCCTCTAAATTTTCTGATGGGGTGCACTATGGTTTGATCTAGGCGAGGTTTCACCAATGGAGGTGGAAGGAGAGGGTAACTCTAATTCGGGTCCTCTAATGAATCTACCTCGCGAATCTCTCGGTTTAACCATGCACCAATTAATTTAGAGGGAAAATTAAATAAAAAAACAGAATAATAAATAAATAAACAAATAAAAAAAACAGAATAATAAACAAGTAAATAAAACAAAATAATAAACAAAATAAAAAAAACAGAATAATAAACAAGTAAATAAAACAGAATAATAAACAAGTAAATAAAACAGAATAATAAACAGATAAATAAAACAGAATAATAAACAAATAAATAAAACAGAAGTAAACGAATGATATGACTGTATTTACAAACTGTTGAAAAGAAAGATATTTACAATTTTTTTTTATTTTACCATTACACTCAAAGTTGACAAGTTTCCTTGTACTTAAAGTGTTTCCACGGCAACGGCGCCAAAATTTGATTACACCCAAAGTATAACACGATTATTGTAGTACGGCTTTGGGGTGTCGATTCCACAGGGAAACAAGTTAAAGTACAAAGGAAAATGTGTGAACCTTAAAACGAACGATAAAAGTTACACGAAAGATTTTTAGGTTTTAATGGTAAAATAATGTAAGAAAAATTGTGTAAATATAAAGGAAATATAAATAAGAAACAACAAGGTTTTGGGAATCCTCTTTATGTTCGTTCCCTATTTCCACTTTTGATTCAATTGATTTTATCTCGATTGCAAGTTTCACATCCCAAACAAGCAATCAGAATATATTCAATCAAGCACATTTATAACTCTAATATAATTGCTACAAATTACTCATTGATTTCAGTTCAAGCACACATGACCGATCTTAAAGATTATCAAGAAACGACAATATATCTTAAAAGACAATATCGCAGTAATGGACAATCAATAAAATAAATCTACCAGAATCAATCACATCCAAACAACCTCAAAGGAGGAGAATGATGCAACCACCGGATTAAGAGAATCTAAAAGAAGAAGAATAAAAAGTGCATCTATCACATGAACTCAAATCCTTCTTACTTAATTAATGAATAATTCATAAAACAATATTCAACATTAAATCCGTACAACTGAATCAAGAACAGGAAATAAGGAACAATAAATCCCTAAGGATTCATCCTTTTCCCTTGTGTGAAGACTAGTTGGCCATGGAAATCAAGGTGGAAGAGCAATAAGGATGCTTTCCCCTTGATGTGGCCATAGAGTTCAAGGTGGAAGAGCAATATAGACGCTCTCCCCCCTTGATTTCTAGCCCTCAAGAAACTTAGAAATAAAATGGAAGAATGCTAGATTTGGATCCCTTGGATCCAATCTGTTTTTTCTCTCTTCCTTACTTCCTTCCTCTCTTTTTCTCTTGAATTTCTTGCTTGCCCAGCTTCACATTCCTTAAAGGCATATTTATAGCCCATGAGGGGCAGTTTGGTCTTGGAATAATGTCATTTGCTCGCCCTAATCAGGTCAGGAGGCGAGTGGGCGGTGCGGCGCTGGTTCATGGGCGCCTAGGCGTTCACTCTTGTTTGCCTGGGCGCTGGGGCGCTGGTTCATGGGCGCCTAGGTGCTCACTCTTGTTTGCCTGGGCGCTGAGGCGCTGGTTCATGGGCACCTAGGTGCTCACTCTTGTTTGCCTGGGCACTGGGGCGCTGGACAGTGAGAGGCGCGGCGCTAGGTTGAAGCTGTTTTGGGGGCCTGAACTATGTCTACTAAAACTGCCATAACTTTCTATAGAAAAATCCTTTTTACGAATCGTAAAATTCTCCAGAAAATAGACTTCCGGATCTTTCTAAGAATATATTGATCATCTTTTGGTTCTTCCTACATCAATACAGTTTAATCTGCAAAGATGATTGATCTGTACGGAAAATTCTGACAATTTAGTGAAACTCCTTCAGCTTGTATACAGAAGTGCACACACTAGTGTGTTTACCCCTAACTTGTTCAAAAGTGATGCACACACTTGTGTGCAGTCTTTTAACTCAATGTAATTTATTGCTCCAACCTTGGTTTAGACTTTTAATCATCTTTAAATCATGTTTGGAAATGTCTAAACCTTGGACAAAAACGAGCACCGACACCCAAGATCTTTTGGCGCTTTAAACATGGATCGCTTTATCATCTCTTTTGTACTCAAAGCACCTGAAAATGTATCAAATTAAGTCAATGATTTATGAACAACACTTTAGAGTTATCAACATGTAAAAGTGCGATTACGACCGAGATTAACCCTAAAGTGTTAACAATTAAGTATTCTTTAGATGCATTTTATGACTCTCATCAGTACTCTAAGGCAAGTAGTTCGTGAACAAAATCTTTGGGTAGTCACTCTAAAAGGGAAGTAAATATCAGTCTTATACAGGATGGCTTGATAAAGATGAAAGATTTAGAACTTCCACCAATATGAGGAATTAGGGACGATGGAGGGGAAGGAATGAGTTGAATTAACCAGAAGAGGTTGTGTGCAATATGTACTAAGGTGGGGACAACCTCGAGAGAATGGTTGTGTGTCCATACCACTCATTAACTTGTGTTTCGTGCTCTTTTCCTTCGATCAAGCCTTTTTTAACGACCATTCTACTCTCTTTTTCGGAGCAGAAGATAGACCTTTTTTCCTTTTTTGTAGAGGCCATCGGTGTAGCAATCTACTCCTTCTGTTTACATATGTGATTTAATAAGGCTTGTCGAGCTGATCGATTTACCAAATTTATGCCCTTCAAAGCCAGGTCGAGGCACTAGATCAAGCCAACATCATTTAGGGCAATGGTTTCCTAAGCTTGGCTTAAGAAAGAAGTAGAACCCTTAGCAGTAGCTGATTGAATCTTACTAAACGTCAACAAAGACAATCCCTTACTTGGAACGCTAACCAAATTGTTAAATTAAAGGACTAGGAGTCTTCCTTTATCAACATGTGAGCAAGAGCATAATAGGGAAGGAGCTTTGAGGTATTACCTATTAGTTGAGGAAAGAAGTAGAAAAATCCGATGCTTGTCTTTTCGCCTTTGCTTTTGCTACTTGTCCTGGCATAGATGTTCTCGAATAAACTGTTTGCACCTTTTTCGCTGTCAGGAGGATTTTTTTTTTCTTTTAACAGGTGCCTAGCACTTTCAAAAGAAAGTAAGTAAATGAGGTAAGGAATTCTTTCACTTTCCTTGGCCCTTATATAGTGTTAAACCATGCCTTACTAGGACATTAAATTAATAATTTCATTTTCTTGCCTTCCCCACGAGTAAGATGTCTCAATTCCACACTTCTTTTACCCAGCTTGAAGTGAAGTTACTTGCTTCAGGGCAATTCGTTTCTTCTCTAAGACCTCTCTTTTACTATTAAGAAAACCCTTCATCTCTTTTTTTTCTTAATGAAATAGATGTCTCGCCTGCTGAATCCTTAGCTTAGCCTTAGCTTGGGTATAAATCGCATCCACAGCGGAGTCAATAGCTTTGGATTCAATGGCAGCCTACTATGGGCTTATTATACAATATAATTCGCAAAGGGAAAGCCATTATTAAAAGCAAAACGGAAATGAAAGGCTCTAAGCCCTTATTCTTTTCTGAAATTAAAGCCAATAGTGCCTCTTCAAGCTGGAGAAGGTTTAAAATCCTCTAGAGAAGAGGATTATGTCCGAACTGATTTTCGACTCTAAAGCATACTACTATTTCAAAAGGATGACAAGGAGGAAGTGGGGATAGCACAAGTGAATCCAATGTGGGACTTCTGCATTTATTTTCGAATCAAAGAAAAGAGAAAACGGCAAGTGCTATCGAATTCGAAGTTGTTAGTATGTTAGCGCACTTTCTTGTGTGACTGGGACTTCATGCCTAGCAAGTTAGATGCTTTTTAATCTTATATAGGATAGGACTAGTTTTCTACTTAAGCTACCAATGCTAGTAAGACTTTCATTAGAATCTGATTTTTGGCATCAAAGAGCAAGTGGGACAGGTGAGAGAAGTATTGCTGCTAGAGTTGAAACTAGGGCTTATGCAATTGAATCAGAAAAGGCTGCACATTTAAGATAAGAATGAAAGAAGACAGCTAAATCAGAGATTTATTGCCCAATTCCAAAACTACAAGGCAGGGACCTTTCCCTAAGCCATTTTCAGTAGACGGACAGGGAAAATGACTAAAAGCACTCTTTGCAAAATGAGAGCAAGCATTAGATGAATGCCGAGTTCGTCCATCTTGCATATTCGAGAACAAATAGCCTTCAGATTTTGCAAAAGAATTGAGTCGATTGCCCAGATGTACTTAAGAGGCAAGAGATGACCCCTACTCTTGTTTATAAGTAGCACGTAGCACTATGAATTTCATTTGAGGAAGAATAGGTGGCAAAAATGCCTTCCTTTCGAGAAAAAGAATAGTAAGGACAGTAACTGATTGCACTAAGACTTAATGCCCGAGGACATAGTAATAGAATAAGAAATTACCCTTTCCCAGACTAGTTCAAAACTAAGAGGACAACTTTCAAAGCAAGAAGCAAGTGGAAGAATGGCTTGTTACAGTGAATTAGAAAAGGAAGAATGCGTAGTTAGAAGGACAACTAATTGAGTCTTGGGTCCCCTACGTATGGTTGGCACTGGCAGGTATCAATAACTGGGCACATAGGTAAAGGTTGAAAACTGTTAGCAAGGCTACGAACCTTCTCGAAGGTTTATAGAAGAGTGCTTGCTTCTCAGATCAATAGTCTAAAGATGCCCACATATAGAAGAAGCCGCTGGAGAATAAGGTGTGGGGGAATGCGCTCTCATATTAAATGCCCTCTTGCTGCGACGAATGGAATGCCTTGTTCTCTTAGGCAAAATAAGTAAAAGATCTAATCAACAAAGTAAAACTAGGAATTGATGCCAAGAATCAGACATGGGACATACACAGACTAACGGAATAAACCCTAAACCCTAAACCCTAAACCTAAACCTAAACCTTTTCAAAAATGATCATTTTGAATTTGATGTAACTTTTTGAAACTTAGTTCATATAAAATTTTCAAGAGAAATATCCATCATAACTATTTTAGCAAAAAGGCACAAAAATGTGAGTTATAACCTTCGAAAATGGTCAGTTTCTTTAAAATTTTGATTTTTCTTGACCATCCAATTTTTTTCTTGGACCAATGTATATTTTACTTATATCATGTTAAATTCAAATTTCACTGTTAAAAGCTCTAAAAATATGATAAAATTGTATTACAAATTGTAAGAAAAAGGAAGAGGATTCAATCAATATAAGCAAACATTTTGGAGGGTATAATTTGGCCTTCAAGGCTTAGTTTTGGGAAATGATCCATTTGGTTTTGATGTAACCTTTTGAAACCTAGTTTGTGGAAAAGTTTCGAATGAAATATCCATCATAATTATTTTAGCAAAAATGCACAAAAAACGTAAGTTATAACTTTCGAAAATGGCTAGTTTTTTCCAAACTTTGATTTTTATTGACCATCCCATTTTTCACGTGGACCGAAGCGTATTTCACTTGAATCTTTTTCAATTCCACTTTTCAAACCTAGTTCGTGAGTTATACCTTCAAAAATGACCAATTTCTTCAAAATATTTATTTTTCCTGACCATTTGATATTTCTCTTGGACTAAAGCGTGTTTCTCTTAGATCATGTTAAATTCCACTTTTGAGGTTTGGAGCCCTAAAAAAATAGGATAAAAGTGCTATAAAAATTGTAGACAAGAGGGAAAGAATTCAATAAACACGTGCAAATCTTTTGGAGGTTATAATATGGCATTTAGGGATAGTTTTTAGAGATGAACCATTTAGATTTGATGTAACCTTTTGAAATCTAGTTCATAGTAAATTTTCAAAAGAAATATTCATCGTAACTGTTTTAGCGAAAATACACAAAAAAGTGAGCTACCTTTGAAAATCGGTAGTTTCTTCAAAAAATTGATTTTTCTTTATCATCCAATTTTTCTCTTAGACTAAAGTATATTTCACTTAGAACATGTTAAATTCCACTTCAAAGGTCACTGGTCCTAAAAAAATAGGATAAAAGTGCATTAAAAATAGTAAGAAAGAATGAGAGAATTCAATTAACACAAGAAAACCTTATGGAGGGTATAATTTGATCATTAGGGCGTAGTTTTCAGAAATGTTCTATTTAGGTTTCATGTAACTTTTTGAAACCTAGTTCGTGGAAAAATTTTGAGAGAAATTTCTATCATAACTATTTTAGTAAAAATGCACAAAAAATGTGACATTCGAAAATGGACAGTTTCCTTAAAATTTTTATTTTTCGTGACCATCAAATTTTTCTCTTGGACCAAAGCGTATTTCACTTAGATAATGTTAAATTCAAATTTCAATGTCACGAGCTCTAAAAAAAATAGGATAAAAATGCATAACAAATTGTAAAAACAAGGAAAAGGATTCAACTAACACGAGCAAACCGTTTAGAGGGTATAATATGGCCTTCAGACTCAGTTTTGGAAAATGATCCATTTGGTTTTGATGTAACTTTTTGAAACCTAATTTGTGGAAGAAAAAAAATTTAAGGAAAAATCCATCATCATTATTTTAGCAAAAATGCACAAAAAAATGTTAATTATAACATTTGAAAATGGCTAGTTTTTTCCAAACTTTGGTTTTTCTTGACCATCCCAATTTCATTTGGGCAAAAGTGTATTTTACTTGGATCATGTTAAATTCCCCTTTTTGAGGTCACCAGAACAAAAAAGAGGATAAAAGTGCATTACAAATTGTAGGAATGAATGAGAGAATTCGATTAACATGGGCAAATCTTCATTAGGGTAAAATTTGGCCTTTAGTGATCCGTTTTGGAAATGATCTGTTTGGATTTGGTGTAACTTTTTGAAACCTAATTCGTAACAATTTTTCAAAGGAAATAACCATTATAAATATTTTAGTGAAAATAGATAAATAACTTGAGCTATATAACCTTTGAAAATAGCCAATTTCTTCCAAAATTTGATTTTTCATGACTATCTGATTTCTCTCTTGGACCAAAGTGTATTTCACTTTCGAGGTCACTTGCCCTAAAAAATAGGATAAAAGTGCACTACAAATTGTAAGAAAGATTGAGATGAATCGATTAACACAAGCAAACCTTCTGGAGGGTATAATTTAGCTTTTATGGCTCAGTTTTCGAAAATAATCTATTTAGATTTGATGTAACATTTTGAAACCTAGTTCGTGATAAATTTTCAAAGAAAATGACCATTGTAACTATTTTAGCGAAAATGCAAAAAAAAAAAAAAAAACATGAGCTTAAGATAGATCATGTTAAATTCCACTTCACAGTTCACCAACCCTAAAAAAAATAGGATAAAAGTGCATTACAAATTGTATGAAAGATTAAGAGAACTCGATTAACCCAAGCAAACCTTCTTGAGGGTATAATCCTTATGGTTTAGATGTTACCTTTTGAAACCTAGTTTTCTGAAAATTTTCAAAAGAAATATCCATCCTAACTATTTTAACGAAATTGCACAAAAAACATTAGCTACAACCTTCGAAAAAGGCCAATTTCGTCAAAATTTTGATTTTTCATAACCATTCATTTTTTCTCTTAGATCAAAGTATATTTCATTTAGATCATGTTATATTCCACATTTGAGGTCACCAGCCCTTAAAAAAAAAAGGATAAAGGTGTAGTACAAATTATAGGAAAATGAGAGAGGATTAGATAAACACGAGTAAACCTTCTTTGGAAGGTATAATTTGGCCTTCAGGGCCTAGTTTTCGAAAATGAGCTGTTTGGATTTAATGTAACCTTTTGAAGTCTAGTTTGTGGTTAATTTTCAAAGGAAATGACCATCGTAACTATTTTGATGAAAATACACCAAAACACGTGAGCTACCTTCGAAAATCGGTAGTTTTTTCAAAATTTTGATTTTTCTTGACCATTCAATTTTTCTCTTAGACCAAAGTATATTTCACTTCAAACATGTTAAATTCCACTTTCATGGTCACCAACCCTAAAAAGAAAAAGGATAAAATTGCGTTGCAAATTATAGGGAAAATGAGAGGATTCTATTAACACGATGAAACCTTATCGAGGGTATAATTTGGCCTTGAGGGCTCAGTTTTTGTAAATCGTCCTTTTATTTTTATGTAACTTTTTGAAACATGGTTTGTTGCAAATTTTTTAGAGAAATGTTCATGATAACTATTTTAGCAAAAATGAACAAAAAAACCTGACTTATAACCTTCGAAAATGAACAGTTCTTTGAAATTTTGAATTTTCTTTACCATCATATTTTTCACTTGGACCAAAGTACATTTTACCTAGATCATGTTAAATTCAACATTCAATGTCAGCATCTCTAAAAAAAATGATAAAATTACGTTACAAATTGTAAAAAAAGATGATTCAATTAGCACGAGCAAACCTTCTGGAAGGTATAATTTGGCCTTCAGGGCTCAGTTTTGGGAAATTATCAATTTGGTTTTGATGTAACCTTTTGAAACATAGTTTGTGGAAATTTTTCAAATGAAATTTACGTCATAATTATTTTAGCAAAAATGCACAAAAAACGTAAGTTATAACCCTCGAAAATGGTCAGTTTCTTCCAAACTTAGATTTTCTTGACCATCCCATTTTTTACTTGGACCGAAGTGTATTTAACTTGGATCATATTAAATTCCACTTTCGCAGTCACTAACTAACAAAAATTAGATAAAAGTGCATTACAAATTGTAGGAATGATGGAGAGAATGTGATTAACACGAGCAAAACTTCTAGATGGTATAATTTGACCTTCAGGGTTCCGTTTTGGGAAATGATTCGTTTGGATTTAATGTAGCTTTTTGAAACTTAGTTCATGGTAAATTTTCAAAGGAAATGACTAGTATAAATATTTTAGCGAAAATATGGGTTTAGGTTTGCAGACATCGTATGATTTGGAGAAAAAAAATGTAAAATGGCTGAAAGTTTACACACTACAAAACAAAATGACCGTGGATTTGAAGAATCATCGCGTGTATTTAGCGACTCCCGTGCATATAGAAGCAAAAACCAGCGTAAATATAGCATTTCCCATCGAAAAGAAATCAAGGCAAGGTAGGAAATTAAGTAGACCTCCCGTACTATTTTTTTTTTTGGGTGGTTTCGGTGATTCAACAGCATGAGTTGTCAAAAAACGCCTCTAAAATTCATTGCCCAAGAAAACAACAAAAGCAAACGAAGGGAAACGAACAAGTGCACCCTCTGACCAATTCTGACCCACCGACACTCCCGTTCTCCAACTCTAACCCCTCACCCAAAATCCCACCTTGACCCATCACTGGTAATTCACAGTCTCCAGTAATTCCATCTAATCGAAACAATATCCGAAAACCCTAATTCTAAATTTTGCGAGAAAAAAAAACAACGAAAAGCATAATAATACTAGTAGAACAATTTGATTAGGTAATTCACAAATTCAATGTATTAAAAAAGATTAAAAAATAACTCTCCAGGGCTTTACAGTAACTTTGATGCTCTTCTTGTCTTCTTGGGTTTGGCGGAAACAAAACCCCATCGATACCCCACACCGAAATTCCGCCGTCAGTGTAAATATCGGGGTCGAACAAATACGCCGACCCTTCACCATGCCCGAATTTCACGGACCCATCGGCCTCCTGAGCCACCACCTTGTGCGGCAAACGCAGCGTATCGTACCCTATTTTGCCGAAGCTCCTCACGGCATTGTACATGCTCTCTTCTTGCAATGTAGCATCGATTTGAGAGTAGAGAGGAGAAGACAGAGTGTGAAGAAGAGAGACGGAGACTAAGCCATGGCCATTGACGAAAAGAATATGAAGATCAAAGTTTTGGTTTCTTGAAGAGATGATGATATAGAATGAATTTACAGAGCTTTATTCGTTTCAAAGGCCAGCTACTCTCTTTCGGGTCTCTTATTAAAACTTCTGTGAAGTGCTGTTCTCTAATTTTTTTTGTTTATACTTTACATAATAATAATAATACTACCTAGGTTAAATATCAATTTTGATCCCTTAAGTTTGGATTAAATAAAAATTAGATTTTTATGGTTTTAATTTAAACAATCAGGTCTCTGATTTGTCAAATACATAACAATTGAGTCCCTGAACCAGGACAACACGAAAGAAACTAACTGGACACATGTGAGATATCAAAACTGCCCCTTAAACCTTCTACTCTCCTCTTTTTGAGACATTTAGATGCAGCTCAGATGTTGCCTTTCTGTTTCCTTCTTCTTTGTCCTCCATCTTCCTCTTTCAAATGGATTGTTGCAAATGCACCAAAAAGGACTCAAACCCTCACCATTCAATTTCTCCTCCAAGATCATCCACCACCAATAACAATAACAGAGGTCCACCTCCTTCTGTTGAAGAAGAAACAGTGAAAGAAGTATTGGTACTCTTTGAAACGCACATCATCATCACCAAACCACAACCCAAACCCAAGCCTGCTAGCTAAATACCCATTCAGGTGCTACAGCGTGGTGGTGCATGTCGAGATACTTGACGACGATGATTCGACCATCGTAGAGATGACCCCCAAGTACACGTACTCGAAACCACCGTCGCCTATCTTGTGCTTGGGGTCAAACCAATTGGTGGAAGACTCAAGCTCTTCATAGGTGAAAACTAGAGGGAGAAGACTAGCTAAACAGTGGCGGTGAAGGAATAGAGTGATCGGATCATGCAATTCTCTCTCTTTTCTTCTTTTTAAAAAAAAATAAATTATGAGAAAAAAATCAGAAATGATAAACACATATTTCTAATTTTCTTTTCTTTTTCATTCACTTTCTTAGCAACACTTGATAAACACTAGCCAACAGTAAAAAAAAAAAAAAAAAAAAAAAAAAAAAAAAAAAAAAATCTGAATTTCATAAAATTAAAAGAACCCACTCAATGTGAGATACATACTGAGCAATTGGAAGCACTTAAGAGAGTCTACGTCGAGTGCCCAAAGCCCAGCTCTATGCATAGGCAGCAATTGATCTATGAATGCCTAATTCTTCCTAACGTTGAGCTTAAACATATCAAAGTATAGTTCCAAAGTTGCAGGTAAAAGAACATATATTTTTTATGGTCGTCTATGTATATTGGGTTTGATTTATTTGGTTTTTGTGTTCATTTGGTTAACTTAAGTTTTGAGTCCAAGAGATCTACAAGCTTATCTGTCATCACCGGCAACAAGTTCTCATACTCGCTTGTTGTGGTTGTTTTCGAGTCAATTCGATCGGTTTTCATAATGTTTTGATATGTTTGGAAACCGAGAAAACATGTATAATTGATATTTGTGTCCATTATTTATGTGTCCCATTAGTTTTCTTCATAGCATCATGATTTAGGGACCCAATTGTTATGCATTTGATAAATTAAAATTTTAATTATTTAAATTAACACTATAGAAACCTAAGGGCATGTTTGGTAACAATTTTCAGTTTTCAGTGTTCGAAAACTGTTTTCGAAAAGAGTTTCTGAAAACAGTTTTATGATGTTTTATGAAGAAAACATGTTTGGATAACTGTAACTCGAAAACTGTTTTCAAAACAATTTTCAGTGAAATATTGTTTGGATAATCAGTGTTCGAAAACTGTTTTGCAAATAGAAAACTGTTTGGATTACACCTTATTGTAATTGCTTTCAGTTTTCAATGTTCAATTTAAATTTTAATATCTAAAATTAATTTTATTTCTCATATTTATTAAATACAATTTTTTAAGCACATACCAAATACTTGAAAATAATTAATATTATTTTATTTTTAAAATGTTAGTATTTTTTATATATCATCGATCAAACATGACAACACTCTTCCCCTGGTCATGTTATGTTTGTTTGTTAAATAAATTCTTAAAAATAAAAATAAAAAATATAATACAACTTTTGCAATTTGATAAAATTTGAGCAACTAACCCACCAAATACAATATTCAAGTTTGTTCAATATCTAAAAAATGACATACTTTTTTTCTTAAAAATAAGATAGTTGAGGACAACTTTAAGATACAATATTCATTGATCAAATACAACTTTGATAAATTAATAAAATGGAAATGAATTGGGTTTACCTCAACTACCCAATTTGGTTGGTTTGTCATCCTCATATCCTATAAGTCAAATAATATATCAATATATAAAATATATTCCTAAGAAAACGCCCCAAAAGAGCAAAAACAAATGAATTACTTTGAATGAGAACTTGGGTAGAGGTCTTTCCTATCAGCCTTACATATGGTGAGAACAAAGCTTGGACTTGCCTAACAATTCATATTTAGCCACTATCAAGTTTATATTCAGCATCTAACATACTCTCTTTTTTTCCAGGTTCGATATGTATCTTGCCTAACAATAGAACGTGATAGAAGAGTACGTGCTCTACATATATAAAACCTCTACCAACTGGAACTCGAGGACAATAGCAAAGGAGACCAAAGTTGCAACAAAAATGCATATTAACAAGACAAACCCTGCTGCATTCTCAATTTAAATGGAACACAAAATGCGACAACTGTATTACTTTGAATCATTTAACAGCTCATTAATACCCTGACGTATAAATTCATACATCTTCTTTGATCAACATATAAATGGTTTCATAACCTAGAAGGCTTCAAACCATTTAGAGTGCAGTTACATTGTCATGTCGGTTGGGACCATTACACAACTCATCTGATTTTAGCTGAAGCAGTGTCAGTCACCACCACTCCAATTGCCTGAAATGACTACGTACATGAGTTCATATTGTGCCCTGACGTCACATGCTCGCAACCAAGAATTGATGATGTTCAGCCTCTAAAGTTACATATACGAGAGAATGGGGTAGCTGGTTGTGTTTAATTGAACATGTTGAGGTCTAACTATATCCTCAATGACCCTGTTTCCTACTCCGGGTCCTAATAGGTAATTTATGTGGTTGAACAACTTAAAATTTTCATCTTGAGGATTTTGAGTCACGATTCTCAAAAGGTGTTTCTCCGTATTAAATACCCATTCATCCAAAAGGAGGAGAGATGGAGGTGAAAATAGGAGGTAGAGATACTTGAGCGTCTCTGCAAGGAAGAAGCTCTGCATCATATTGTCTTTTTCACCGGTCGTCACCTGATAGTAAATAAATTTATAAAATACCAAAATGTAGAAGCATGCATGATAAACCTCTAAAGGCAAGGAGAACAAAAGGAACAAAATAAAAGAAATGACATTAAAAAGACAATAAATCAGCAAACTCAGAGTAGAAAGATTATATGATGAAAATTCCTCCAACCAAGAATAAAGGGTTTGTAGGCAAAAATCTTTCAGTGCAATATTAGTATACTTCCAAACAAAAGCAGGTTAAAGAGGGACTAGTAAATGAACATGGCAACATAAAGAGGGTCTCCACATCAGTTTTTTTTTTTTACCTTGCATAAATTTTAATGAAAACTATTGAAATCAGAAAATCACATTGAAGTACAATCAAGGTGAATTCCTTGTAGTATGTTTATAACTTAAAATAAAGGAGGGCTACTTTTCAGGTTAGTCCTCTAGTCTAGAACGACAAGTTTCAGCAATAAGTGTAGCTTCAGCCAATCAGGAATCAAGGGATGCTGTTAAAATGCAGTTTAAGACTAATAATGATTCAGGCATGAAGAATAGATTAATTGTGCAGGTCTGTAACACATATGACTTAAGAAAGCCCCAAGCAGAAAGAAGAAGAAAAAGATAGCTTAGAGCAAACCCAGTACCCTATTGGACATCCCATTAAAATAAGAAAAAGAAAAAAAAAATCTTCCCTGCTACAGAAACATTGGATGTTCTGAGGAAAAAAACTACCTTTAGTTCCTTAGAACTATATATCAAGGTATTTTCAAAGAAGAATTAAGTCAGCCCATTTTTAATGATCTAGGAGTCATGTCATTCTTCCACAAGACTACCTGTCACCAAGGAATGTGAGTCAGTCCCATGCTTTTGTTCTTTATATGAGAAAAAGCAAGATGAAATGATGGGTCATTTAATGCCAAAGCATGAAAAAAAATAATGATAACAACGTACAAAATCATAGCAAACTGCTCACACATGGGATTCATCACTTAGAAGTCATGAACAGAAATTTTATCATAAATCACTATGATGGCAACAAGTTTTACTAGAAGGCAAAAGATTCAATATTTTCTTAAATGCGATGCTACAACAGAAAATTGTCTTTGAAGACCGCATCCATTAGAATGGCATAACAAGAGCATTGCAACAAGTAAATGTGAATCAACCATTGTAACCAACCTGATAGTAGCAGAACTATCTAGAGCCATATAGAAAAAAGTAACTCAACACCAAGAAAGTGTACATGCCTCATGCTTATGTTGTTAGTGAAAGAATTACCGACATAATGCTTGATAGGTAAACTGCATTTTAACAGCATATGTGTTACAGACCTGCACAATTAATCTATTCTTCATGCCTGAATCATTATTAGTCTTAAACTGCATTTTAACAGCATCCCTTGATTCCTGATTGGCTGAAGCTACACTTATTGCTGAAACTTGTCATTCTAGAGCCATATAGAAAAAAGTAACTCAACACCAAGAAAGTGTACATGCCTCATGCTCATGTTGTTAATGAAAGAATTACCGACATAATGCTTGATAGGTAAAAGACAACTAGCCTCACATCCTAATGGTAGAGCACATATCTAGATACACACAGGACAGGGAAGTCAAGCACATTGTTAGAATTGCTCTCTTGAACTGCACACATAGAGAAACTCGGTAATGCTTGCCGCAAGCTACTCTTTAAAAAGCTTAGCATCATAAAAAAAATTTAAAAAAAAATTACTACTCGTTATCCTACATTCCTGAGACGTGAGAACTTTTAGTTGAATATGCTCTTAAAGAATGGCCTACTGCCTCATGAAAAACAAAAGAATTAAGTTCTACATCACTAGAAGCAAAAGTCTTGAGCATACCTGATATGATAAGCGATAATGAAACCTATTTGAAAAAAAAAAAGGCTACCAATAGACGTGCTTATGACAGGAAATAGGATTTTTGCTTCTAGGTCATCATCACCAAAATACAAAGAATAACCATAAAATGGAAATAGAACCCAAGTGAACAGAGGTAACTTATATGAATAAATTTACCCAATTAAAACAATTCAAAGGCAGCAAAAACAATTGCAGGGTTTGCGCATGCTTAAATATTAAAGGATTAACTCGTTCTTTTACCAATCAAAATTCGCAGAGAAGCACAAATATATTAAGGGCTACTGATTCCTAAGAAATTCTAAGAAAATAAGTGATTTAATAAATTAAGGGCTACCGATTCTTAAGAAATTCCAAGAAAAGCTCTAGGGATTTTGTTTAAAAAATTGCACCCAAATACTAAACAAAGAAAACAGAAACAAAAATAAATCACTCACTTGAAACCTATTGTTCGTAAATGAAGTATACATACAGAAAAATTGCACCCATTTCCCTCTACTTCGCCTCTTTACCAGTGCCACCATCGCCGCTGCTTCGCCTCTTTACCGGTGCCACCATCGCCGCTGCTTCGCCTCCACCACTGATCGAGAGATCGACGAAACAGAGAGACCGAGACGAAGAAAAAGGAGACATTGGAGAGACAAAGAAATCAAAATCAGACGAAGAAGACGAAGAAAGAAATCAAACTCAGATGGAGAGACAAATAAATCAAAATCAGACGAAGAAGACGAAGAAAGAAATCAAACCCCAAAAAGAAGACGAAGAAGACTGAGAGTGAGATGAGAACAGTTGAGGGAGATGAGGAATAAAAATCGAGAGAAGAGAGAAAAGGGCAGAGACTAGAGAGTGAACTCTGAGTAGTGTTTTAGGCGTAAAAAATATATTTTTAATGTTTAAATTTTTTTTTTAATGTTTAGACATTAAAAACCCTCTCCAAACAAACTATTTGATCAAAATCTTAAATATTAAAATTGATATTTTTACTCATCCACCAACTAATGCTAACAATGGGCCCTTCAAATAAACGGGGAAGATAAGTAAAAAATGCATTTGAGTGAAAGAAGCGTCGGTTGCGGGTTTAAAAAAATGAACACGTGGAGGAAATTTAATAAAATAAAAATTACCGGCATATGAAGGATTTGGTGACTGAAAGTTCTTTGCAATTGGCAAATTTGCTTTAAGCCTTTTAATGGCTTGCCCACCGGCCAATTTGAGTGGCCCGCTACATAAAATTAGGACTATACAAGTTACAAAATATACCATAAAAAATGAAAAAGAAAAAGTAAAGCTTATATATAACCATTCTTGAGGAAAAGTTTTTTTAAAAAAAGAAGAAGTTAATATTAGTGTAATTATAAAGAAAAACAGAAAAATAAATCACGAAAATGACTTGCAGCTCGTTTGGGTAATATTCTTAAATGATATTTTTTATTATAAAAATTTAAGAAATATATTTATTTATACAAAATATTAAGGGTATGTAATTATCTCATAAAGTAAAGAGTAAATGTGATTTTTTCATTCCACGCATATTTTCTAACTTAAATGATAAGTTCATCAATTTTAAAAAATTTAAGATTTAAATTGTACTTAAATCATTACCAAACAAGCCCAATATATGTCATATAATATTTTTTTTTCAAAAGTGTTATATTCAAAATTTGAGCCAACGCCATAGATTCTGTGTATAACACTTTTTAGTTTTTCCTGATGTAAGGATAAAGGGGAAGTTCAATAATTTTATTTAATTTACTTCGTTAAAATATAATCTAAACGAAAAAGTTAACTAATATCAAACAATAAAGCTAGTAAAATATGAACTAATTAAGGCTCATGTTTCCATTAGTCTAAAATTATTGAAATCATTAAAGCAATCAATTGGCAATTAATGACATGTTTAGCTTGGTTTTCACTTTTATTATGAAAACTTAAAAGTGATTTTAAAACAGTTATGAATATAAATATTGTAAAAATAAAAATTGTTTAATGTTAAGTAAGAAATATGTTAAAATGTTGTCAAGACGGTCGCCCAATCACCAATGGCGTCCACAAGACCAACCCACCCTTTGCTACCGCCACTAAACCTCAGTTACAACCCTTTAATTTTATCTTTGGATCTCCAGAGACGACCGCGACACTCAGTAACACAGAACCTAGATTGAAACCCATTAAAGACAGCAAAACGAACGAGAATCCCCGGTCAACACTAGCTTCAACTGCGCAAGCACCACCAACGCCAACACGACCGCACTCCGATCAAGAAGCCAAGGAATTGTAGCGAACAAGGCAGGAGTTTGTGGGAACATCTGTTGCACCAAACATTGGAATTTCTAACCATTCGGTGCACCCTATCGCGTTAAATCCCATACCACCACCACAGCCACCTCTTCCTTCATACGCTAGAGACGCAAAACCCCAAGAAACCCACTTCTTTACTGACCCCAAACCCGAATCAAAGACCGACCCGAATCACCTACCTTTTGCGTCAACTGCAATAGCCATTGATTTCATGATTACCTGTCCCCTACAACCGACTTCGACCCCATAAGCAAAACATTGTCGTTCAACACCCTGGTCAGTTCCCCGCACTAACCTAAGGCCGAAAAGTAATCAAGAACTGGAAACAGCTCAGGAAAAAGACTGTTACCTATGGCCAAGCTGCGGCCCATCCACCGCCTCCACCAACCACCGCGTCCTTTCAAACGACTGCGAGGAACCACGACGTAGCTTATGCGAATCCCAACGCTGCATCCAGTAAGGGAACCAGCAACGTCGTTAATGGCGGTATAGTCACCGCCATCTCCTCTCCAACGTCGGAGATTCACGACGTTACAACACACAATTTTCCATTGCACCAAAATCTGCATCAAACCCTCACTTGTTCTGGTGTTCCTCTTTAATCAATCTTAAAAGGTTGGACGGAAATGGTAAGTGAAACACAAGATGACCACGATTTCAGTTTTAAAGATATGGGTACCGTCCAGATGACTCCCTTCATATGAATATAATTATCATTTAAACGATTAAATCTGAAAAATATGAGAGCCTCTTTTGTGGAGAGAGAACCAAATTAATCTTGTTTTCGAAGGTTTAATGGGTAAGATATGGAAACTTGTTCAATTTTGGTCTAAATGTCATGATATTTTAGGTTAATGTATTCTATAATATGTATATCAAATCTGTAAAGTTTGGTATCTCTGGGGGAGAGAGAAAAATGAAACCTTAGAAATTATGGTCGAAAGTTTGAATAATTGTCATAATTTGTACTCTTAAATTTTACATGGTTGGGTGGATCTTCTCTCAAGCTTTCCAACGGTATATGACACAGTTTTTGGATTCAAGTGTTGAGGTTGAAGATAACCCCAAACGGACTCTTCCTCACATGTTCTCTCGCTTTTTGGATGGCTAAAACCAAGAACTAAACCTACCACTGTGAACGACATCGTTAGACGAAACGTTTGTCATTGGTCCGATCACGATCCGATGTCGGGTGGCTCATACATGTGCCACCTGCATGAGTGCTATGGTTTATGGTAGTTTTAAAAAATTATTACCACCTCCAACTGTCGTCGGTGTGTAGCGGCGCGAACATAAATTAGAAATATAAAGTTTAATGTTCAAAGTGACTAATGAGCTTAGGAATATAAATTCTTATTCCTTTACTCCATAAGCCCCCAAACACCTCACTTTTCTTCCTCCTCACGCCCCAACCCTCTTCTATCTCAACCCTTTTATCTCATTAGCCAAACACATTGTAAATTGTAATTGGCTATTCTTAAGACTTGTAACTTGGATGAGAAATTCTTATTTTTTTAAACTTACTTCTAAGTTGAGACCTATTAAGCTCGTGATTGTATTAAAAGACTTTGAGATTTTTATTAATGAGCCTTACACTGAATTATGAGTTATGTTTTGTGATTAATGGGGATGGTTAAGAATTGCTTTCATACGAGTTCCATTTCCTTTTCTTTCAAGTTATTTTGGATCACACCGTACCTAACTAACGGTTTGAATTTGGGTACGAGGATATATATATATATATATTAGAACATCAATTTATAAGCTTGAATATCATTTGACTAAATCATGCTCATATATTCATTTTAGAGAGTTATTGAGCCTTTTATAGTTATGCACTCTTTCTAATAGTAAAACTTGCATTTTGTTAATCAATCCCTTCAAAGGATACTCTTGTTGTTGAGTAATCTTGTTATTCTTAATTAACACATTGTCAAAGGTTTTGTGTGATCATTATATACACATTGCAAAGTTTGGTGTAAGCTTAAACATGAGTTCGTTGTGATCTCGTCAGAGCAATAAGTTCGAGTGATCTTATAAAACCTCAGGACATTAAAATACGGTTGATTATAGTGAAACCTTCAAGTGTGACTTTAATAGAATTGGATGTTGGGTCAGGGGATTTCTATGTTGTCTAATCACTATACCGTGAGCATGTGATTCTCTCATCTCTATATTGTTTAGATTCATGCACAATATAACTGTTTTATTTCTACTTTATATTACTTGTGTTGATTGTCTTTGAGTTCATTGATATAATTTGGACGAGCTTGTTAAAGAGAGTTTTAGGCTTGCAAAAGGTTTTAAAATTGTTTTTAAAACCTAATTCACTCTCTTTTAGATTCTCACCCCTTAGGCAACAAATCATTTTGACAAAGTTCAAGTTTTCAAGATTAATTCTTATTTCGTTTATTTTTTCTTTTAATATTTGAATCATTGATATTGAAAGACTTTGAACTCCACCTTCAAATGCTTCTAGAACCATCATTTCATCATATTTTTGTTATTTTCATTAGGAACCAAGATTAGGAACCAAGAGGAGTGATTCTTCTTGTTAATTGGTACAAAATGAGGTGTATATACTAAAAGTAATTTTCTGAATTAATCTTGAGATCCTTTGATCAACTTATATTAGTTATACAATATTATTAATTTGCGATACAAATTATGAGATATATAGTTACTGGTGTTACTTTATTAAACTTGATATATTTAGAGCTTTTATAGTATCGCAAGTTGTCCAGACACAAACAATTTCTTAACAAACACTCAAACTTATTTATAAATACCATGGGGTGTAATAGAGTCTCAAATATTTAATTCTAAACATTTTATGTAATTTAAAAATTTGTAGAATATATGATTGCTAACTTGTACATAATTCTAGATATTTAATTATAATCACACATATAATAGAACCTCTAAAGCTAACACGTATACATAGTTGTAGCCACTCATCTTTTCGAGTTCATTTATAAAAGGAGTAATAATTCTCATTAGTCAATTAGTTATTGGGCTTTAATCTGAAAAATTGTTATAAAATGTCAAATTTCCCTTCACAAGTCACGTACAGTAGACGTAAGCTGCTCTCCATTAAATTATGAATGAAAAAACCCAATTAGCCTTACCTGTTGTATATTATGCCGTGAGTATCAACTTTCAAACAATTTCCTGTTCTCATATATATTTGCAAGTATACTTTTAATTTCACACTAACCGGCATATAATGATCTTCATTCTCCTACTGTGTTGATTTGGGAATGACGAAAGAAGACAATCACGGTCTGGTCTTCCAAGTGCCCAGTACAATGGTGGACTTATGGATTTGGGCCACCAATCATCGCAATAGACAAATCGTGGGCCTTCTTTTATGCCCAAAAGCCCGGACCCACATGGGCTTCAAGGATATTTTTTTTTTATAGAAAATATAAACAGTTTTTCATGTTCTTAAAAACAAAAAAACAACAACAGAATTATCTTGCATCGGACAAAAAACCCCCCTCAAATGCCCACACAGCTACACTGGATATTACAGGAGGCATAACTTCATAACCCAAATCAAAGAAAGAAGGCATACCCATTCTCCACTAAGTGAAATTATAAGTGAAGCGAAAAAAAAAAAATTTCAAACTTTATAGTCTTAATGAATTTATATGAGAACTAAAGTAAGAAGAAATCTACAATTCGAAATTTAAAATTTTTGTACTCCTAAAATTCTCAATAACTAAAATAAACAATGATAATTAATTACATTCATTGAAAACTTGCTGAGGCACAAACGTGCCTGCTCCATTTTTCCAGGCCCAGCAATCCCTTATGCACCCAAAAACATAACTGAATCAAATCAAAATTTCAGAAAGAATTTTGGTTCAAATTAAAATTATGGCTTCCAACCCACAAAAAGCTGTATCTTCTATACATCATATTTAAGATTTTGCTCTTACATGGAAAATGATAAATAAAATGAAGATTTTGCTCTTCAATCCACCAGGTTCAAATAGCATCCATAGAGATTTATTCTTGCAACCAAATAACTATTCCTTAACAAGCATGTCTATCTAAAAATTTACATAATTATCATTTCAGCAATTTTTTTGCAACCTTCGTAAGAGTAAACATGGTACAATAATATAAAATAGACCACATAAAAAATAAGTCCTTCAACTCACTAATTATCATCGAATGATTCAAAGGTCGTCTATAACACAACTCTAATATCAAAAGCTTTACCATTATATGCTATTATCTAGCAGTTCATACTCCTTAACGAATTCTAAAGTCCATTTATAAGCTATTATCTAAATATATTTCATCATACTAAAACTTCTCAAGTACTATCATTCATCATATTGATGCCGATTTAAGGGTTCAAGTTTAATGGATATTTTCACTTTTAAGGGGTTTTAAAAGATATTTTTTATATGAAGGTTTTTTTTTAAACTTTCATATTTGCAGCAATAAAATTAATTATCATGACCTATCATTTAAAATATATTAGTAGAAATTTTAAATTTATAAAAAAATCAAATAAATTTTAACCTATAATTTAATCTCTAACTTCTCATACAAAATTTGATGAACTATTGAAGAAACATATGTTAAATCATGCTCTAAATTGATAATTTTTTGTTGAATTTTTGTTTAATCGATCAATTATATGAGTTTTATTGAATTGTAAAGTCTTAACTTAATTTTTTTTAAAGCATTTTTCAAAAGAACTTCATGAATTTCATCTAAATTTTACCCAAGATTAAGATTCCTAATTATAATTTTTCATGTCAAAATCAACTCCAAGAATAAAGTTCTATTGGCACGCATGCTTGCTTGATACTTTGATAACATAATCCTCATGAAGATCTTCGTATCGAGAATCTTGTTTGGTAAGGTGGGGATTATTTTGAAACTGATTCAAGAGAGAAATAGAGATCATGTATTTACTGAATTATTTTGAAAATAGATCCTACTCAATCTCGATGTAAATGCATCCAAATTTTAATAAGAAATTAGGTTTTTGTAAGAGAGAAATTGTTTTTTTTTTATTAGCATGTTAATGAAAATGAAAGGGAAAAAGACGAAACAACCATCTTTTAACAGAAAATTTAACATCAAATGGTAATATGGTATTAAATAAAAGGAGAGAATGTTCATTGAAGCAGTTGAAAGAAAATAATGCACACTGATATTTGACTTATATTAAATAGTGCAAAAATGATAAATTCCATTTTCTATCATTACAAAGAATAAATTATCTTTTTAATAACTTCATACTATTATTTGATGCCTTGGCTTTTCTTCTCTTAGCCGTTGATCAGTATACCTTTTGTCTACTATAATACACGCAAAAAAATCTTAACTAGTTATAAATTATGAACAGTATTGCTATAAATTTACACAAAAATAAAAAAGATCCATGTCCTGAGTATAGTGCATGGGGTGTCCCTATACTGCTAATCTAGTACAATGAAGGAAATAAACAATAAGAAAAATAATAGCTACAATTTACCGAAAATTAGAATATTCTATATAAGCTATATACAGTAACATTCCTCCGTAAATTCAGTGTGACAATGAAGTTGACAATTTGAGTTTGGAGGAAGCGAGAGCACGAAACCAACGTGATAGATGAGATAGCCATAAAGAAAATTTTTGCTTGCTCGAGAGATACAATGGATTCAAGAGTCAGATTGCGTGGATCTAAAGATGATTGTGTGCATGATGGCACACAAAGTCACGGTTAATCTCAACATGTTTGATGTGTTCATGCAAACACGATCAACACTCCAATCATCACATTAAATAGTATTATCATTAATAAGTGAAACTCATGTATCAACAAGTAACCAAAGACGCTCGATAATAATATCAACAAGAAAATTATATTCGAATCAAATATTAAAACAAAAGATAATTATTTATTTCTTGTTGAGTCAATAAATTAGATAATCTTCAAAAAAATATTATCGAAAGTCAAATAGTCATTATCGTTGTCGATCAACATCATAACATAGAATATGTTAATTCTAGGTTAATTGTAATTACTATTTTCCTCATTGTTTATTTGCTTTCTTGCACTTAGATTAGCAATATATAGACACACCTTTATTTTTACTCACATTTCACTCAATATAATAAACACTCTTCTATTCTTCATTTGCTGATTTATATTCAATTGGATTAATGATTAAATTCAAAGCTATGAACTTCTCGGTTATCTTCACAAAATGCAAAGGTAATTATGTTTTATCCGGTAAGCAACTTTATCTTCAATTTAACATTCATGAATTTCTCTGGCATCAGTTATTCTTAGGCTATGGACCTTTTCCTATTTTTTTTTTTTAAATTTATAGTTAATGTTATTTAGATCACAATTTGTTTACTTAGCAATCACTCTAATTTAGCTACGGCGTGGCGTAAAATTGTTATCAATTTAAATTCGTAAAAGTTCTAATTAGGTAATGCTATAATACTCTAATTTAGTTATTTCATGTTACTAAACATTAATTTAACTAGGGTATGACAAAAAAACGTAATGAGTTTAAATTTATCCACGTTCCAATAAAATTATGAAAAAATAATACTATAATTTGACTAAGATGCAGCAGAAAATCGTAATCGACTTAAATACATTCACGTTCTAGTTATTTCATACTATTAAACATTAATTTAATTTAAGTATGATAGAAAATTATGACCGACTTAAATTAATCTACATTCTAGTTAAGATATATTGCAAACCTTAATTTAATTAAGGTAGGACAAAAAATCATAATTTCATCCACGTTTTGAAAACTTCCTTCATACTTTGAAATCAATGCCCACTCAGCTAGTCAGTAAAAATAATATTTTCTCAACCAATTTTTAATCAACCATAATAATCATACTATTGAATAAATTTAAAGTTATACTCACAAAATATAAGAATGAATAATAAAATTTATTATTTAAAACAAACCAATTACAATGAAAGATGGAAGGATGTTTAAGTTTTGTTTTAAATATATATTTTAAAAATTATATAAAATAAATTAATCAATCGAATTGAAATTTAAAATTCAATTTAAGAAAAAATATTGATGGAAACAATATTAAGATCCATATTATAGTACTATCTAAGAGAGACAACCACCAAATAGAAATAAGAAATAATCCGGAACATGTAACTGAAATAAAGAATAAATAAATAATTGAATAAAATAATATGAACCAATCTGAAATAGGAAAAAATTCATCGTCCAATGACATAACGATATATGGCACTTATCAAGGGCGAAAAGGTAATTTCACATGAAAGACAAACGAATATAATATTTATAATTCTCATATCTTATAGTATATAAAAAAAGATAGAATATATACAAAATATTTATAATTTATTAATTTATTATTTATAAACATAAATTTATTACAGTATAAATATTTAATTTTTATATCAATGTAATAATATTATCTAAATATTTTATGTTAGTTAATTATTCTAGTATTATATTATTATATATTATATTATTTACTATAATAGTATTATTTTATTATATTTAGTGCAACATTATATTAATATTTAATTCATATTTTTTTGGTATTTATTAATTATTAGTAACATATTATTATATATTATTTTTATGTATGTGTTATATTATTTACTATAATGATATTATTTTATAAAATAGAAGCTATTAGGACAGCCATTTTTTATATTTATAATTAAGTAGATATATATTGGTCCAACCAAGTCTTGAAGCTTATTCCTTAATGTTTGGAATCCATAAATTCTAAGTTGGGAGAGAAAGTAATCTTCTTATTATTTGGAATTGGACTTGCTTAAAAATTGACAATTCCGAGCTTAAAAGCAAACCATACATCAGAATTGGTATTGACAAGGAATTGAATTGCCACTTACAAAGAACCAAACGGGTTCCACAGTTTAAAATTGCAGACTGGTGCAGTCTAACTTGATCATCTAATATGTCATCAAACTCATCACAACTTCCAAAGGCTTTATCCATCCCTTAATTGTTCAAGTCACCAACTCAACGGTCCTGATCCCTTACCAGTCACAACGGGTACTAGAACTTGGTTTGTGTAATAAGGTAGAGTAAAATTTCTTATACCAAGAAAGCCGTTAATGAGCCCCGCACTGACCGTTAATCTTCCCTGACTACTCTCTTTCTCTAAGCCTTTCAAGTTTTCAACAAACCGACCATGCCCTTGTATTTCTGATCTTTCCTCCTCTCAAACCCTTAGATGTAAATTCTAATTCTTTGTTCTTTGATTTACCAATGTTGCCCTTATGTCCTAAATCTTACTCAAATGCAATTTCTTCTTCTTTGATCTAAATTGCTATCTCTAAACTTGTCGATCCCATTCATGTACTATGTATGCATGAGATTGGTTTTGATAACTTGTGTTTAAGACCCTATAGTGTTGTATGCTGAAAATCGTGTGAATTTGTGAGGTGGGCCTAAGAGGAAATTTTTTTGAGATCTGATTTGGTGTTGAAAATGTCAAACTTGTATGGAGATTACAATCAAAAGATTGATTATGTGTTCAAAGTTGTATTAATTGGTGATTCAGCAGTGGGAAAATCTCAACTCCTTGCACGGTTTGCTAGAAATGAATTCAGTGTGGATTCAAAAGCGACAATTGGGGTAGAATTTCAGACCAAAACGCTTGCTATCGATAACAAAACGGTGAAAGCACAGATTTGGGACACTGCTGGGCAAGAAAGGTCTGCACTCTTTGTTTTTCATATTTGGTATAAAGGCATAATTGTTTAGGTCTTAAGGGTGAAAACAAATTATATTGAAATTGATTGTTGGGAATTATCCCTTTCATAGTCTTATGTGATTGTAATTGATGATAAATGGTATCATTTATAGTTACTTATTTTGGAATTTCTAGAAAATTTAAATAATCAATTTCCAATGAGATACATGGGATGTGTTTTAGCTTTCACTCAATAAAGGAACGATTATAATTGAGATAAATGTGCCTAATTTTGGTCCTACGCATTTCGAGCTGAAGAGAAATGAAAAAGTGAGATCCCTTGGTAGTGATGGAATTTGATGAACAATGGATGCTCGTAATAATACATTGGGAAGTAAAAGTTTTGCTACCACTTTTCATTGTAAGAATTTGAGTCTTTGAAATGTTGTCATGTGTAATGGTGGAGAAGTGACCTCTTGACATAGTTGATTACCAGGCATTCAGCATGTTTGAAGATTCAATATAGGTTGAAGAGGCTAATGTTATTAAGAGTTTTCTAATTTTTAATAATGGTAAGTATAAGTACCGTGGTGTGTTGTGTTCAACTCAATGAGTGAAGACACTGATTAGGTTCTTTGTTGTGGTTTCTTTCTTGTTAGACATTCTAGTGGTGATATAGTTTTCATGTTTGCTCAATTTGAATTAAAAGATGTTATTGAAACAGTGACCATATAGGAAGTAGCGAAGTTTGTATTATTATTATTTGGTTTTTTAGCCGTTCTATTAGGCCGAGACTCATTAAAAGCTACTTGGTGCTTTTCTTATAAGGAAGACCTCTGAAGTGTTACTCTATTTGTTGAGAATGAAAATTTTACTTTGTTATTTTAAAGAAATCTTGACCTGCAATTATTCATTTCTTGGTTGGAGATCAAACCATGCTGATTGGTTGCTCGCATGCTTGCTTCAGCAAGCTGTTATGACTTAATCCTGTTTATAAAGCCCATTTATACTTCACAGCAAGAAAATTTGAATGAAATAAGGGGATAAGAAAGGAAAATCAAGGAAATATTCAAGTGAATAGTAGATATTTGGTTTAGGAAAACTAAATGAAGTGAATTAAATATCTTCAACAACATATTCCTTCTATTCTCATTTCAAATTACTTACTTCGATATTTAAGTACTTTCTTTTTGTTATGTGCCTGCTCCTATTTGTTTTATAATAAAATCGTTGTTCCTCTTTTTTGATAGAATATCAAGCTTTTGCTGGCCTTGACTGCTTAAAATGAACTATACGTTCTTTACGATTGTCTTGAGTTTGATGACCAAAGCTGGCACGGATCAGATGACTTAGGCGTGACATTTTAGTTATCTAGTGTGATTAGCTTATTATTGTTTTGTTCAACTTATCTAATCTTTAATCCCCTGCTTGATTCATGTTAAGTTTTACTTGACCTATGTGAAAGTTTTTGACTCATTAACTGTTCTCCTTTGGGCCTACTTATGTTACTGAATGATGCAAATAGAAGTGGTTCTCTACATATTGGACAATTCATGCCTTTTTTTTTAGAGGAACCACAATTATATTCAAGCTTTCTTGTTGAAACTGGATTTCTTGATCCTTGTTTCTGTGATTCGGCTTCTTCTTCTTTTTCTTTCACTTGAGACTCATACTAGAGTATCATCTTTTAAGCAAACACTATCATGATCCTACATGTACAATTCTAGTTGTTGTTAAAGAAGCTCTTTATAAACTCGCTTTCACTGCAGATTCCATTGGTTTAATAATAAGAATATGATATGCATGTATGGCAAACTCTATTTACCATCTATCTAGGTATCTCTAAAATAATGTTCTACTTCTAATTGAAAAATAAAAACTTCCTGAGTTATCCATCTTAGCTAGTAATCTTCATTGAAGCTTTTATTTTCATTGATCCTTAAGCCACTGAAAAACTCCAAAATTTTGTTTTGGAATTGGCTGAAATGTATTGCAAAAGTACATTGCTTATCTATGTCAATTTTCAATCTCTATTTTCATCATCTGTCTTCTGGCCTTCCTCGGTTTATAATTTATTTTTTGTAAAGGCAAGCTGAAGATAATAGATTCAGAGGGATTTGAAAATGGAAACCAAAGGATTAATATAATGTTACTGGTTTTCTGATCTATTATGTTAAAATCAGTAATGTTGGTAACATTATACTTTTACACCATTTAGTGATTCAGGTATATAAAATCAAAGTTGTTTATCTTTCGTATTGGCTATCTGAGATAGGTTTTAATCTGCACGTTTTGTAAGGAAGTATGTGCTCAGCCATGGTTGTGTATGTGAGACCTGAGAACTTCCATACACATAAAAGCATATGATATGAATATGTGTGAGAATTACTTATATAATTAGTATGTTAAGGGTTTGGTTGAATTATTATCGATAAAGAACAAGTTACGACTCACCCCTAATCTCTAGTGACGTGTCCTATGACTCATCCATAACTTCCACTCAGCTACTTGTGTTGGAGTTTTTAAAGCCTAGTGTAAAGAGTAGCTTAGGAGTTAAGAAATTCATAATAGAAAGTAAAGAGAGAAAACAAAGGAAGAGGGTTTTTAAAGAGAATTCAAGTAGAAACAACTTTTAATATGATTTTGGTAACTTGAACTCTAGAGAATTATCTTCTCTTCACTTCCTAACAGATGTATCAGGTAAGATTCTTTCTAGATATTATGAATTGTGGTTTGGTAATAGCATAATAATGATGATTTAGAATGAGTTCTTAACAACGAAACTTGTTAGTTGCATCATACGCATTTCATGATTCATAGCACTTGTCATACTAAGCCTAGCTGTTTGGCTAGCACATTATTTGAATGGTCTATCTTTTTAGATCATGAAGTTATGTGGTATTGATTGATCAATTGAGGCTTTGCTCACTTGTAGAGGAAACTCTATAAATGAGTAGTCATTTCTGCATCTCTGGGCTCTTGCTTGGGTCAGGGGCATGATAATTTAAATGGTATCAGAACTATAATTAGCTTAGTAAGGATAAGGTCTTCGGGATTTATGTTAAAAGTTTAAGTCTGATCTTAGGAAAGTGGTGAGATTGAGTTAGAGTCTGACTTATTTTCTCTATAGATTATCATGGTGAACCCAAATAATAAAGAAGAATGATGATTGATTATTAAATGGATTAAATGTTTGTTCCATCAATGGTTGAGTTATTAGATTGAGTTAAACTAGTTCTTTTGATGTATCGAGATTTGATCTTAAGGGAGTGGTAGAGATTGAGTTACACTATCTTAACAAGAGCTTCATATTGTTTTAGATGAGTAGTCATTATCTGAATAAATGACCAACCTTTTACAGATGAATGGTCATCGATTAGGGAAATGATCAACCTTTAACAGTTAAGTAGATTCGAGTTGGGCAAAGGACAAACTTTTGACAGTTGAGTGACTTCCGGATGTCAAATGACCAACCTTTGACAGTTGAGTGCCTATCTGGACAAGAGTTTGAAGTCGTTTAAGATGAATGGTTATTAACTGGGTAAAGGACAATCCATTAATAGTTGAATAGATTTCGACTGGGCAAAGAACCTATCTTTGACTGTTGAGTGTAATCAATCTTGTACCTTTGCTTTATATTTGTTATCTATGCCTACTAGTATTAGACGATTGATATAGGTGATGATTGATTATTAAAATGATTGAATAGTAGTGGCATCAATGATTTGAGTGATTAGATGGATTTAAACTAGCATTTTTTAGCCTAAACTTCATCGGTTATTAGAACTAGATTTAATTATGTAACTTCCTTCTATCCTTAATCAATAAGTAGTCTAAACATATTATTAGAGCATATAGGATGAAATATTGAATAAATATTCACACCTTTTATATTGGCTAGGTATGAATTCAAGGACTAAATTCTTTTAAGGGGGAAATGATATGAGACCCAAGAACTTCCAAACACATAGGAGCATATAATATGAATATGTGCGAGAATTACTTATATAAATAGTGTGTTATGGGCTTGGTTGTATTATTATCGATAAAGATCAAGCTATGACTCACCACTATTCTCTAGTGACATGTGTCTTATGACTCATACATAACTTTCACTCAGTTAGTTGCGCTAGAGTTTTTAGATTCTAGTGTAGAGAGTAGCTTATAAGTCAATAAATTCATTATAGAAAGTAAAGAGTGAGAAAAGAGATGAAGGTTTTTTTTTTTTAAAGAGAAATTAGGTAGAAACAACTTTTAATATGATTTTGGTAACTTGAAACTCTAGAGAATTATATTCTCTTCATTTCCTAACAGATATATTAGGTAAGATTCTTGATAAATATTATGAATTTTAGTTTGGTAATAGCATAATAATGATGTTTTAGAACTAATGCTTAACAATAGAACTTGCTAGTAGCACCATATACATTTCATGCTTCATAGCACTTATCTTGCCGAGCCAATGGCTGACCCATTATTAGAATGCCCTATCTTTTTAGAACATGAAGAGATTGTCTTTTAAGAGGCTGGAGTAGCGGATTAGCTAAGCAAATTTCGATTTGCTGAGTGTATTGTGTTATTTGTAATTATAGTGAGAGAGAGCATATTGTTTTAGCATGTGTGTAATTGCATTGTATTATTGATTTGATCAGTTATAGAGTTTTAAGTGATGCTTTGTTGTAAAGCTTCTGCATATATATGTATTTGATGATTTCTAGCGCACTCTGATTATCTTTCAAGGTTATGTAGTATTGATTGATCGATTGAAGCTTTGCTCACTTTGTAGAGGAAACTCTATAGGTGAGTCGTTTCCACGTCCTTGGGCTCGTGCTCAGGTCGGGGCATGCTAATATATTCCTCAGCGTTGGTTGGTAGTTTTGTCTACTTGGTTATGGTCTAACCATGACAACCGGAACAAATCCATTCAAATTGTTATATTATGTTTGTTAAATCTTTTGAATGTATCTTTTGAAGCTTTATTTATAGTTTTAAAGTTATTTTATTTTGTCTCTCAGGTACAGAGCAGTCACAAGTGCTTATTACCGAGGAGCAGTTGGGGCAATGTTGGTTTATGACATGACCAAGCGTCAATCATTTGATCACATGGCAAGGTGGCTAGAAGAATTAAGGGGTCATGCCGATAAAAATATTGTTATCATGCTCATTGGCAACAAGTGTGACTTGGGAAGCCTTCGAGCAGTACCAACCGAGGATGCCCAAGAGTTTGCTCAAAGAGAGAACCTATTCTTTATGGAGACATCAGCTCTTGAGGCCACCAATGTTGAAACTGCATTTTTGACCATACTAACAGAGATATACCGAATAATCAGCAAGAAGACACTCACTGCTAATGAAGACATAGATCCCAATAGGAATTCTGGGCTTCTTAAGGGAACAAGGATTATTATTTCAGGGCAAGAGCAGGATTCTGGAAGGAAGGGTGGCTGTTGCATGTCCTCCTCTTAGTATTGCTTGCCATTTTTGTTATTTTATTTGTTTGTTTTGTTTTTATTCTTAACTGTTATTCATCTAGGCTCTTTCTTTTTCTTTGGACAAAAAAGGAATATAATATATTTTGTATAAAAGAGGTATTGATGTTGTTTCCATGACATCATTAATTAGGAAATGAACATTAAACTGGTGTCCTATCCACAAGTTAATTAAGTGTACATTTGGTATACCAGATAATATGATGAAATAATTTTTAAAAATTAGAGATATAGGATCATTTTTATGGTTTTTTTATTTTTGTATTAAATGTAAGATTGAATGAAATCATCCCATATTATTTTCAATTTATCTTATCTTGTTTGTAATTCAACTTACCAAATGGACACTTAGTGTTTGTTGATCGTGAGATGATGTCAGCCAAGCTAATTCTTTGAAACTAACCTCCCAGAGTACATGGAAATGGAAGCTTTTGATCAAAGTGTTCAATGTTCTGTCATGCATTTGCACATCAATTTAAAACCATCATTAAGGTGAAAAACTGGTAAGATTGTCCATCATCTCATTCTACATATATATACTAGCTTTTTTGGTGCACGTAAAATTTATATATATTATTAAATTTTAACATTATGATATTGTTTTTTTTTTTTTTTGGGATTTGAAATATGAATTTTGGCATGATATCTAGAAATCATGACTTAAAGTTTCTCCAAAAAATTATTGATTTTCCTAAAATCATATATTTTAAGTTGTATATGCCTTTCATTGTGACCTTTGATGTCTAGATTAGTGAAACAACATAGATTAAAGATGTCAAATTATCCAAACATAATTGCTTTCATATTTTTTTAACCAATTAATAAGTCACACTAATATACCTAAAAAGCATAATATTTTCTTCCACAGGTGATTTTCCATCTTTGTTGACAATTCGAGTCAATACCGCTTGGTTTTTTCTAAAAAATTTGTTCCAACTAGAAGTGGAAAACGAGCTGGCTGGATGCAACGGGTGATGAGTCAATAGACATGAGTAAAAAATACATGCTTTTTAACGAGTCTATTATTTCATACCGGTACTCGGCCCATTAAAAAATGAATGAACCTGCAAGTTTCTATTAGAATTGACTGATCCATTTTTTAACTTATTATTAATTAAGATTTCTAACCCGAAAGCAAAAATTTTAACTGCCCACTTCACTTGTACTCGAATGATGGCACTGGGGGAGCATCAAAACTCTCCGAATCCAGTTTTTTTAATTAGGAGCAAGAATACGTCGATATCCCTACAAATGAAAACATGATATGAGACCTGAAAAAAGGTGGGGTAAATTACATGCTTTGTACTTGTTTAATTTAATAAAAACACTTAAAGTAATCAACTATAGGGTTGCAATTAATTCTCATTTAAGCTGCACAATAATACAAAGATGCAACCTTTTGAATTTCCCAACAACTCAATTATTCAACATTCAAGTCACGGAAGAACAATCATATATCATCAGCCAACATCAATTGCTTTCATAAATTAATTTGTGTGCATTTAATGGGTTGACCTGTTAACCTGTGGATAAACCCGACCCTACCTGAATTTTTGCGGACCGGATTGAATGCGGGTCATTTTCTAATGGGTCATAAAATGCATTTTAGTGATTACGGGTCAAGAATTAAACCAGTACATGCCCCATTTCCCATTTCTAGTTCAAACTGCAAAGACGATGTCGTGTATAAGGGAACATCTTCTTAATCGCATTTGCCATTGTTTGATCTTGATCAGTGAAAATAGTATTTGGTTCTTAATCACCCATTGAATCTAAGAATGCATTGAAGAGCCACTTAAATGATGCAGTCATTTCATCCGATAGAAACGCACATCCAAACAGAATGTTCTTCCAATGGTGGTTGACCCCCCACATATGGTGCACATATCAAATTATACTTGTGAGTTCGATAAGTGGTGTCAAATATGACTACGTCACCAAAGCAATTATAATCAATCCTACACCTATGTTCTTGCCAAAAAAAGTTTTTCATTCGACCCTCCCCATCAACCTGAAAATTCTAGTGGAACATTTCATCTTTGTTACCTAGACATTTGAAATGGCCAACCAAACTAGCATAATCATCTGCCTCCCAATATCTCATTGTTAACATAGTTGTAACAATCCTTCTTTGTAAACCCCAAATTTTGTTCACCACTAACCTCATTAGTTATGGAGTTTATTTTTTGGATTGTTTGAAATCTCGAGTTCACCATTTTGATTAACATCTTAGTCTTTTCTTTACTCAATTTCCATACATGCATCAATAAATGCCTATCTTTAAGGCATGTGCCATTTCATGAGCATCTTCATCATAAAACTCAATAACAATCCATTTTCCTTCTTCATCAATTGTGAATTTCATCCTCGCTTTGTACGACATCCTAGTATTATTCTTATTGAAGGTTGCATTAAAATTTTATTCATCTCTTTCACCTTCCTTTGAACAACTATAGTGCTTTGTTTTGATCTTAATTATCCCAGAGTATTTGTATTGCTTTCCCTTTCTGACACTAAATCCCCTACGATACCCATGTTCACAATACAGTCTATTTGTCTCCTCGTCATTGTTAACAACCACTTTTAATAAGTTTAGAGATTCAATGTTAGTATCCAAAACTTTAGAACTAACTTCTTCATCATCCTTTCCACTTGTTCCCCATTCTCCTCACCAAGATTAATACAATCCACTGCACAATCATTTTCATAGCAATCAACAGGTAGAGATTCATAACTTACCATTCCTGCAATATAAATTAAAACAATTTTATACTCATATTGGATCTTATAAAACTTGACTAAACATTCAAAAGCTTCAAGACAAATCCCAAAAAGTAAAAAAAGAACAAAAAAGGACACGAATTTTCATTACTATATGGTGATTAACATGGAAAACTGCTTGAATTAACATTACTTATATTCCAAAATTAGACTAAGAATCATATATTAACTCCCCTAGATTTGAGAAAAAACTAGAGCAACATGCACTTCTTTAAATTTATACTTTTTTTTTTTTTACATAAATGGCACAAAAAAACAAACATCCATAAGATAAATCCCCCTAAAATTGATGAAAAATTGCACCAACAAACATTTCTTTATGAGAATTTTAGTTAAAATTCATTTAGCCACATGATAAAATTCCAAGACATGAACAAAAAATGCATTAACAAGGTATTTATATATCAGAATTACTATCAAAATCCAATGGCCCACATAATAAAAAACCTGGTTTCTATCAAAAAAACCACTCCAACACATATTTTTACACAAGAATTACAACCAAAATCCATAAACCAAATAACCAAAAAAACTGAAAAAATAAATAAATAAACACTGAAACACTAAGAAACTCATGACTTTTACCTTTCTTTTTTTTGGATGATAATGATCTTGATGACATTAAGAAGTATCCATAAAATTAGTAAATTCAAAAAAAGTTTCCCAAGGAAAATCCAAAATGCTACAAAATACAGAAACTTCAAACTAAACAAACACTAAGCTCATTACCAACGAAAAAAGTGGATTGAAAAACAATTAGATGCATATATTCTTTAGCTATTATTTTTTATATAAATAAAATAAATCCTATAACCAACAAATCGACTTATACTGCTTCTCACTAGTTCGACTTTTAGTTAAAAATGGGTATGCAGAGAGAGAGAGAGAGAGAGAGAGAGAGAGAGGTGTAAAAGAGTGAGAATTTTAGTTAAAATTCATTTACCCATATGATAAAATTCCAATACATGTACAAAAAAAATGCATGAACATGACATTTATATATCAGAATTGCTATCAAAATCCAAAGACTCATATACAAAAAACTTGGTTTCTATCCAAAACCACTCCAACACAGACTTTTACACAAGAATCACAACCAAAATTCATAAACCAGATAACCAAAAAAACTAGGGAAAAAATAAACACAAGAACACTAAAACACTAAAACTTATGAGCAGCGGAGTGGGAGAAATTTTCAACTAAGCTTGTATACTCTATGTAGGGAAAAATTCTTACATTCTTTCAATTGGACTCTCCTCTGTTACTGAAAAATTAGAGGAGATTTGCTCACATGTTGTGGTGACGGATTGGCAACAAGGAAAAGTTGTCAATGACCGAAGAGAAAGATTGTGCAAATGTACTAATGTCACCAAAAGAATTGAATAAATTTGATTATAGAAATATTGCTCTCAAGAAGGAAGTCTCATCTCTCTCCAAAGAGATGGAAAGTCTAAAAGAAGAAAAAGAAAAGTTATCTTTTATGATCTATAAATCATCACAAGATTTATTGAAAAAAAAAGAATGATTTAAAAAAGAAAGTGATAGAGTTAAATAATACTATATCTAGGCTTATTCTTGGAAAATAAAAAACTAGATGAAATGCTATCTTACCAAAGAATGAATGGAAAAAAATCTGGTTTGAGTTATTCTCCATTAAGCAAACAAAAATCAAAAGAGACTTCCTTTGTGAAAGTAACATGTGTGGATGAACCCTCCACTTCTAAGGCTTCTAGCAATGTTAAGAGCTTTCCTTTAAAAAATGCTAATAAGCTTAAGAATACAAATTTCAATTCAAATACAAAGAATTCAAATGTATATGCTAGAAATAGAAATTCTAGAAATATATATATGCAAATATGTATGCTCATCCTAGAAATGCACATGCTAGGAATGCATATCCTAGAAATAACTATCATACATATACTAGAGATAACATATATGTTTATAACTCCTATGCTAGAAACATGTATCTTAGAAATACTCATCCTAGGAATAATAGGCATACATACTCAAAACATCCTAGAAATTTTCATGATTATCATCCTAGGATCATGCATCAATAACATATTTATAACAATAGAGAACATTATAATGTTAAGCAAATATGAGTCCCAAAAAGAGTTGTATTTTCTAGGACTAACCCCAAAGAACCAAGAAATTTTGGGTACCTAAGAGTACTATTGTGTATCCATGTATAATGTGGATATTTCTCCACACCAAAGAAAAATGTAACTATTGGTACCGTGATAGTGGATGTTCAAAGTACATGACTGGTGATCAAAGTATGTTCAAGAAGCTAACTCTAAGGGATGACAGACATGTTACCATTGGAGATAACACCAAGATAAAGATTATTGGGTATGGAAAAGTGGGTAAAGATTCTTCAAACATTAACCATGTTTTACATGTGCAAGGCCTTAAGCCAAATCTACTTAGTATTAGTCAATTATGTGACAAAAACAACAAAGTTATAATTGAATCCTCTCATTATCTAGTAATAGACATCAAGAGTAACAAGACTGAGTTTGTTGGTCATAGACATGATAATTTCTATCTAGTTGATTTAAAATCTTTACCTTTGGAAAGTGAAAAATGTTTTTTCGCTTTTGGTGAAAACTCATGGGGTGTGGACTGAGCTTGGGAAGGGAACTTCCCTCGCTCAGTTACACTCAAGGAGCCCATTAACTTGGACACTTGGCTCCTTATTTCTTTATTTTCTTCCACAACCTGTATGATTAATGCTTCACACCTTTGGTTTGTTTTGCCATGTACCTCTATAAAAGCATGTAAAGTGTCTTCTAAAGAACTCCTAGAGGATGAGGGTGCATGATATGGTGCAGGGTGTGATCTAGGGGGTTGTGCAAGCTGCTGGTTTTCAGATTTCCAGCTGAATTTGGGATGATTTCCCCATCTCGGATTATAAGTGTTAGAGAATGGTGCAAAAGGCTTCTTGTACATGCCTAAGGCATTATATTATTCCTCATACATCCCTCTCATATCAACAAATGTAGGGCACTCTTGAGCGGGATGATTTACCCCACCACACACAAAACATGGTTCCAAAGGTTCGGCTTGATTAACCACATGTGTTGGCTTTTTAGTTTTTAATGCCTCTAACTCCCTAGTAAGCATTTTGACCTTAGCTTTCAGGTTGTCTTCCTCCCTAAGATGGTATATTCCACCACCACTAGGGTTTCCTACAGGTCGTGACCTATTTGTGCTTTCAGTAGCACTAGGTCCAGTCCAAGTATGAGTTTTTTCAGCAAGCTCATTGAGGTACTCTATGGCCTCATCAGGGTTTTTTTTGCACAAACTCACCATTATACATCATCTCTACAAATTGGCGCTCTCTATAGGTAAGTCCCTCATAAAAGTAGCTCACTAAGTGCCAACTCTCATACCCATGGTGTGGACACATACTTAACAGCTCCTTAAATTTCTCCCAAAACTAATACAAAGTCTCATTTTCCTTTTGTGCAAAGGTGGAGATTTGTCTTTTTAGAGCATTGGTCTTATGTTAAGGGAAATGTTTGTTTAAGAAGACCTGAGTCATCTAATTTCATATCCTAATAGATCGTGGTCTCAGCAAGTATAACCAACTCTTAGCTTTATCCTTCAAAGAGAAAGGAAAAAACTTGAGTCTCACGATATCATCAGTTGCATCTTGACAATGAAAAGTCGCAACTACTTCCTCTAACTCCCTAATGTGTACATATGAGTTTTTATTTTCCAAGCCATGGAATGTAGAGAGTAATTGAATCATACCTGTTTTAAAGTCTTGATGGTGAGTGTTGGCTGGAAACATAATGCATGATGGTGTGGCTGTCCAGCTAGGATGTAAATAATCTTTAAGTGTCCTAGCAACATTCTCATTAGGGTTTTCAACCATGTTAACAAAGTTTTCTAAATTTTTGGTTGGGTGTACACTAGGGTTTGATCTAAGCGAGGTTTCACTAACGGACATGGAAGGGAAGGGTATCTCTATTTCGGGTCCCTTAATGAACCTACCTCGCGAATCTCTCGGTCTAGGCATACACCAACTGAGTTAAAAAGAAATAAAACAAAACGAGTCAAAAAATAAAAAATTTAAAGAAAAAAACGATAGTACTGTCTTGTCTTAGAGTTGAAAATCTTCCTTGAATGTAAGCGCGTTTTCCCGGCAACAGCGCCAAAATTTGATTACGCCCAAAGTATAACGCGGTAGTTGCAGCACAGCTTTGGGGTGTCGATTCCACAGGGAAACAAGTTAACTACAAGAGAAGATGTAAACCTAAACACGAACGATAAAATCAAGTGAGAAAATATGAAGTTTTGATAATGAAGTAAATGAGAGCAAATTATGTAATAAATTGAGAATAATAATAGAGGAACAACAAGGTTCCGAAAATCCTCCCTAGGTTCGTTGCCTTTTTTCAATCTTGATTCAGTTGTTTTTATCTCGATTGCAAGTTTTACATCCCAAACAAGCAATCGGTAGATATTCAATTAAAGTACGTATGTAAACCCTAATGTAATTGATATGAAATACTCTTTACTTTTGAGTTAAACATTCATGACCTATCCTATAAATTTATCAAGAAATGTCAATATATCTTTAACGACGATATTGCAGTAATAGACAAACCTAAAAGATAAGTCTACTGGACTCAATCATACCTAAACAACGTGACATAAGAGGAGTATGACTAAACTTATATCAAGGAGAGAGATACAATCACCGGATTTAAGAGAAAATCTTCTAATTAGATTAAAGAGTAAATTATAACAATGTTTGACAATAAATCCCAATTACAACTGAACCAACAAAGGAAAATAAAGAACAACTACACCTAAGGATTCATCCCTTCGCCTTGCTTGGAGATTAATTCGCCATGGAACTTATGGCTGAATGCTTTGATGGAGGAGAATATAGCTGCTTCTTTTAGTTTTCCAGATTTTGATTGATGTCATCTCTTTAACCCTAAGTGATCTATTTATAGTACAAAGGTCCAAGGGTGTTTTCAGGTTTAATCTATTATTAAAACCCTAATTAAGTTCTGACTCAGAGACAGAAAAATGTGTGCGCTCTGCGGCTCTCCTTTATGGGCGCCGTAGCCTTGCCTTCAGCTTTGGTGGCTTCTGGGAGCCGCGGCCTGGGCTGAGGGGATGACTTGGTTTTTCTTCATGTTTACTTCTTCGCAACCACTCCGATACTCCGTTATGCATGGAATCTTGGCGCTTTAAGCAACGATCGTTTTTCCTTCTCTTTTGGACTCAAAGTACCTGAAAATGCACTGAATTAAGTTAATGATCCAAGAATATCACTTTAGAGTTATTAACGTATAAAAGTGCAATTAAGATCGAGATCAACCCTAAAATGTTAACAATTAAGCACTGTTGAGATGCATTTTATGGCTCTCATCACAACCCCCAACTAGCTTATTTCTAGTCCCTAGCAATTCAAGCGAAAACGAGAAATGAATTCTACGGTAGGAATCAAAATAAGGTAAAACAATGCTAGTGCTAAACAAGGAGCAATTCAGATTTTTGTCTCAGAAATTGCATATAATATGCAACACGTAGAATCATTAAATATCACTTAAGTCCAAAAGTAATCCAAGCATCAATCTTAAAATCGTTATCTACTCTTATCATTCGTCTTACCACAATCCATTAATCCGAACACCCGGATGATTTTATGCATAACATTCATGAATATAAGTCTTGGACTCTAAAAACAAAATAAATTGTGTGACATCAATCACATAAACAAGCTCTATAGGCTTATTTTTCAAATCACTCTCCACTATTGTAGAAAAATCACACTTCATTGGATCAATAGGTCTTTAATAAGCTTGTAATGTTAGGCTAAGGTAAAGGTTGAGGAAGAACGGGAAGGATTTACAGGTAAAAGAACTCAGTCTCTTAGCTTTAAACACAACCATTTTTAAGCACTTGATAACCTTACTTCAATACTCAACTCTTTCAACCATATTTTTATAAGAGTATTTCTCTTGATAAGTCACCACTTTTCTTTTCTTTTCTTCTTTCTTTGCCATACTTCACTTCTCTTTTTCTTTTGTATTTTTGGCATAAGACCATTCATCAAGCTTTGTTCTTAAAAGAAAGATAATCTTCATCTTATAAAGCATTTATTTCTATCTCTCTTATTTTCTTTTACAATCAATTCTTATCATTGTAAAGAGAAAGAGTTTGTGTAACTCTTAGAGTGCTTAAACATTAAACACTTCCTTGTAACTTCCTTATGGAAGAGATCTTTGTATGGTTTGGATAACACCTGAGAAGTCGCTTGACTATACTTAGTGGATTGCTTCAAGGAGTTTCTTTAAAGAGAGTAGACATAGGGTCAAAATGATTTCGATATTACTAAATCGCTATAAACGAAATTTGTACTTCGGTCTACATAGTCTATGGTTAAAAACTCGTATTGGGAAGTTTCGTTGTTCTTTTATAGGGGATTCGAGTAATCTCTACTTCATGGACCATATATTTGTTGCAGGAGAAGGGAGCTCTAAACCAAGTGCGATCATCACGACGGCGCACGAGCGGTCGAAAAAACTGAAAAGTGTACTAACCGTGGACAAAGTTGGGCTGGTGTTTAGCCTAACAGATCATTAATGCTGCCAACTTTTGGAAAATCTCGGTAGTTAGTGGGCATAGAATTTTAGGATTTCATTACTCATTCAATGGCCATAGATCCAACCTCACAATTGCCACTGATTAAGGAGATCAATGCATATGCAAATAAGCGTTACGGGAAAGAATCATTATTAGAGAATTCAAAAAAGCATTCAGTGATAATCAATAATGGAGATGATGTTAGCAGTTCTCAAAAGACCAAGCAGACAGCAAGTTCGGGTGGACTTTTTACTAGGCAAAAAATTATGCTAGCCCAATTGGAGCATCTCCCTAACAAGAAAAGTACAAGCCCAAATCCAAGTTTGTCCAATAACCTTGTAAAGCTAGCCCAAGTAAAAAATCTGTCCTAACCCAAGCCCATGGGAGGATGTAGAATGAGAGGGGCTGAGAAAGAGTGGCTTGGTAAAGGAAGTTGAATCAACCATGATAGGAAAAAAAATTAATGATACGCCTTGCGCTGATGTGAGGAGCTAGAAAAGGAAATATTAAGAAGCTACTAGACAAAAGGTTGTCCTTTTAGGGCTTATAAGTTACAAGAGGAAAGGGGATGAGATTGGAAAGCAAAAGTTAGATCAGGATATGGTCACAGAAGCACGAATAGAGAAGAAGCAAAAACTTGAGTTATTAGGAATTAACTATCTAGAGATAGCAACCTCGGACCAAGTAGTGGGTTATGGTTTCCAGACCCATTATGCATAATGAATTTCTTAAGTTGGAACCATCAGGGATTGGGGAATTCCTAAACAGTCAAAGCCCTTGTTGTGGCAATGGTTCGAGGGGAACGGATCTCACGATCCCGCATCGAAGAGTTAAGGGAAGACTGTCGCCCTTATAAGGGTGGGAGTCCTCACTCCCTCACGAGGCTTTTTAAAGCTGTGCGGGCTCCAGCCCAAAACGGACAATATTGTGAGTCATATCGACCTGGACCTCAACAATGACGTCGTCTGTGGGAACCCCGGAATTAACCAGACATGACCTCCAGTCTTTCCTTAACTAGGGGGCTATGTTGTGGCCATGGTTCGAGGGGAACGGATTTCACGATCCCACATCGAAGAGTTAAAGGAAGACTATCACCCTTATAAGGGTGGGAGTCCTCACTCCCTCATGAGGCATTTTAAAGCCGTGCGGGCTCCGGTCCAAAGCGGACAATATCGTGAGTCACATCGACCTGGACCTCAACAATGGCGCCGTCTGTGGGAACCCCGGAATTAACCAGACACGACCTCCAGTCTTCCCTTAACTGGGGGGCTATGTTGTGGCCATGGTTTGAGGGGAACGGATCTCACGATCCCACATCGAAGAGTTAAGAGAAGACTGTTGCCCTTGTAAGGGTGGGAGTCCTCATTCCCTCATGAGGCCTTTTAAAGCCGTGCGGGCTCCGACCCAAAGCGGACAATATCGTGAGTCATGTCGACCTGGACCTCAACAATGGCGCCGTCCATGGGAACCCCGGAATTAACCAGACACGACCTCCAGTCTTCCTTTAATTGGGGGGCTATATTGTGGCCATGGTTCGAAGGGAACGGATCTCACGATCCCACATCGAAGAGTTAAAGGAATACTGTCACCCTTATAAGGGTGGGAGTCCTCACTCCCTCACGAGGCCTTTTAAAGCCGTGCGGGCTCCGACCCAAAGCGGATAATATCATGAGTCACGTCGACCTGGACCTCAACAATGGCGCCGCCTGTGGGAACTCCTTAATTAACCAGACACGACCTCCAGTCTTCTCTTAACTGGAGGGCTATGTTATGGCCATGGTTCAAGGGGAACAGATCTCACGATCCCATATCAAAGAGTTAAGAGAAGACTGTCGCTCTTATAAGGGTGAGAGTCCTCACTCCCTAATGAGGCCTTTTAAAGCCATACGAGCTCCGGCTCAAAGCGGATAATATCGTGAGTCACGTCGACCTGGACCTCAACAATGGCACCGTCTGTGGGAACCCCAGAATTAACCAAACACGACCTCCTGTCTTCCCTTAACTTGGGGGCTATGTTGTGGCCATGGTTCGAGGGGAACGGATCTTACGATCCCATATTGAAGAGTTAAGAGAAGACTGTTGCCCTTATAAGGGTGGGAGTCCTCACTCCCTCACGAGGCCTTTTAAAGTCGTGTGGGCTCCCGCCCAAAGCGGACAATATCGTGAGTCACGTTGACCTGGACCTCAACAATGGCGTTGTCCGTGGGAACCCCGGAATTAACCAGACACAACCTCCAGTCTTCCCTTAACTGGGGGGCTATGTTGTGGCCATGGTTCGAGGGGAACGGATCTCAAGATCCCACATCGAAAAGTTAAGGGAAGATTATCGCTCTTATAAGGGTGGGAGTCCTCACTCCCTCACGAGGCCTTTTAAAGCCGTGTGGGCTCTGGCCCAAAGCGAACAATATCGTGAGTCACGTCGACCTGGACCTCAACAATGGCGCCGTCTATGGGAACCCTGGAATTAACCAGACACGACCTCCAGTCTTCCCTTAATTGGGGGGCTATGTTGTGGCCATGGTTCAAGGGGAACGGATCTCACGATCCCACATCGAAGAGTTTAGGGAAGACTGTTGCCCTTATAAGGGTGGGAGTCCTTACTCCCTCACGAGGCCTTTTAAAGCCGTGCGGGCTCCGACCCAAAGCGGACAATATCGTAAGTCACATCGACCTGGACCTCAACAATGGCGCCATTTGTGGGAACCTCGGAATTAACCAGACACGACCTCCAGTCTTCCCTTAACTGGGGGGTTATGTTATGGCCATGGTTCGAGGGGAACGGATCTCACGATCCCACATCGAAGAGTTAAAGGAAGACTGTCGCCCTTATAAGGGTGAAAGTCGTCACTCCCTCACGAGGCCCGCACGACTTTAAAAGGCCTCATGTGGTGGCGCAGGGCCATCACCCTGCAGGAGGATGCCCATCTATCTCAGGGTAGAACGTGGCTCATGATATTGTTCGCTTTGGGCCGGAGCCCGCACGGCTTTAAAAGACCTCGTGAGAGAGTGAGGACTCCCACCCTTATAAGGGCGACAATCTTCCCTTAACTCTTCGATGTGGGATCGTGAGATCCGTTCCCCTCGAACCATGGCCACAACATAGCCCCCCAGTTAAGAGAAGACTAGAGGTCGTGTCTGGTTAATTCCAGGGTTCCCATAGACGGCGCCATTGTTGAGGTCCAGGTTGACGTGACTCACGATATTGTCCACTTTGGGCTGGAACCCACACGGCTTTAAAAGGCCTCGTGAAGGAGTGAGGACTCCCACCCTTATAAGGGCGACAGTCTTCCCTTAACTCCTCGATGTGGGATCATAAGATCCGTTCCCCTCGAACCATGGCTACAATATAGCCCCCCAGTTAAGGGAAGACTAGAAGTTGTGTCTGGTTAATTCCGAGGTTCCCACAAACGGCGCCATAATTGAGGTCCAGGTCGACATGACTCACAATATTGTCCGCTTTGGACCGGAGCCTGCACGGCTTTAAAAGGCCTCGTGAGGGAGTGAAGACTCCCACCCTTATAAGGGCGACAGTCTTCTCTTAACTCTTCGATGTGGGATCATGAGATCCGTTCCCCTCGAACCATGACCACAACATAGCCCCCCAGTTAAGGGAAGACAGGAGGTCGTGTCTGGTTAATTCCGGGGTTCCCACGGACAACGCCATTGTTGAAGTCCAGGTCGACTTGACTCACGATATTGTCTGCCTTGGGCCGGAGCCCGCATGGCTTTAAAAGGCCTCTTGAGGGAGTGAGGACTCCCACCCTTGTAAGGGCGATAATCTTCCCTTAACTCTTCGATGTGGGATCGTGAGATCCGTTCCCCTCGATCCATGGCCACAACAGCCCTTTTAGAAGTTTTGAGAAGAGAACGTCCTTCAACAGTGTTTTTTTTTAAAAAAAATTTATATAGAAACAAAGTTATGGGTCAATGAGGGTGAACGAATCATACTATGTTGAATTTTTGAGAATGCTCTAATTGTACCATGTGAAGGCCGTCTTGGAGGACTTATAATGCTGTGGAAAGCAGATTTGAAGGCAACAATCAAGACTTTTTCAAGAAATCATATTGATATGGCGGCAGTTGATGATGACAAATTATGGAAGCTCACTAAGTTTTGTGGAGAACCAGAAACCAGTAACCATTATCTTTCATGGGAGACTTCCAATTTTATTCGTGATGATACTTCCATCCCCTGTGCTTGCATGGGTGACTTCATCGAAGTCTTGTGGAACTCAGAGAAACAAAGTGGTCCAAATTTTCCTAATGCTCAAAAGCAAATGTTTAGCGACATGCTGGCTCGTTGTGGTATGAAAGACTTGGGCTCATTAGGCAATCCATTCACTTGGGATAATGGTAGGGAAGATGATGCAAATGTAATGGAAAGATTGTTGGGAAAATATTAATTATATAACTAGTGATGCAAAAACTAAATAGACAATTTTGGAATATATGTTTGTAGATCAAAATAATTTTAACACAACCGGCACATATGATATCAAACAAAATAGTATAATAAAATAAAACAAGTAATTAAAGATTAGAAACTATAAGTAGTCAATCTGTGAGTCGTGGAAAGCCATTGTCTTAAGGTCGTTATAGCCTCCCTATATATGAGTATAAATGACTAAAACCGACTCCAAGATAAAACCTAAGTGTTCGTAGATTTACCTCCTATAATGTGCATGAACCAACTCCATCAAGGTTACCCAAAACACAAGTATGTAGAAGGTAATAAAATAAGTATAGAAAAAAAAAGAATATAAAAATTTGTGTCTTAGCTCTTTAAAATGCTTGGTATTTATAGACACAAATAAGCCTAAGATTTTAATTCAGAATTAAAAAGAATTTAAAATAAAAATAATTACAAAATGTGTAACTCTCAATTTATTAGCTTTATGAAAATAAAAATAATTACTAAATGTGTAACTCTTATATTAAAATAAAAATAGTTTCAAAAAGGTAGCTTTGGTACTTTTTAAATGTTATTGAGGTGTCCCCCTTAACAATTTCAAGATGCCTCCACTAATAATCTAGAAAATTTGAAAAATTGTCTTCAACTCCCATAGCAAGTCATAAATTAGAAAAATAAAGACGAATTTTTTTTTAAAAGAAAAATTGATAAATAATGATAGTATAAATTTTATTGTCCTTCAAGTTTCAAAACTAACCATGAATAAGTAATAAATTGTTTCTCTTTTTCCCTCTTTTATCTCCCTTTATTTTTCTCTTTCTTTAAGCTTTCTCTACTCAATAATTTTGCTTACTTTCATTTCTTGAAGAAAATAGTGGCTATTGTACTTATATAGAAAGATTTTTTTTTGTTATGATTGTGTAATTCTTGTATATATCTAATTTTTTTCTAAATAAAAATATTCCTTAATATGATCTTACAAGAAATATTTTCAAGTATAAAATTGTCCTATTTTGTCTCAAACTATACATAATTTTTTTCAATTACTTTTATCCCACATACCAAGATTCTTGGATTTGTCCCTCTTCCTTAGCCGTTATGTTACATGAAGATCATAGTAGATTAAGCACACAACAAATTTATAATAAAAAAACTCATATGAATTCAAACCAATTTTTTTTTTTTGATAAGTGAAATCAAACCAAATATTGAACATCCATAGGCATTTTAACAAACAATTGATCTTCAAAAAAACAGCTGATAAGAATAGAGAGAAATAAAAGGAAATTATCTAATACCTTGGCATGAAGAATTTGTTCTCTCTAAAATTGACTTCTTTGTTGTCTTATAGACATCAAGGAAGAAATTCTAAACAAAAAATTTCACAAGGAATAATGGTAAAAAACAATATTTTTCTAAAATATCGACAAGTCAAAAAGAGTATTGCGTAACTAGTAAAAATATTCTTGTCTTTACAAATGACTTAGCTTTTCCACTTGAAAACTACGATGAGTGTAAGGTTAATCAGAGATAGCTCACAAAAATTGGTCGTGGAGGATAAATTAGTGAAAACTGCATTAGTGGCAAAAAAATACCCAAAATTGTACAAACAAAAGAGAATAGAGCATACCTAATATAATTTGTATAGTAGAGAAATCTGTTGTAATTTCACCATCTCCTATTTCGTTTGACATCTGAGGTTCCTTAACATGGAACATGGATCAATAGAAAAGACCAAAATGGGAAAAATATAAAAGGATGGATTAAGGCACTCATCATTAAAAATTTCATTTTGACCTATTATCGGACACTAAAGATTATAGCATGCACAAATTTTATGTAGAAAAACAATTAAAACAGACATATGAATAACCGATTAAGACATTTGAATCGTTAATGCATTTGGAAATTAAATGACTAAAAGAAACAAACACGAAAAAGTTTGAAGTTGGAATTCATATCCAAGTGAAAAATTTATTTAAAAGGAAAATTGTCGTAAGTATAAGATACATAAAAGAGACAAAAAATTGAGAATTTAGTTGAGGTTGATTTCGCTTGAAAAACTGATTTTTGAAAAGAATATGAAGGTCTATCAAATTTAAATAGTAAAACAATATTATCTATTAATAGATAACATACACAATTGTATTTTTATTATCAATTTTTTATAAGGGTAACCAGACCGCTGTTACATTTTAATTTTGAAAAAATTGTGATTTTTCAAAAATACCTCTACTTTTTTGACGTGATAAAGATGTATTTTGGTTAAAAAAAATGATTTCAATCATAAAACTTTATTTAAGTGCTCGACGATAAACATCTTTTCAATAAAAAAATAATTAAAAAAGGTAATATTTTCAAAATTATTATAAAAATTTATCTACTTAATGTTTAAGCTTAAACTCCATGTTTCTATCATTTACAGAAATTGCCCAAGGCATGTAGGAAACCAAAATAAATTAATCTCCTTTTTCGTTTCTTCTTTGCAAGACACTCTAGTTGTTTTTTCTTCTTTAAAATGGAGCTTCCTATAAAAAAAAAATTAATTGGCCAACAAAACCTCTAAAATTGAACAAAAATAGATTATTGAGGTAGAAATTGAAGGGAGAGGGAGATAGAGATCAAGGAACCAAAACCAAAATAGAGAAAGTGAAGTCATGTAAAATGTAAATCGCATAAATAGGCCTCAACCCTCTCTTTCTCTCTCCTGTACAAAACACCTCCCCGCATAGAAAGGGGAAGAGACCACCACCACCATCTCTACCTCGATATATACATACACCTATACATACACAAAAACACATAATTACATACCTAATTATATATTATACACTTCCATTTCACTTCCCCTGTAAAACCCTAATTATCGATTCTCTCTCTCCCTCTCTTTCTCTTAAATATCAAGCTATCTCTCTACGGTTCTCGATCCTCTCTCTATCCCCAATCGATCCACTTCTCAAAGACCTTCCTTTTCTCTCTCTAAACCTATCTCTATAGCTCTCTCTCTATATACAATCTCTGGTTTGTTTCGGTTATTTCACTGTTTGTATAAGATCTATACTATTTTGTATCGATAATTGTAAGAAATCTAGGGTTTGGTCTGCGTGTCCGTCAAGGCTGGCGGGTATTCGGGTCAAGTAAATGGCGGATCCGCCTGGTATCCGCCCCAATACAAGTGGTCTTCTTGAAGAAGCTATAACAAGAAGAGTTTCTGTTGTTGGTGTTGAATTGTTGGTTTCGAAAGGGCTACAGTGCAGTGACGATTGCCAAGAGTGAAGCATGCTGAGCGTGCTACGTGTGCACCTACCCTCTGATATCCCCATTGTTGGCTGTGAGCTCACGCCGTACGTGCTTCTACGGCGGCCGGACAAGACCGTCACCACGGAGGATGTGCCCGAGTCGACCCCAATCGACGGCTACTTCTTGAGGTACAAGTGGTAAGTGATGCCAAAATGTTTCAAATTTTGCGCTTTCTGTTGATTTTTGGGTGCCTCTGATTTCGGGCAATGAGATGGGGAGTTGGGGGGGGGGGGGGTTGAGCTCTTCTAGGTTGTTTTTAATAGTTTGTGATTGTTTGGCTATGTGTGTTTAGTAAAAAATGTGGATTTTTAGTGTTTTGTTGAGTGCTTATGGGTGTATTAGAGAAATGATGTTTATTGTTGTATATGTGCGTTTCCAGATGAATTTTCATGATATTTGGTTTTATTTCATTTCAGTTTGTCTTTTCTCAATTGGTTGCATCAGAGTAGTGATAAGCTTTTTACCCTCGGGGGCTCATGGTGGGAATTTTGAATATAGAACTGGAATTGCTTTTCGCGGGCTTTACTTGATTTTAGTTTGAAGTTTATCTGCAGTTATTCATCTTAAATAGCCTAGTTAAATTTGAATATTAGTCGCTAGTATCTCAGTTCTGTTATTTACTTTTGAGGAAGAATTAGGATGGATTCAGTTAATGGTCAATAAGTTAAATATTCTGTGACATATTGGAAACAGCCAAATCACATGACAAATAAGGGCCACAAGTGTTTATTACCGTGAGGATTATTAGGGTGCTGCTTATCTTTGCAGTCACACGTGGCCACGTGTCAAAAGCTTATAAATGTTTGAGCATGGCATTTTGCCTACATAATTTTCCTTTCCATTAAAAGGAGACATAATTGTGACTGATATATTGGATGTATGCCCTCTAGTAGAAAAATACAGGAGATGAATTTATCATGCTACTGACTAGAAATAGAAATAAAAGTTGCCAGTCCTATAACATCATGGGGGTAGCGCAAGTGGTACATAGCATTTGGGTTATTGTCTTCTAAAGTATTCTGATCAGGAAGCTTTAGTAACATATGGATACCTAGTTGATGATCATATACTAGGTCTGATGCAATTAGAATTGAACCTATTGAAAGGGAATAACGTCTCTCCAGTTTAAAGTATGTGGGTATTGTTGACTAGATGAGAATATTCTCTTCTTAAAGGACAAGTCTGAAAGTATTGAGGGGTCTTATGGATATTTGAATTATGGGAAATTAATTCTCTTAAAGTCTTTAGATAAGTGATGGACTGTATGGGAGATTATTTTTAACAGTATGTTCATTGAACTCATTAAAACGGAAAGTATATTAAAGGTAAGGAAAAGATAAGGAAAGGGAATGATTGCTTCAATTACTCGGTTAGAGACTTAGCATGTGGTCATTATTTTGATTTTGAAATATGATTCTTTCAGCTGTTGGTTTTTCAAGAGTATCTTGATTTCTTTGGTGGCAGCAGTAATAAACATAGTAAATTACATTATCATATTTTTAATTATCATGGACCAGAAAGTTCTGACCGGGCATTGGTGTTCTTCATAATAAATATCATACCAATGCAGTCCAAGAATAGTTTGATGTGTGTGTGTATATATATATATTAATGGAAACCGGATCTAAGTAATACACATGCTTGTCTGGTTATTTCTTTATGCATATCTAATAAAAGCATTATATAAATCACCTATTCTAGCACCACTATTGCACGTGAAGCATGGATTTCCTCTGAGTTTGGATGACCTTTGAAAGTTAATATCCTTAAATAATGAAAAAGAAAATAGACCAAGATAATATATTCTTTGCTATGTAGAGATTGAATTGGAGCAGGCTCCTACATGTTCAAGGATTCACAAGAGCTTCTTCAGATATTAAGCTTATGCCAATATATTGGGAATGGATTTGAGGAAAACCAATTTGGAAGATATAGGAGCATGTTGAGGGGGGTTGGATAAAGTGTGAAACATGTGATAGTTTATAACATATATTTGGTTTTGCTGGCATTATCAGCAAAACGTAGCAGCAATGCTTTTGTGAGGGAAGTGGAGCTGTTGGACATTGTCATATGAAACACACTATGTAGTCAGGGGCATCTATCTACTTGATCTGTTTCACTGTTATATTTTGGGTGTTGCACTGGAAACTACTGGACATGGGCGATGCTTCAAACCATGCTGGTCCGTGTAATCTATATTAAAAGTTAATTACTTAAATCAAACTACTACGTAATCTGGGACTTTTTCAAAGTGTATTTAACATCTAAGGATGGAAACATAACCTAGTGATCAGCTTAGCTAACTTAGACGGAATGCTAATTGAAGTTTGATAAGAATCTTGGAAAGTCAACAATTCCAGTTATTGTCACTTGAAATCCCTTTACATATTTTATTAGGAAAGAATAGGAGTAAAAACATCTAAATACCAAAGGATTGAAATTAAATTATTCTTAGTAATTTAAATAGAGATTAAGTGATTAACGGTTGAAAAGTCATGCTTTTATTAATTAATTTATAATTAACTGCTTAACTATATTTTGGTCACTGACTAATGGTTACACTCCCTGAAAAGTTGTCACACTCTTTACCTAGTAAGGACTCTGGTTACAAGTTATAACTAGTGAAAATAATGGAATAGAACCTTGTCTAATTAAACAAGTTCGATTTTGTTAGCTAAATGGGTCCTTGTATTGCGATTATTATTATTGGTTGGAAATCAAATGGTTTTCTATCATCTTCTAAGGGAAATTGAAGATAGAAATTGATGTTTAGAGGTTACCCAGATTGCTGTTGTTGTATCAGGAAATATTAAATTTGTAAATGATTGCTACATAAGAATATTCCTCGGAAGATACTCCAGATTTCCTGTGAAAATCTGTTTGGTGTCCGAGAGTGCCTAAGGGAGTGAGTTTCTTTGTTTGGGAGGCGTCATGGGAGAGAATTCTATGCTATATTTGTAGAGAGTGTGCAGAATTTGTATTCCATCTTTTGATGGAATGCTCCCTTGCTAGAAGCTTGTGGAAGATGGCTTATAGCATCTTGGGAGTCTCTTGGGTGATGGTAGGGTCCGTGAAGGATGAGCTTTGGGCGTGGAAGGGATTAAGGGCTTCTAAAGAAGTCAAAAAAGTTTGTTATGAAATTCCGCATTCTATTTTCTGGTTGGTGTGGAATGACAGGAATAAAAGAGCTTTTAAGGGAGTCGAAAAACCTTTTCCCGTTGTTAGAGATGACTGGTTTAATACCCTTCATTTTTGGGACAAAGAGATTTTTTTGGTAAACACTAGCGATCTTTTAGGCTTTGTTGATTTCCTTTCTTGTATCTAGCCTTCTTGGCTCTGTTTGCACCGTCATTTTTGGGACGAAAGGAATTTTTTTGTAAACACTAGCGATCTTTTAGGCTTTGTTGATTTCCTTTCTTGTATCTAGCCTTCTTGGCTCTGTTTGCACCTTCTTGGTGCCTTTTTTATTTTCTCTATTTATAAAATTTTATACTTTTACTTATCAAAAAAACTTTTGAACTTTAATGAGAGCAGGCTTCTATGTTCTGTGTGAAATTCTGGAATCTTAAATCCAAGAGATTATGAGTAATGTCAACTCTCGGGGGCTCTTAGTAGGGAAGGAATGAGGTCCTTGCCCGGAAAAAAGATTTAAAGTGAAAGAGTTTATAAAATCATCTTTGATAGAGTCCTTTCGAATGGTCATTCCGATTTCCTTTGGAAAGCAATTTGGTGCTCCCACACTCTCAAGAAAGTAAATTTTTTTTTTTTTTTTTGTGTGGGAGGCCTCATTGGAGAAAATTCTTACACTTAGACAATTTACAAAGAAGGGGAAAAGTGATTGTTAATAGGTGCTATATTTGTGAGGAGTGTGCCGAGTCCATGTTTCATATCTTGATGGAGTGCTTTTTAGCTAGAAGTTTGTGGTAGATGGCTTATAAAATTGTGGGAGTGTTTTGGGTGGTTGCGGGCAACATGAAAGATGAAATTTGGGCTTGGGTTTTGAGTTGTACCCTCTTAGTGCTTTTTAACAAATTTTTATTTATAAAAAAGTAGGGAAGGAAAGAAACCAAATTTAGTGGGCTAGTGACATAAGTTCATGAATGAGATGCGAACTTGTGGAAATAATCTAGATGGATTAATCAATTTCAGAACGGAATGCTTTTGGAACAAGAAAAATTCTTAAGATAAAAGAAGTTAATAGCAACTGATGTTACTATTTCATCTGTCTTCTGATATGATTTTACTTGTTATGATGTCCAGGAATGATTTTGATGTTTTTCCCCTCTATTCCTATGAACTTTATCATGAATTGTCAGAGTAGTTGTCTTTGTGTAAAGATAATTGAATGTTGGCGAAGCAGTACTTGACAATGTTCAGTTCTAGCACTTTATCTAGGGCTTACTGGGTTGTTCTCTTTGGTGTGTGACATTTTCTCATCTAGCCTTTTAATAATGGTTGATTTGAAAATTTACATTTGATGCTGAGTCTAATCTGCTGCCTGATTTTAGGATTATTTGGCATATAGTTTGCAAATATTGAATATTATGAAACATGTGATCTGATGTTGTGAGGCATTATGCTCTATTCTCGGCTTGTTTGCCAGGTATCGTGTACAAAGTGATAGAAAAGTTGCCGTTTGTAGTGTGCATCCATCTGAGCAAGCCACATTACAGTGCCTAGGTTGTGTTAAGGCTAAGATACCTGTTGCCAAAAGCTACCATTGCTCTCCTAAGTGCTTCTCAGATGCATGGCAGCATCATCGTGTTCTACATGACCGTGCTGCTAGTGCTATAAATGAAAACGGGAATGAGGAAGAAGAGTTATTTGGGCGTTTCAATAGCTCAGGATCGGGGGTCATCAATACCAGTTTATCTGGTTCTGCATCAAGCCCTAGCTTGACTAATGGTTCAGCACCTCTATATCCTGCAGCAGTTACACAGAGGAGTGGTGGTGAAACATGGTTTGAGGTTGGACGCTCTAAAACGTATACACCAACAGCTGATGATATTGGCCATGTTCTTAAGTTTGAGAGCGTTGTAGTAGATTTAGAAACTAAACTTCCTGTTGGACATCCCAACACTTTATTGACTTCCCGTGTTATTCCGGCCCCGTCTCCGAGTCCTCGTCGGTTGATTCCGGTCAGTGGAGTTGATGTGATGGGGCATCTAGATTCAGATAGCCGTCTTTCATCCTCAGGAACATTCACTGTGCTCTCATATAACATTTTGTCTGATGTGTACGCCACAAATGAATTATACAGTTATTGCCCTTCATGGGCTCTTTCTTGGCCATATCGCAGGCAGAATTTATTGCGGGAAATTGTAGGCTACCGTGCAGACATTGTTTGTCTTCAGGAGGTATGCAATCACAGTTGTTTGTTTATTGCTATATTTGATTAGATTTCCAATTGTTACTATCTGATTTTATAATTTTCAGGTGAAACTCTTCTTACCCCTTCCCCTCTTCCCTTTGGAGATGGTTTCACTCATTAGAACTTTAAAGAAGCTAAATTTTCTAACTTATTAAAAAAGGAGGCTAAATTTTCAGACCTGAACTGCATTGAATAGGTAGTTGAAGATTCCCAACTGCTACTTTGTTTGATTTCATGAGATTTAAGAATATAGAAACAGAGGAACACAAATGGTAAAGGTGTTCTTAGGATGTAGTTTATTTTAGTCGGGTTTGGAGGCTATAAGGAACAATTGGTAACAAGGAACCTCATTAATATCACATATATTTCAAGCTTGTATTATTAATGAACTGTGTTTAGATATTTTTGTCCTTGTTTCTCTAGTCAGACTTAAGTGTAAATTTCGAAATACACCATTTCTCCTTCGATTATATTTCTCCCTTTTAGGTGGCATGTTCTCTGAAGAATTTGTGAAAAAGCTGTAACTGATTGTTTTAACATTAAGACACCAAATGAGAAAATAAGGGAATCATTTCAGTATTGTATCTGTTTAATTAATGAATGGCATTCAATTATCATAAGAAAAAAAAGTTAATGAATGACATTTATATCCACTATAGGATTTTATAGTTTCACTGCCAATTGACGGAACTATTCATTAATTGAGAGAAACATCTTCAGCCTTTAGGTGACTCTAAAGTGGTTATGATTATAACTGTGCCTTCGATATTAACTACTGGTTGTTGTATCTTCTCTCTTTCCTTGCAGGTTCAAAGTGATCATTTTGAGGAATTTTTTGCCCCTGAGCTGGACAAACATGGCTATCAAGCTCTATACAAGAGGAAAACAAATGAGGTTATTTGGCGATTATCCCTCCTCCCTCCCCCCCACACCACCACCACCACCACCACCACCCACACACACACCCCACCACCAAATATGGTTATAGACGTTAAATATTTCGACTGTAACTAAGTTATACTGTTAGTTATTGCAGGTTTATAGTGGAAATACCCATACAATTGATGGCTGTGCAACATTTTTCCGCAGAGAGAGATTTTCACATGTCAAAAAATATGAGGTTTGCATTTGTTCCATTCATGATATAGTTTTCTTATAGTTTCTTCTCATGCTGAAGGGACAGGTGCTCCTGTGCAGGTTGAATTCAATAAGGCTGCTCAGTCTTTGACTGATGCTCTGATTCCTAGTGCTCAGAAAAAAAGTGCTTTGAATCGACTAATTAAGGTTTGTTCTGCTTCAGTTTACAATTTCTTGTGTTTTTGTTCAGATCCCTTTTACGGCCCATTTGATATGTTGAATTGAGTGACAATAGAATTGCAATTCCATGTGCCTCACAAATTCTTTTGTTAAGTTGTTCAATAAACTTAGAATTACTTGGAATTGAGTGGCAATAGAATTGCAATTCCATATGCCTCACATATTCTTTTGTGTGGTAGTAAAATAAACTGAATTGCAATTCTATGGCAAACACAAATGCCTTAAAGCCTGGAACTACAAATGTAAACGTTGGACTTGTCATTTTCAGTTCCACAAAACCAGTAATTGCTTCCACGAATCATAATATAATAAGGAATATTTTTTAATTGGAGATAAAATAAAAACACATAAATATTACATAAAGATTAAGGAATAAAAATATTATAATATGGATTAAAAAGAAATAGTTAAGCTAGCATAAAATAATATTATATATTACTGTTAAATGATTTAAAGAACGAGAAAATATATAAAGTTTTATCCATTTTGTGCCTATTTTGAAGATACAGATATTTTGCTCGTTACAGCAGGTTCTATCCCAATTCCAGCACCCTATTCCATCCAACAAACATTGGAATTGGATTGGAATTAGCTATTTTGCATGCACAACCAAATGTGATGATGGAATTGCAATTATACTATAGGCCAATTCTATTCCCGAGTATTCACAATTCTATTCCACATAATTAGATTCCACCTACCAAACAGGCGGTTATTATATTTTTTCCTAATAGTAGTGATGTAAATTATTTTTTTTTCTAGGATAATGTTGCTTTAATAGTGGTTTTGGAAGCAAAATTTGGTAATCAAGGTGCTGATAATCCTGGGAAACGACAGCTTCTTTGTGTGGTAAGAATTTCTGTTGTTATTGTTCTGCTACATTTATGCTTATCTGGTCTTTTGTATTTAACTTGTGTAAAGGTTGTGGTGGTTATGTGATGATGGACAATTGTAGATGTGAAACTCTGTTCCACACTTTCTTTTGTGAGCGTATGTCCTCTGATTTGAGGGCATAGTTGGTGGTTTTTTTATAATTTTTTCTGTTTGTACTTTTAAGTTATGTCACACGCACTGGTTAACAGGAAGTAGTGATTTTAGAAAATTGATAAGCACAGACTCCTCTTGCATAGCCATCTTTTAGAGCATCTTGTAACCATTCTCTTTTAAATATTTGAGAGTACAGGCGAACACACACGTAAACGTCCACCAAGATCTAAAGGATGTCAAGCTCTGGCAGGTTCACATTTTTCTTCTCTTTTCAACTATTTTTTGGTTTGGTTTATTAATGACTATTATTCATTAGGGTTTTCTTATTGTTCAAATTAGGTTCACACTCTCCTGAAAGGGTTGGAGAAAATAGCTGCTAGTGCAGATATTCCGATGTTGGTGTGTGGAGATTTCAATTCAGTTCCTGGAAGGTCTGGCCATTTTTCTGATTACTTTTAGCTGATGTAGATTCAAGTTATCTTACACTAGATACATCACTTAATTAAAGCTGCTGTTGAACTTTGTTGCAGTGCTCCTCACGCGCTTCTTGCTCTGGGGAAGGTAGATCCCTTACATCCTGATTTGGTGGTTGATCCTCTTGGAATTTTGCGTCCTCACAGCAAGCTGACACATCAACTGCCACTGGTAATATGGTCATTGAGAATAGATAGTTTTGAAAGGCTGATTACAGTAATTATATACTTTTCCTTTTCCCTTTTACCCTTCTCGCTAGTGGAGGATTTTGCTTGACAAATGGGGTGAAACACAAAGCAGATTAAGAAAAGAGAGAAGAATAAGAGAGGAAGAGGGAGTGTATTGTTGGTACGTGCTTTCGCTTTATGTGGGTAGTGATGGTTGACTCTGGGTGTTGCAGGTCAGCGCTTACTCATCCTTTGTAAGAATGGGGGTTGCTCTTGGATTGGAGCAGCAAAGGAGGAGAATGGACCCAACATCAAATGAGCCCTTATTTACAAACTGTACCAGAGATTTTATTGGCACTCTTGATTACATATTTTATACAGGTGACCTATTTTGCAATAAATTTTTTCTTACGTGTTTTATACAGGTGACCTATTTTGCAATAAATTTTTTCTTACGTGTTAGCTCTTTTGCAATCTATTATCAATTGTTGTGTTTTCTCAAAAATACTCTGGTTAGATGTTTGATGCCTAGTTTTATTTTTAATGCTTGCCTTTAAAGTTATGTAATATCTGGTTTCAGCGGACACTTTAACGGTGGAGTCTTTATTGGAGCTCTTGGATGAGGATAGCTTAAGGAAAGACACTGCCCTTCCTTCTCCAGAGTGGTCTTCTGATCATATAGCACTCTTAGCTGAATTCCGCTGCATGCCTAGGCCTAGACGCTGACACTCCAGGGTATGCAATTTTATCATTTCTTGTCATTTTAAGGATTTGTTTTGCATTTATCTTTGAGCTCTCTTCACTGTTATTGTGATTTGGAATTTCTTTCTTCTTTTCCACTGGTCTACCTTTTAAGCCTGCTACGTCAGAGGTTAAACCATTCAAACTGACTTTGCATTATGGGAGATAAATCTATGAAAAGAAGGTACATACTCCATGAGAGTTTTCAAATTTTTCCAAAAGAAATGAAATGTGAAACCCTTCAATTGAATGTTGGAGATAAAAATCTCGGCTTAGAATAGATGTGTTGGGGTCCCATGTCTTAATGTGGTAGAATGAAAGTACCTTCTGTTGTGATGATTGTCTACCTACTAAGTAAATAATCGTACGGTTTTACTTGCAAGTGCACAAGGTCAATGGTAGCATAGTGTGCAAGTGCGAGATCATTTTCACAGGGATTGGTGAATTTCGTTTTTAGAATCAGTTTCTCAAGATAAAAAGATAGCAATAACAGTTGAGTGTGATTTAATAATAATAAGAATATAGGATTTTGATATCCACCTCTAACTATACTTTCCCAATGAGTAATGTGTCAATGCATTAACCTTACCATGAATACCTAATGGTTGCCAACATAAGGGTATGGTATTTACTCCTTAAGCTATTGATTTCCCTAAGCACCGAGTTAGGCATGATATCTACTCTAACTCTTTTCTTTCTTAAGAGATTCAGCATGGTATCTACTGAGTTGTTCCTTAAGAAAGCATAAGATTTATAGAAATTGACAACCACATGAGACCTAGGGCATGGTATCTACTCTCGGTTTCCCATGTTGATTAATCCAAGAATCCGGTGTGGATATCTTTTGTTACCATTGTTAGACCCAGGACTCGGTCATCCAAATTGATCTAACTAACTAATCCATATCACATGCACATATTGATCAGACATGCACATATGAGGAATTTAAATAAACACAGGCATTAATCAAGTTAAGCATCATAATCAAGGCTATTGCAAAGATAATTAATGAATGTATATATGGGAAAGCATAACTAGGGCTTCAATCGAATCCTATAAAGAATTAGTTACACATACTGTCTAAGATAAGCATTATAACATAAACTAAACATAAAATATAAAACCCGAAGAAGACTCGGGAGACGAATCGTCAATTCCTCTCCTAAGTTTGCTACTTTAAGATTAAAACAAAAGGTAAAAGAGGGGATGTCTTTTTGTGTGTTTACAGGTGTATTTATAGGGTTTGAATAACCCTAGAAGACTCTGGAAACCCTAAACTTCCTAAACGTAAAACCTTTTCTATTTCCAAAACTGGTTCTGTCATTTTACTCTTCACGCCCGTACATGTGCGCTCGATCGCATTCGTTGTGCGCTCGATTGTAAGGCTGCGCTCGATCCTTTTTTGTGTGCGCTCGATTGTAAGGCTGCGCTCGATCCTTTTTTGTGTGCGCATGAGCGCTCTATCACACCAAATAGTGCGCTCGATCGCACTTTAGCCAGCAGTTGCTCCAGGATTTGCAGATTTCTTCCTTTAGGTGCCAAAAAATGCGTCTTTTTCTCCAAGACCCTATAAAAACATGTGAAACACAGAAATGAAGTAAAATGGACTAAATTAACATAACTAAGGACTTAACAAATATAAATAAAGGGGCTTAAATATGAATATTTAAGCACCTATCGCCTTTTACTGGTGCCATCTTTATTATATGGAAGAAATGCATTTTGAGATGAACTTGGGAAGGCTGTTTTCAGAATTCTCAATTTGACAGATTTTATTTCCTGCAAATTGGTTTGAAGTGTGTTATCCACTCCATATCTGTTCTGGTGGTAACTCTACCTCTTCATTTGATTTCAGCTTGAATCTCGTGTGGAACCATCCTTCCTTGGCAATAAGCCGGTGGTTCAATGAAAAGTAATATGCAGAGTCACTCTTGTCTCGTCTGATCGTTCATTTGTATAAAATATCTGTAGTTATTCTGCTTGACAGAGCTTTTGCTTGTTCAGGTCTGGAGATGCCCTAGGTAACGGCCCATAGAAGCTGATGGATAGAGATAAGTTATTGTAAGATTAGTAGATCATGCCACATGTTCTCCCCCAAGTGGGATCCTTTTATGATGTACTTTGTATTATGCTACCTTTTATCTCATAGAAAAATTATGATTATGCCATGTTCATAATTCCTGTGTATGCCCTCCATTCATCTTGGGATTATTTCCTGTGTTTTATCCGAGTTGTCTGTAAGGAAAAAGATTGCAGTTTTGAGCTTAAGAGTTGCCCTCGTGGGCTTCATTAATTCCTCTTCCGTTAATTTATCATTGCAAAAAGTTCCCCAATGCGCAGTGGTTTGCCTGGCGTTCGAATCCCCTCACCCTCTTGTGATGTAACTGAGAAAATTTTTATCATTGCAAACAGAAAAGAAAAATAGGATTTAAAATTTTACTCATTTTGCTAAAAATTTGCATTAGAAAAACATATGCCGGTTTTACTGATACGATAATAATATTAAACATGTAATTCTATTCCTTTCAATTAGATAGATATAGATATGAGACTAATTTACAAACAAAAATGCAAGCTTTCATCTTTTTAGTCTTTTCTCAAGATTTACATTAATGTAATTGTTGGGAATGATATAAATCTACCACAAAAATGTGTTTGATCACAAAATGTATAGATAAGGGGTTTTTTTGTCCGAAGGCACCATGGATTCCACGAAACCATTTCAGAGTCTCAAAAAGCACTTTAGTATTTCTAGCATTAACTTTTAATCTTCTTTTTTTTTATTTAAAAATGGTGATTCCTGATTCCCTAGCATGTCCAGCCTATCCTCGAATCAAATTTGCTTTTCAGCGTCTAAAAGTCTAAATACACATTTACAAGTAAAATAAAATAAAATCTCGTAAGTTTGAAAGTCCCCAGTAAGGTACTGATTCCTGTTGGCAAACGGTATTTTGCTTTGCTCCAAATTTTTTCTGCCCTACAAAATATACAAATATATGATCCACCTGACATTTGATATACAAAACGACAACCCAAACTTATAGTAAGAGCATTGTGACAAACATAACAGAAAGATGACTAAAAATATTTGAAGATTGTGCAATTGTGCAATTGTCAATTAAGGATCTGGTTAGAAAGCCCTTAAATTCAGCTAAGATTAGGTCCTTGCTAAACCAGCCAAACTGCAAGCCCCAGTTATGTTAAAAATCCTTGTGAAAGGCATACGATTTTCCTCACAACTATCAACTGATTAAGTTAATATGTTCTTTTAACTATCTTCAATGCATCATAATCAGATGACATTTTGTAATCGTGAAAGCACAGTATGAATCCAAATCCCAGCCCCTACTAATTTGAAGCTGCAGGAAGCTATCCTCCTCCAGACAAACTCTACTGTAAGGCTATGCTCACCCAACTTGAAGAAGTGGAAGTGGTGCATGTTAATAGAGATAGCAACAACTGTGCCGATTTTATTGTTAAATTTGGAAGACAACTGTGTATGATGGCATCACAGAGTTCGAGCTCCAAAGCAAGGTTTAGAAGATTTTATGGTTCTTGATTTGTCATTTGTCTGTTGTGAGGACTTAGTTTTGCTTTTTGTTAGCACTCTACTGATCATTTTGATGAACATAAACAAATCATAGAATGGCAGTCCTTGTCGGGATGCCACATCAACTACTGACATGGAAACTGAGAGAAGAAGCACTACCGAGAGAAGAAAAAGGGAGAACAGGAATCCTGGCACAGAAATAACTGGAGATCAGAATAGAACATAAAATGGGAACATTACCATACTAGGGGGAAACAAATCAAACTGACATGAGATTCTTTGGAATTTTTAATTGATTGAAAAATCATGATAACATAGCTTTCCCAGGGATTCTTAGTAACTGCCTTTTGAGTTCTGGAAATGGGTCTCTGAGGAGTGGATTGCTACACCAAGAAGAGATTTCTTTGTAAATGTATCACCTCTCTTGATGTTGGGAGGATGGATCAGATCAAGAGAAAGTAGTTGAATCTTACGACATAGCACAACATAGCAATCCAAGCCCCATCACTTGTCTTTCTTGTCTATATGCACCACCAAATTTAATACAAAACTATAAAATAATTTGATCACTTAAATTGTGGTATTATATAGAACCACATGAAAATAATTAAGTTTGTTTTAAGTTGCCACAGATTTTTTTTGATAAAAAGTTGCCACAAAAAGTACAAATCATCTCTCAAAGTAAAGTCATTATATCACACAGCTAACAGCATGAGATGATCCTCAATAAATTATTTTTTTACCACCTTTTTTTCTTCACATTCATGGAGAAACCTGTTACAAATATAAGAAATCTCTTCATTTTAAGTTTTTAACCTTTGATATGGCAGTGTTTTCTGGAAGAACGATACTTGATGAGAGGATATAGTTGTCAGTAATCTCCAAACAGCAAGACATTAGCTGTGCACTGTAGAAGCATCTTAGATGTGGGAAGCAATTCATCACGGCTTCGTCTCTTCAGGAAGCATCAACATATATTATAAGTATACTGAACGAAATAATCAGAATGTTTCCACGGCTTATCTCAAGGATACCTTTCCATGTTCACTTTAATCGCCCAAGCGTCTCATTGTTCACCCAAATTCAACCTAATCCTGCCACACAAGTCTTCTCGCCTTTACCACTGTCATAGTTAATGTATCGAACCTATTAAATTCTGAGATACAACTGTGGTGAAACATATCCATCGTGTGATATATGTACTCTATCATCTAGCAGAGACGAACTACAAGTTTAACAGACTTTATTTATGTCTTTTCCCACATAAGGTCACTGTATATCTTTAAATGAAATTAAAGGATATAACAGCAGTAACTATTCCAAGTTGGCTGGAACTTTACGGTACAACAAATACCAATTTGGATGAGGTCAAAAGTATAACGAGGATGAGATGTTTTACTTATAAAAAAAATGAGGATGGGATGTTGCATAGTTTGGAAAAGATACGGCAGTTCTAACAAAGTATTCAATAGACGCTCTGATGGTTAATAAGTCTCTTTATTTTTTCCACTAGTGAAGCAATAAAATTGGCCATTTCAAACAAACATGTAAGAAGTCATCAAGATGATGGCTACATCATTTTATTTACCCTGTTTATCAGTACATAATTCTAGGAGGATAGGATTCTTCCAGTTCTCACTAAAAAAACATTAATCCGCTTAGTGGAACAAAAATCCAGCCAGGTTCAACAGTTATGATTTGCTAGCGACATCAGAAGATAATCAGGAGCCCCTTTTCCTAAAGTAACAGTCACCTACCTTAATGCCAATGCATCCATTTACATCAAGCGTCGTGAGGGTGTTTGAGCAGAACTTTGAAAGGGCCTCCAGACATTTATCAGTCACCCCAACTATTCCAAACAAGCTGCATTATTTCCACCATGACATCAATAAGAAAACAATAACAAAAACAATTTAATGCAAGCTCAGTGGATATTATCATGAAAGAACAGAATGCCCACATGGTCAACAATCCAAAACCATTCTCTTTAACTAAAGCTATGAACGTTTCCCAGAATTTTATTCAGCCAAAGGCAATAAAATTAATTGATAAACGTATCTCACTTCATGGCTTTAATTAAAGAAAATTCAAACTACCTTTAGCTTTCTAAAAGTCTATTGCATTCAAATTCACAAGTTCTGTATTATTCTTGAATTACAAATCTATTAAATTACTTGAAAAATGGTTAAACTCCATACAAACAAAAGACACAAAATCTGCTTGTTTCTTTTTTCTTTTCTTCCCTTTCTTTAATGTGAATAGCTGCCCATTTCTTATCGCTATTGAGCAGAACCATATTAAGTGCTATGGCATTTAAACTGGGCCCAGTTGACAACAGCAGTATTCACACTTAACTAAAAATTTGAGTCCTCGGGAAAATCACCTTAACTAGTGTTACCCTAATCTTCTTGCTAGTCATGCATGAGCTAGGCGCAAATAACTTCAGAAAATACCCTATCCAAACTTAGCTCATTAATATCATTTTAGAAGCACTCTAGCAAGCTAACTACTAAGAGTGAATTGCATAATCAAGAGTGTCCCTAAGGGCCTTATCGTCCTATGCCATCTGAAGAGACACATTTAAACATCGACATCTCCTGGCAAGAACAGATTCATTATTTCAATGTAAAAGCAAATAGATGAATGATGAGAAAATATAAATTTTCAATTCAAACTTTATCTGCCAAAATCATCAGTTATTTAAAACAAAATATTCTTATTAGAAATATACCTAAGAAATTCAAGGGAGGTGCAACCCTAAGAAACAGCAATGACCCCCACATCAGTAACGCATACGATCCTATCAAGATTACGAACATCTTTTCCTTTTAAAGTACGAACATTGGCTTTTAAACGGTAATCAAACTGAATCCTCTTGCTTTTTATCATTTATAAAGGAGGTTCGAAGTTTTGCTTACCATGTCAAGTTGAGTGACATCAGGTTCTTGCATTTAGCTATACAACAAAGTCCTTCATCAGATAAATTCTGATATTCAACATTTTCGTTAGTATCTAGTATCAACCTCTAGCCGATAAAACTGTGGGTAAAACGCTTTTACAGCATTTCGACCTGGGGACCGCATAAATCTAACAATCTTAGATGGGCTAGAAGTGATACCTTCTTGTAAGCTTTGTCTGTGAAGCTGAACGAGCAGTGCGGTCAGTTCCATAATATAGAAACACTATTTTCAAAACTAAGCCCAAAAGCATATATGAAGACATGATAGCGTACCTTGAAATGGCATAAAGATTTAAACTCTGGGGAGAAGAGCACTTGAGCAATATTTTCTGCAACTCATCTATTATTTTGATGCACCTCAGAACACCATGATGATTATAAGCAAGAACCATCAGCAAGCTATAATTCTTTGCCACTAGTCATTAACACCATCTCAGTTGGTCATTTTTTAGCACAAAAATCACGTTAATGAAAGAAGTGGGTGTGTAACACAGCTAAAGTAACTTTTCCCTCTTGTCACAATGGCATTTTCCCTGACCATTATCATGTATCATTTATTCTCCATGTTGATGTCGAAAATCTACCAAGTAGACAAAAAACCGGAATGCGGTACCTGCGCACACAAAACAAGAGAAAAGCTAAAAATCGTTGGTGTCAGGGGACTTTCCGATGCCTAAGTTAGTATAAGACTTTTAAGTGAAAGGAAAGCTGAAAATATTATGGAGGTGTGAGTAATAATTGAATGTATCTTTTAATGGTGAGAGTCCTTTTTATAGTGTTTCGAAGCAGAGTCTGGTTAAGAGAGTGATTGATCACTAAGTATTGTGATAGGATTGGGATTCTCATAGGGATTCTCATAGGCTGGGATATTGATAAGCTTGGATTATCCATAGGCTGAATTGCTTAAATAATATTTTATCCATAAGCTGGGGTGTCGCAGTAGTGTTTGGACTTTGGTGTGAATTTACCATTATGTCATTTGCTAGGTGTAGCCATTTGATTGGTTGATATGTCCGAGTTGTAAAATTACTTTTTTACTTTTGGAGGTTGCTATGTGTCACGATATTATTGGATAGGAAATTTTCTCCTACATTAGATGCCCCGTATTTCCTTAGGTGCAGTTATGCGGTCGAAGAAGTAGATTGTTTGGAGTATGATTCATTTTTGTGTAGTTTGGATCAGGCCTGACTTTGTTTAGGTACCAGGGTACGGAGAAGGTAGAGAATAGAGGCTCAAACTTGTTCGAGCAAACTACAGGATAGCTCGGGGCTATCTTTTAAATGTCTTGTGCTCGAGGAGGATTAATGGCTCGGCACTACCTCATCGAGAGAGGAATGTGTGAGCTCCATGGAGGCCTGATAGCTCAGAGCTACCTCCTTGGAATGTGGACTCCGAGGAGGTCTATAAGCTTGGCACTACCTCTTTATAAGAGATATGTGAGCTCCAATGAGGTTTGATAGCTCGATGCTACCTCCTTGGAATGTGGACTTCGAGGAGGCCTAATAGCTTGGCGCTACCTCATCGGAAAGTAAATGTGAGCTTCAAGGAGGCTTAATAGCTCTATGCTACTGTAATATCCGTATTCGTAAAGTAAGGGTAAAAAAGTAATTTAATAAATATGACATGGAATTAAAATAAAATATATGTGAAAGGTTTATTATTATTTGAATAAAACAATTCTTAAAAAAACACAAAAAAAACGTGGCAGCAGGTGGGTAGAAGGGAGTTTGCATGTTGTACATGTAGCCTTTGCGTGGCAGCTTGAGAGTTGGGGGGGTGGGGTGGGGGAGGACTGTGTTTGTATTTTTTTTATATAAATAGTTTAAATTTTCTTTTATTTATTCATTTCCAAATCCTGTTTGGTTTCTTCATTTTACAATTCAAACTACTCATTTTCTCTAAACACTTGGGGACTGAAAGAGAAATTTTGAAGGGGTTTACGGAAGAATTTTATAGAGAATCACGAGAAGTGCTAAGAAAAACAGAAGGTAATAATGTGAAGTTTATTTTTGAAATTTAGCATACATGAAATTTCCCGGAATTCAAAGCAGAAATTTTCAAAGGGTGTAAATTAGGAAGAATTGAAGAATAAATTATAAATTTAATATAACTATTATATCAGGTGTTGACGATCAGCAACCAGAAGAAATTGTTAAGAGGAACGGAAAAGACAAAGAGGTGATCCACGGGTAGCTCTAAGTGATACGTGGTGAGTTAGATTTACTTTAAGTAATCTAGATAAAAATAAAATATCTAGTGATAATATTAAAATAAATTATTAGCTTATACTTTGGTGGTAGATGAAAAATTGATTGATCGGTATGATAGGAATTTTGGACATGTAGAAAATTATCAAGTGAGAAATAATATTTTTGGAATAATAAGTTGATTTAATAATAAAAGCAATAAATGAAATTCATGATGAGCTATGGTTGAGGTTTTGATACGAATTATGAGGAGATGAAATTTAGTGGATCTTGACAAGCTATGATGGATAATTTGATGTGATTTATGAGGACATAAATTTAGTGGAATTTCTTTCAATAATAATTTGAGAATAATCAGGATATCCAATTTAAATATTTGAATTCATGTTTGTTTTTATGTTATTATTCATATGCATATTTTATATCATTGTTCCTATGCATATGCATAAAATAAAAAAACCAGGAGGGGACCGGTTTAATTGAAAAACTGTGACAGTCGGTATATGTTAGAAATAAAGGAAAACCATGACAGACGGTATATGCTGGAAATAAATACCATGACAGCTGGTATATGCTGAAAATAAAAGAACCGGGAGGGGGCCAGTCTAAGATAAAAACATGTCGACATGTGGGAAGACGTTCCCTAATAATAATCCATGCATTGCACCTGTTTTAAATATTGATTGTATTACTGAAATGTTGAAGTGTTGTTTGTTATTATAAATTTATTTATAGATGAATGAGTCTCACAGAAAGACAATTATGGTGATAAAGAAACATAGAAGTATGATATGATAAGAACCATCTAAATAGTAGACTTTATCTTGTGAACCTCATTACGAGGTAATTATGAGATAATTGATGGTCTTAAGGTGAACCAGTATATAAGAAGAAGAGATTGATAGAGAATGAGACTTATGATATGTGTAGTGATAGTAGAATGTTATTATCAAGTTATGTGAGATATAAATTGATTTAATATTGAAAGACCATTTAAACAAATTCAGTACTTCTAGTAAATTTAATTCACTGAGCTTGTGAAGCTCACCCCTTATTGTACAATAATTTCATGTAGCAGGCATGACAAATAGTTTGGTGAGTTGAGGTTCAGAAGAAATCATTATCTGTAAGCCATGTATGTGTCCACATCCTCAGACTAATGAGAAAATAAAATAAAAATTTATTTATAAATATTCATACATTTCACGTTGTATATAATGTTTAAGTCAAGATCAAAATGATGTATCTCCCCTGTCAAGGGTTGAGGATTGATGTAAAAATTTCCATTGGTGTTATTTTTATTGTTGCATATATGTGTCATGCTGGGATTTTCAAAATGTGATGACACCGTTTCGAGGGTGGCCAACCCGAGATGGGTCGTTACAATTTTGGTATCAGAGCATTAGGTTTTATGATTATGTAGACTGCATAAAAAGTAAGAAAGTAGAAGATTAAAATAAATTATATTTTAATAGTTTAAGGATAACAAAGATAAGCTAAGACAAGCTCTTACACATGCTCTTAAGAAAATGAATGTAACAGATGATAATGTTGATAGCTTATAGCATAAACTTGATGAACAGGCTAGGGTAGTGCCTGAGGTTGTTGTAAATCTAGTAATGGTAAATGCTCAAAAGTGGAAAAGTAAATTTATGCACGAGATGCAGAGAGATTGTTTTGTTAGATATATTACATCGAATGCCTTGTTGTTTAAAGGATCTATGAATCCTTTTAAGTCTGAGTTTTGGGTAAAACATGTAGTGAGATTATTTGATATTTTACTAGTGATTGACAGGCAGAGGGTCGCCTTTTCCACTTTCAAGTTAGAGAGAGAGGCCCTAGAATGGTGGGAGGATATTCTTCATATGGTAAGTACAGATATTTATAGACCCTTAATCTGGAATAGGTTTAAGGAGGTTTTCTTGATAAATACTTTCCTTATACCTTTAAAGCCCAACAAGATAGAGATTTTATTTATTTGAGGCAAATGGGTTGATTGTGGCTCAGTATGATAGCAAATTTGTGGTCTTGTCAATGGTTGTACTGGAAATGGTAGACCTAGAGGAGAAGAAGTGTAAGAAGTTCAAAGATGAACTATGTTTTAAGATTTGATCAAAACTATCTTACATAAGGCATATGAATTATGTCAGATTGGTGGATATAGCACTTCAGATTAAGAAGGATGTGATGGAATTTAGAGGAAGGAGGAATTGACGAAAGAAGTCTAGATTTGAGGAATCTAGAGGTGGTATCAGTATGAGTGTGCAGGGTGGGAGATGTTGTGCAATTATCTACCTAAATTATTAAGCAAATAATCGAACAGTTTTACTTGCAAGTGCACAAGGTCAACAGTAGTATAGTGTGCAAAATGCGAGATCATCTCCACAGGTATTGGTAAATCTTGATTTAGAATTAAATTCGTAATATAAAAAGAGAAATAAGTATTGAGTTTGAATTAATAATGATAAAGGCTTATGGACTTGATATCCACCACTAATCATCCTACCACAACAAAACAATATGCCAAGGCTTTAAATATGTCATGAATACCTAATGTTTGTCAACCTAAGGGCTTGGTTAAGCTACCGATTTCCCTAAGCAACGAGTTAGGCATGGTGTATACTCTAACTCTTGTCTTTCTTAAGAGATTCAGCATGATGTATACTGAGTTGTTCCTTAAGAGAGCATAGCATCTATGGAAATCGACAACCACACGAGACCTAAGGCATGGTGTATACTCCTAGTTTTTCATGTTGATTAACCTAAGAACCTGGTGTGGATTTCTTTTGTTACTATTGTTAAACCCAAGACTCGGTCATCCAAATTGATTCAACTAACTAATTGATCAGACAAACACATATGAAGAATTTAAATAAAAACAGGCATTAATCAATTTAAGCATCACAATATAAATAACGCAAAGGCGCTAATACTGAATTATTGAGTAAACATAATTAGGGCTTCAACCAAGCCCTTACTAGAAAATTAGTTACACATAGTTGTGATGTTAAACATTTAAAAATAAATGAAAGAAGAAACCCGAGAATATGATGGAGAAGAGTTGTCAATTCATCTTCACAATCTCCTCTGGCCTTCTCCAAAAGGAGGATCCTGTTTTTGTGTTTTACTGGCCTATTTATAAGGTTCTAAGGACACCTCAAAACCCTAATTTTCAAAACAAGACCCTAACCCTACTTTCCAAAATAGGGACTGCTGTTTTACTACACGTGTGCGCTCGATCGCATGCTTGTGCACTTGTGCGCTCGATCACACTCTTCTGTGCTCGATCACACTTGGCTGCTTTCAAGTCTTCCAGATTTCTCCCTTTGAGTTCCAAAATACCACTTTTTCTCCAAGTACCTATAAAAACATAAAAAACACAAAAATGAAGTAAAATAGAATAATACATAATCAAAGAGCTTAACAAGTGTAAATTAAGGGGCTTAAATATGAATATTTAAGAACTTATCACACCCCAAACTTACATATTGCTAGTCCCTTAGCAATACAAAATGAAAAACTAATTGAAAACAATAACAAAAATAAATTCATTATTCATGATATCCAAAAATTTGGGTCGCACACAAAACCATGATATTTATTCATGAGTGAGTTTAAAATATAAACACATCTTCGCAATGAAAAAGAGTTTTAAAATCTAACCACTTACACAAGGCTGGTTAAGGCATCACAAGTCTGACTTAGTGTGTGGTGAATTAGCACATAAAATATGAAGCTTCCAAATAACTCCAATGTGTAGTGTTTTGGTGTCTCAACGTTCATCGAATTTCCTATTAGAATGAACAATAATGACATATTTTTTATTTATTTATTTTCTTTTATTATAAGATTTTTGCCATGTTGAGTTCCATTAAGCTTTCTAATTGATTCATGTAATGAGTGTTTAGCCAATAACTCCCAAACCAGATGGTTTTAGGGTGTTAGGTGTAAAGACACCCCTAAGGAGATGTGAACACTCACTGCTTACTGAGGCAAGAGGTCCAGTTACTCAGTGGAAAGTTTATTTAATGATCATTATGAGCATTTTATTTTCTCTTTTTGTGCAATAATTTTATTTTCTATTTTTCTATGCCAAAGTGTTCTTCTAACAAGTCATCCGATTACAGTTAGGTCATGAAAATATACATATCAAAATTACATGTCATACCCCACACAGTTATGTGCTAATGTGCTCGTGTCAGATTAGATCAAATTTGTGAATTCTTGAATGCCTTAAAATAAGTAATTAAACTTTTAAAATGCTTTTATCAAATTATGTATTCAAAATTTTAAGCTCACTAATGAAATCATATCACAGTATTCGTTTAGATCAACCAAAATTTCCAAACAATATGAACATGCATCTATCTTTTCTTTTAAACAATACTAAATAAATAGAAAAAAATGGGACAAGGTGTGTGTGAATGTGTCTCCCATACCCTCAAACTTAAATTACACATTGTCCTCAATGTGTGAATAACATGGAAAGAGCTAACCTAGGAGATGGAGAACTAGCTAGATTGGCATGTCTCATAGCACACCCCCAAACTTGAACTGATGCACACATTGTCCCTGAAAAACAAAAACTAAAGTAATACCGGAAAACAAAAAATACTAAAAATAAACAGTAATGAGAAATATAAAAATAAAAAGATATGTTGTGGACTCCAAGATTAAGGTGGTGGACCTGAAAAACTTCCTCAACAACACTATATGTCATGCATACATTAAAACATTTCATTTTAGCTTGGGGTAATTTTAATGCATCAAATATTTTGAATTCAACCTTCTCACCATTTACCTTCATACTTACAATACCCCTTTTCAGACAAATTTTTGTATCAGCAGTTCTCATAAAGGGTCTTTCTAAGATGATGGGCAAAGGCAATGGCATAGGAGATTCTTCCATATCTAATACAATAAAATCAGTAGGTAAAATAAATGGACCTACCTTTACTGAGACATCTTCAAGAATACCTCTTGGTCTTTTGATGCTTATGTCTGTCAATTGCAAGGTGATGGAAGTTGGTTGAAGTTCCCCCAATCCTAGTGTCTCAAATACAGTGTATGGAAACAAGTTGACACCAGCCCCTAGATCCAATAATACATGCTCAAAAATCTAGTCACCTATCCTGTAAGGAATTGTAAAACTACCTGGATCTTTTAGCTTGGGTGGTAGTTTCCTTAACAATACCGCACTTACCTCTTCAGTTAAAGCCAATATTTCATGTTCCTGAAACTTCTTTTTATTAGTGTAACAATCTTTCAAAAATTTAGCATATGCAGGAATTTGTTGAATTGCATTTAATAAAGGAATGTTGATCTCTACTTTTCTAAAAATTTCAAAAATATCAAGAAATTTTGTTTCTTTCTTTGGTTTTACTAACCTTTGAGGGAAGGGTGGTGCATTCACCTTCTCCATCTCACTTACCTTGGATGTGGATGCTTGTGCAGGCTCATCAGCTCCTATGATCTTACCATTTTTTAGAGTTGTCACTGCATTTAGTTACTGATGTCCTCTTGGATTAGGTATTGTTTGGGCTAGAAGTTCACCCAGCTTATTTTCACTAAACTCTTTAGTTATTTGGCCCACTTGTACTTCTAATCTTTGAATAGCTTGCTCATGCTTGGCATTGATTTGTCTTTGCTCAGTCTGAAATTGTATTTCCTATGCCATGAACTGTTCTTGTGAAGTCATCAGTTGTTCTTGCTGAGTTGCCAATTACCTCACAATGCTCTCTAGGTTACTATGCTTTGATTCCGGAACTGATTGGGCTGCTTGTTGGGAGTTTCTTTATTGCTCTTCAAAGTTTAAGGCATTTTGATCATTGCTCCATGAGAAGTTGGGGTGGTTTTGCCATTCAGGATTGTAGGTATTTGCATATGCATTGTTCTTGGAAGCAAAGTTGCTTGGTCCCACATAGTGTGCTTGCTCTGGATCTGCAAATGAATACAAAGGGCAAGTTTCAGTAGTGTGATCAAAATGAGAACATATAGCACATACCTAGAGTTGTGTAGATTGTGATCAAGGTGAGATGTTCTGAGTAGTCATGGCTTTTACAATCATATCTAGTTTTCTCTCCACCGCAACCATCTGATTTGAAGATCCACCATTTAAGTTCACTTCATATATGCCTTTGCTTTTTACTCCTGGTCTCCCTCTAGAAGAGAATTGCTGGGTGTGCTCATTTAAGGTCTCAAAAAGCTCCATGGTTTCTTCATGGCTCTTCTCTATCAGCACACCTCCACAACCTAAATCCACAATACCTTGATTTATGTCACTCAGACCTTCATAGAAAGCTTGTACCAGCTCATCCTGAAGTAGATTATGATGTGGAAACTTGAGAAGCAGCTCATTGAAGTGTCTCCATGCTTCAAAGAAAAGGTCTCCATCCCTCTGTTGGAAAGATTAAACCTCCTTCCTCATCTGCCTTGTCTTTTGTGCTGGGAAAAATTTTCTTAGAAACTTACTGGATAGCTCTTCCCAAGTATGGATGGATACTACAGGCAATGAATTATACCGCAATTTAGCTTTATCTTTTAATGTAAAAGGGAAAAGAATTAACCTGATTCCCTCTTGATTTAGGCCCTGGATGTGCTGGAACTTGCAGAGATCAAAGAATTCCCGCAGATGTAAGCGTGAGTCCTCAGCAGGTATCCCCCTGAAGTGAGTTAAAGCATTGAGTATCTGCGAGGATATGTAATAATTGCCCTCTACCTCAGGTTGATATGCAATGCATGAAGGTTGGTTGAGGTTCTGTGGGATGAAGGATTGCTTCATGGGTCTTCGCTCTAGTGGCGGTTGGTTGTCAAACTGTTATGCCATTTGTGTATCTCCCTCAAATTCTTCTTCTTTCTCCTCAACGTTGTCTCTAAGCCCTTGTCGAATGGTCTGTTCAAGCTCTGTATCGAGTTGAAAGAAGGTTAGGTTCCTGGATCGAAGCCCTTACATGAATCAGCTGAAATACTTCAGTACTGCTGCTCGGGTAGTCTCTGGACTATTTGCGCTTGATTGCATGAAGATCTACACTCGTTCGCACTTGTGCTCGATCGTACTTAAGCTTGTGCTTGATCGCAATGCCAGAAACAGCACTGCTGCAGACCTGAAACAGAAAACAAAAAGAAAGAAAAATTAATTTTTTGATAAAACAAAATAAAACAGAACAAAATAACAAAACTGAGCGAAAAATAATTCTAAACATAAATTTAGTGCAATCCTCTGAACTGGCGCCAAAAACTTGTTGTGCAATTATCTACCTAAATTATTAAGCAAATAATCGAATAGTTTTACTTGCAAGTGCACAAGGTCAACAGTAGTATAGTGTGCAAAATGCGAGATCATCTCCACAGGGATTGGTAAATCTTGATTTAGAATTAAATTCGCAATATAAAAAGAGAAATAAGTATTGAGTTTGAATTAATAATGATAAAGGCATAAGGACTTGATATCCATCACTAATCATGCTACCACAACAAAACAATATGCCAATGCTTTAAATATGTCATGAATACCTAATGTTTGTCAACCTAAGGGCTTGGTCCGCTCTTTAAGTTATTGATTTCCCTAAGCAACGAGTTAGACATGGTGTATACTCTAACTCTTTTCTTTCTTAAGAGATTCAGCATGGTGTATACTGAGTTGTTCCTTAAGAGAGCATAGGATCTATGGAAATCGACAACCACACGAGACCTAGGGCATGGTGTATACTTCTGGTTTCCCATGTTGATTAACCCAAGAACCCGATGTGGATTTCTTTTGTTACTATTGTTAAACCCAGGACTCGGTCATCCAAATTGATTCAACTAACTAATCTATATCACATGCATACGTTGATCAGACAAACACATATGAGGAATTTAAATAAAAGCAGGTATTAATCAATTTAAGCATCACAATATAAATATCGCAAAGGCACCAATACTGAATTATTGAGTAAACATAATTAGGGCTTCAACCAAGCCCTTACTAGAAAATTAGTTACACATAGTTGTGATGTTAAACATCTAAAAATAAAGGAAATAAGAAACCCAGGAATATGATGGAGAAGAGTCATCAATTTGTCTGCACAATCTCCTCTGGCCTCCTCCAAAAGGAGGATCCTGTTTCTGTGTTTTACAGGCCTATTTATAAGGTTCTAAGGACACCTTGAAACCCTAATTTCCAAAACAAGACCCTAACCCTACTTTCCAAAATAGGGACTGCCGTTTTACTGCACGTGTGCGCTCGATCGCATGCTTATGCGCTCGATCGCATGCTTCTGTACTCGATCGCACTTGGCTGCTTCCAAGTATTCCAGATTTCTTCCTTTGAGTTCCAAAATGCCACCTTTTCTCCAAATACCTATAAAAACATAGAAAACACAATATTAAAGTAAAATAGAATAAAATACGTAATCAAAAAGCTTAACAAATGTAAATTAAAGGGATTAAATATGAATATTTAAGCACTTATCAAGAGACCACCTAGAGGAGGCGTTCCTTGTCACAGGGAACTAAAGTATAGAGTCAGAGACAAGCAAGATCTGTTACTTCTGTAGCTCAGAATACTATTGGTGGGACCCTTAGATTTGGGAGACAGGTTATGAGAACTAGGAGTCATGGTAGAGGAAGTAAGTATGCCACCAAGGGGAAGTGGTAAATCTGATGTATGATCGAGAGACAGAAGTTGTTATAGATGTGTTCAAATAAGATATTTATCCCATAATTGTCAAAAATTTGAAGTGCTTTGTATATAGAAAAGGTGGACATATCAATGTTGGTTGATCCTGGTGCAACCCATTCTTTTGCATCCAGTATTCATATGAAGTTGATTTATTACATTTGAATATGATATAATTTCATTTAATTTTGAGAATGAATTAGTTGTCGACATGTTACACTTGGGTTGATTGTTGTTAAAAGAAGGTAGTGTTCAAGATATGGACATGAGGAGTTTAACTTTCAGGGAGAACATAAGATACTCTTGAACTATCTTATTTTGCTCTGACCACTAGAAGATGGTTAAAGAAGGGTTGTGAGGAATATTTGGCATACATAATGGATTATAAAAAGGAAAATAGGAAGTTAGAATAAATCTTAGTCGTGAAAGATTATTCTAATGTAATTCTTGAAGAGCTGCCCAGATTTTATCCCAGTAAGGAGATTTAGTTTCTTTCCTACAGATGTGATTTTGAGTTCAACACACATATATATAGCACTCTATAGAATGACACCATCTGAATTGAGAGAGTTGAATGTACCATTTTAAGAATTTTTAGATAAACAATTTATCGGACCTAATGTATTTGGGGAGCCCCTGTGTTGTTCGTGAAGAAGAAATATGAAACGATAAGAGTGTGTATAGACTACAAATAGTTGAATAAGAACAAATATCTTTTACCCATGATAAATGAATCATTTTAGCAATTGCAAGTAGTGAGAGTGTTTTCTAAGATAAACCTGAGATTAGGTTATCACCAGTTAAGGATAAAGGAGGGAGACGTGCCTAAGACCGCTTTTAGGACACATAATGGTCATAAGTTTCTTGTGATGTCATTTGGATTGACTAATGTTCCAGAAACATACATGGACTTGATGAATAAAATGTTTGAACCGTTTCTTGATAATCTTGTGGTTATAATTATTCATAACATTTTAGTATATTCTAACAATGAGGAAGAACAGATGAAACATTAGAGAGTGTGTTAGAGATTCTGAGGAGAGAAAGATTGTATGCTATAATTTCCTAAATGTGAATTTTGGCTGAATAAAATAACTTTCTTAGGGCATGTAATATCTGGAGATGGCATAACAGTTGATCCACAAATGGTAGAGGCAATGTTGAGTTGGGAGAGACCAACTAATGTAAATGAGAATAGAATCTTCTTGGGGTTAGCTGGTTATTATAGATGATTCTTTCGGAAATTTTCTATTATTGTAGTACTATTGTCTAGACTGACCAGGAATGAAGTGAGATTGTATGGTCTGGGAAGTGTGAGAAAAAAATGTAATTACTAAAAGAGAAATTGACTACAGCTCTAGTAATGGTGTTTCTTTCTGGTGATGAAGGATTTGTGGTGTATAGTGATACGTCGCATCAATGGTTGGGATATGTGTAACATAGGAAAGCTGTGGCCCATACTTCTAGGCAATTGAAGATTCATGATAGAAATTATCCTACTCATGACTTAGAGTTGGCTGCTATAGTGTTTACTTTAAAGATTGGAGACATCATCTGTATGGAGACACTTGTGAGATATTCATGGGTTATAAGAGTTTGACATACTTACCTACCCAGAGAGAGTTGAATATGAGGCAAAGATGATGGATGGAGTTGATTAGTAACTATGATTGTACAATTCACCATCATCTAGAAAATGTGAAGGTGATAGCTAATGCATTGAGTGGAAAGTCTACAAGAAGGTTAACTGCTATAGGGAGTCCTGATGTGAAATTGATGATAGATTTAAAAGAGATAAGAATGAAGTTGAATATCAGTGATAGAGGATCATGGTTAACGAATATGCTTGTATAGTCATCCATAGAAAAATGTTTTAGAAATGCAAGGTAGAGATGAAGAGATAGAAAAGATTAAGCATTGAGTGCTTACTAGCAAACAATATGAGTTTAAAATTTGAAATGATGGTATTCTGGTCTTGGAACATAGAAATTGTGTTCCCAATAATGCGGAGTTAAGAAAGGAGATAATGAGAGAGGTGCATGATGGTGTAGATTCGATGCAACCAAGTAACAATAAGATGTATAGAGGATTCAGACAAAATTTCTAGTGGTTAGGATTGAAGAGGGATATAGCTGAGATTGTGAGGTTGCATGGAGCACCATTAAACATAGTGTCAAATAGAGATGCTATATTTACATCTTGGTTTTGGAGAGACTTTCAAAAAGCCACGGGTACACAGTTGCAATTTAATATAATTTTTCATGCTCAAACAGAAAGGATTATTAGAGTACTAGAAGATATGTTAAGTGCAGATTTGATGAGTTTCTCAGTTAGTTGGGATGCTTACATGCCATCGATTGAAATTGTTTATAATAATCAGTATCAAACTAGTATTGGGATGACACCATTTGAGGCCTTATATGGTAGGAAGTGTAGAACTCCAGTATGTTGGGAAGAAGTTGGAGAGAGAAAGATATTTGGTCATAAATTATTAAGTTAACAACTAAAATGATCAAACTGGTTAGAAAAAACCTTAAAACAACACAAAGTAGACCGAATAGATATATTGATACTAAGAGAAGACCTCTTGAGTTTCAAGTAGGTGTTTGGGTGTATTGAAAAATATCTCAATGAAAAGGTGTATTGAGATTTAAACAGGAAAAGAAAGCTAAATCCGAGGTATGTGGGACCCTATGAGGTTGTTGAGAAAGTTGGGCTAGTTGTGAGTAGCATGGATTTGCCTTCAGAATTAAAACATTTATATAATGCATTTTGTGTTTTACTTTTAAGAAAGTGTTTACATGATGAATATTATAATATTTCGAGCTAAGCTATAGAAATTCAGAAAGATTGGGCTTATATACAAGTACCAGTGAGAATTTTAGACAGAAAAGAACAAGTTTTGTATAATAAAAATAATTTCATCAGTTTAAGTTATGTGGCGGAATAAGGATATTGAAGAGATTACGTGAAAGCGTAAGACAATTATAAAGAAATATTATTCACAATTGTTTCTTGAGTTAGGTAAGGAAATTTCGGGGACGAAATTTTTATAAGGTGGGTAGATTTGTAATACCCATATTCGTAAAGTAAGGGTAAAGAAGTAATTTAATAAATATGACATGGAATTAAAATAAAATATATGTAAAAGGTTTATTATTATTTGAATAAAAAAATTCTTAAAAAAAAACTGGACATGTAGAGGAGTATTTACAAAGGAAATGAAAAAAAAAAAACCACAAAAAACATGGCTATAAGTGTTGCCACCTGCTGCCAAGGTAAAAAGGGAGTTTGCATGTTGTAAATGTAGCCTTTGCATAGCAACTCTAGAGTTTCGGGGGGGGGGGGGGGGGGAGGGAGGTGGCGGTTGTATTTTTTTTTATATAAATAGTTTAGTTTTTCTTTTATTTATTCATTTCCAAATCCTGTTTGGTTTCTTCCTTTTACAATTCAAACTACTCATTTCCTCTAAACACTTGGGACCGAAAGAAAGGTTGAAAAAGCAAAATTTTGAAGAGGTTTACAGGAGAATTTTATAGAGAATCATGGGAAGCGCTAAAAAAAATAGAAGGTAATAACGTGAAGTTTATTTTTGAAATTTAGCATACATGAAATTTCCTGGAATTCAAAGTGGGAATTTTCAAAGGGTGTAAATTAGGAAGAATTGAAGAATGGATTATAAATTTAATATAAATATTATGTCAGGTGTTGACGATCAGCAACGAGAAATTGCTAAGAGGAATAGGAAAGGCAATGAGCCGATCCATGGGTAGCTCTAACTGCTACGTGGTGAGTTAGATTTACTTTAAGTAATCTAGATAAAAATGAAATATCTAGTGATAATATTAAAATAAATTATTAGCTTATGCTTTGGTGTTAGATGAAAAATTGATTGATAGGTATAATAGGAATTTTGGATATGTAGAAAATTATCATGTGAGAAATAATATTTTTGGAATAATAAGTTGATTTAATAATAAAAGCGATGAGTGAAATTCTTGATGAACTATGGTTGATGTTTTGATACAAATTATAAGGAGATGAAATTTAGTGGATCTTGACAAGCTATGATGGATGATTTGATGTGATTTATGAGAAGAGGAATTTAATGGAATTTCTTTCAATAATAACTTGAGAATAATCAGGATAACTAATTTAAATATTTGAATTCATGTTTGTTTTTATGTTATTGTTCATATGCATATTTCATATCATTATTCATATGCATATGCATAAAATAAAAGAACTAGGAGGGGGCCGGTCTAATTGACAAAACCATGACAGCCGGTATATGCTAGAAATAAAAGAACCGGGAGGGGGTCGGTCTAAGATAAAAACATGTCGACATGTGAGAAGACGTTCCCTAATAATAATTCATGCATTGCATCTGTTTTAAATATTGATTGTATTACTGAAATACTGAAGTGTTGTTTGTTATTGTGAATTTATTTATAGATGAATGAGTCTCATAGAGAAACAATTATGGTGAGAAAGAAACATAGAAGTATGATATGATAAGAACCATCTAAATGGTAGACTTTATGATGTGAACCTCATTACGAGGTAATTAGTTTCTTCTAGAATTCGATTTTTCTTGACCATCCCATTTTTCACTTTCGCCGATGCGTATTTCAAATAGATCATGTTAATTTTTACTTTCAAGATCACTTGCCATGAAAAAATAGGATAAAAGTGAATTAAAAATTTTAGGAGAGAGAGAGAATTTGATTAAAATGAGCTAAACTTATAGAGGATATAATTTGGCCTTCAGGGCTCCATTTTGAGAAATGATTCGTTTGGTTTTGATGTAACTTTTTGAAACCTAGTTCCTAATAACTTTTCAAAAAAATGACCGTCGTAACTATTTTAGTGAAAATCCAAAAAATACACGTATAACCTTCGAAAATTGTAAGTTTTTACAAAATTTGTATTTCACTTAGTTTATGTTAAATTCTACTTTCAAGGTCACCATCCATCAAAATATTGGATAAAAGTGCATTAGAAATTGTAGGAAAGAGTGAGAGAATTCAATTAACATGAGCAAATTTTTTGGAGGATATAATTTGGTTTTCAGGGATTCATTTTGAGAAATAATCCCTTTAGTTTTCATGCATCATTTTGAAATCTAGTTCGTGGCAAATTTTCAAAGGCAATGAACATCGTAAATATTTTAGAGAAAATACACACAAAAAAATAGCTACAACAGTTGAAAATGGTAAGTTTATTACAAAATTTGATTTTTCTAGACCATCCCATTTTTTAATTGAAACAAAGCATATTTCACTTAAATCATGTTAATTTCCACTTTTGAGATCACCTGCCATAAAAAAAATGATAAAAGTGCATTACAAATTGTAGGAGAGAGAGAGAACTCGATTAAAACGAACAAAACTTCTAGAGGGTTTAATTTGGCTTTTAGGGCTCCATTTCGAGAAATGGTTTGTTTGATTTTGATGTAACTTTTTGAAGCTGAGTTCATGGCAAATTTTTGAAGGAAATGACCATCGTAACTATTTTAGCGAAAATCCACCAAAAAAGAAAAAGAAAAAGAAAAAAAAATGAGCTATAACCTTAAAAAATGGTAAGTTTCTTAAATATTTTGATTTTTCTTAACCATCCCAATTTTCAATTCAACCAAATTGTATTTCACTTAGATCATGTTAAATTCTACTTTTGAGTTCACCAACAATCTCAATATAGGATAAAAGTGCATTACAAATTGTATGAAAGAGTGAGAGAATTCAATTAACACGAACAAAACTTTTGGAGGGTATAATTTGGCCTTAAGGGATCAGTTTTGGGAAATGATCCATTTATTTTTTATGTATCATTTTGAAATCTAGTTTATGGCAAATTTTCAAAGGTAATGACCATCGTAACTGTTTTTGCGAAAATGCACAAAAAATATTAGCTATAACCTTCGAAACTGGTCAGTTTATTCCAAAATTTGATTTTTGTAGACCATCTCATTTTTCAATTGGACTAAAGCGTATTTCACTTATATCATGTTACAAAGTGACATTACAAAGTGTAGGAAAGAGGGAGAGAAATCAGTTAACATGAGCAAAATTTCTGGAAGGTATAATTTGGCCTTCAATGTTCAATTCTAGGATATTATCCTTTTGGTTTTGATGTAACTTTTTGAGGCATAGTTTGGGGCAAATTTTCTAAGAAAATGACCATCATAAGTATTTTAGCGAAAATGCACTAAAAGGTGAGTTATAACCTTCGAAAATGGTAAGTTTATAACAAAAGTTGATTTTTCTTTACCATCCCATTTTTCACTTTTACCAAATCGTATTTCACTTAAATCATTTTAATTTACACTTTCGTGGTACCAGCCATAAAAAAATAGGATAAATGTGCATTACAAATTGTAGGAAAGAGGGAGAGAATTCGATTAACACGAGCATAACTTTTGGAGGGTAAAATTTGGCTTTTAGGGCTATGTTTTGGGAAATGATGGTTTTGGTTTTGCTATAACTTTTTGAATCCTAGTTCATGGTAAAGTTTCTAAAGAAATGACCATCATAACCATTTTAGCGAAAATGCTCAAAAAAACATAAGCTATATAACCTTCGAAAATGGCCATTTTTTTTCAAAATTAGATTTTTCTTCACCATCCCATTTTTCAATTGGACCAAAGTGTAATTCAATTAGATCATGTTAAATTCTATTTTCAAGGTCACAAGCCATAAAAAAAATAGGATAAAAGTGCATTAGGAATTGTAAGAAGGAAGGAAAGAATTCAATTATCACGAGCAAAACATCTGGAGGGCGTAATTTGGTCTTCCGGGATCTGTTTTAAGAAATGATCCCTCAGGTTTTGATAAGTGCTTAAATAGCATATTTAAGCCCCTTAATTTACACTTGTTAGACTCTTTACTTATCTATTTTAGTAGATTATACTTCATTTTTGTGTTTTATGTGTTTTTCACAGGACTTGGACAAAAAGATAACAAAATGGAGCTGTTAGAAGCAAAAAGTGAAGTTCTGCCCTCTAGCAAGGTGCACTCGAGCGCACCTCCCTTATGATCGAGTGCACAAACACACGAGCGCACTTGAAAAAGGCTCGAGCGCATATATGCGATCGAGCGCATCCCGCATACGCTCGAGCGCAATTACTCTAAAGGCGGCAGAGCCAGAATTGAAAATATGCCTTCCGACTCCAAAACGGAATTAGGGTTTCGGGACACCATGAAGACCCTATAAATAGCCCTGGAAAACATATAACATAGACCTTTTGTTCTAGACTCGAAGTAGAAAGCTTAGGAGAGGAATTAACGACTTGTCTCTTGAGTCTTCTTCGGTTTTAGTTTTCTATTTTTAGTTAATTATGTTTAGCATGTTTATTTTACTTAGTATGTGTAACTAAACACCTATAGGGCTCGATTGAAGCCCTAGTTATGCTTTACCACATATTTATTCATTGATTATCTTTACTATAGCCTTTTTAGAGTATTTAACTTGATTAATACATGTTTATATTTACATTCCTCATATATATGTGCCTGATCAACATATGCATGTGGTATGGATAGGTTAGTCGAATCAATTTGGATGACCGAGTCCTGGGTTCGACATTAGTAATAAGGGATATCCACACCGGATTCTCGGGTTAATCAACATAGGAAACCGGGAGCAGACCAAGCCCTAGGTCCCGTGTGGTTGTCGATCTCCATAACCCTTATGCTTTCTTAAGGAACAACTCAATATACACCCATGATGAATCCCTTAAGAGAGAAAGTGTTAACGTATACACCATGCCTAACTCGTTGCATAGGGAGATCAATAGCCTAAGGTGTGGACCAAGCCCTTAAGTTGGCAACCATTAGATATTCATGATAAGGCTAGAGCATTGAAACCTTAGTTAGTGGGAAAGTATAATTAGTGGTGGATATCGTAGCCCTGTGTTCTTAAAATTGTTATTCACTTACAAACAAACTACTATTTCTCTTTTAACTTGAAGAAACTAATTCTAAATAGAAATTCACCAATCCTTTGGAAATGATCTTGCACTTGCACACTATGCTACCACAGACCTTGTGCACTTGCAAGTAAAACTAGAACGGTTATTTGCCTCATTATTTAAGTAGATAATCGCTCCATCAAGTTTTTGGCGCCGTTGCCTGGGATTGTGCTCAATTTCTTTTAGAATTGATTTCTCGTTTAATTTAATTACCATTATTTCTTATTCTATTTTTAGTTTTGATTCTGTTTTTACCTCATATTTCGTTTCACTAAAAACCCTAATCAATTTTCTCTGTTTCAGGTACTCCAGGGAGCTTTCTGTGCTACTTGCGATCGAGCGCACTCTCTTGTGCGATCGAGTGTAATTGAGGCAAAGAGTAATCCGAGCAACAGTATTTGAACTGCTGCACTCACATATCTGTCACTGATTCATGCATGGACGATGGTCCAAGAATCTAGCAGTCCTTCTCTTTGATCCCGAGCTTGAGAGGTTTATCTGGCAAAGATTTAGGGATAACTCGAAAGAGGTAGGAGAAAGAAGTGAGAAGGAAACACCACAAATGGCAGAACAGATAGCTGAACAACAACCACCTGAGCGGAGGCCAATAAAGCAATCCTTCATCCCGCAGAACCTCGAACAACCTTCGTGCATTGCGTATCAGCCTAAGGAGGAAGAAAATTATTACATATCCCCGCAGATACTCAGTGCACTGACTCATTTTAGGGATACAGCTAGTGAGGATCCACATCTGCACCTTCGAGAGTTCTTCGACCTCTGCAAATTCCAGCACATCCAAGGCTTAGACCAAGAAGGAATAAGTTAATTCTTTTCCCTTTTTCCTTAAAAAATAATGATAAATTATGGTATAATTCTTTGTCTGTAGTTTCCATCCACACTTGGGAGGAGTTGGCAAGCAAAATTTTTAAAGAAGTTCTTCCCAGCCCAGAAGACAAGGAAAATGAGGAAAGAAATACAATCCTTCCAGCAAAAGGATGGAGATCTGTTCTTCGAGGCCTTAAGACACTTCAACGAGCTACTACTCAAGTACCCACACCACAACCTACCCCAAGACGAATTGGTACAAGCCTTTTATGAAGGTTTGAGTGATTCTAACAAAAATATTGTTGATTCAGGTTGTGGAGGGGTGCTGATGGAGAAGAGCGGCGAAGAGGCAATGGAACTTTTCGAAACCCTAAGCGAGCACACGCAGTAGTTCTCCTCTTGAGGTAGACATCTAACCAAGAGTAAGGGTATGTACGAGGTAAGCTTAAACGGAGGATCATTTCCTCAAATGGCTGCAGTAGAAAGAAAACTTGACCTATTGGTTAAAGCCATGGCCGTTCAGAACACCTCAACTAATCCATCAGCTGTACCACTACAGGTATGTGCCATTTGCTCACAGTTTGATCATATACTAATACTTGTCCCTTATATTCATCTGCAGATCATGAGCAAGCCAACTTTGTGGGTCCGAACAATTATCCGCCAAAGAACAACCCCTATGCCAACACATACAACCCTGGATGGCGGAATCACCCGAACTTCTCGTGAAGCAACAACCAAAACAATCAAGAGCAACAAAGAAACTTCGAACCAGTAGCCCAATCTGCTCTTGAACCCAAAAAAGAATGACCTCGAAATTCTTTTGAGGCAACTAGCGACTCAGCAACAACAAATCCTGAATAAGCATGAACAATTCATGGAAGAGTCAAGGCAATTTCGAACTGAAATAAGGTAAATCACTGCCAAGCACGATCAAGCCATTCAAGGACTAGAGGTATAAATGGGATAGTTGGCCAAGGAATTGAGTAGCAGAAAGCAAGGAGAGCTCACGGCCCAGCCATTACCTAATCCGAGAGGACACCAGAAGCTGAATGCTATAACTACCTTAAGAAGTGGAAAGGTTATCGGTACCAACGAGCCTACACAAGCGTCTCCAGATCAAACCTCTGCATCTAAGGTAAAGGAGATAGAAAAGGTAAATACACCTCCACCCTTCCCTCAAAGGTTGGTGAATCCTAAAAATAAAATTAAAATGATTGACATATTTGAAACCTTGAAAAAAGTAGAAATAAATATTCCTTTATTAGAGGCAATAAAACAACTACCTACTTATACTAAGTTTTTAAAAGATTGTTGCACTAATAAACAGAAGTTTCAGGAGCATGAGACAGTAGCCTTGACCAAAGAGGTGAGTGTTGTATTATTGAGAAAGTTACCACCTAAACTAAAAGATCCGGGTAGTTTTACTATTCTTTGCAGGCTAGGTGACCAGCTTTTTGAGCACGCATTATTGGATCTAGGAACAAGTGTCAATTTACTACCTTACAGTGTATTTGAGACACTAGGTTTAGGGGAACTCCAACCAACCTCCATCACTTTACAATTGGCTGATAGAAGCATCAAACAACCAAGAGGTATCCTCGAGGATGTTTTGGTAAGAGTAAGTAAATTTATTTTACCTGCTGATTTTATCGTCAAACATTAATGTAAAAAGAGGCATTGTCACAATGAGAGTAAATGATGAAGAGGTAGAATTTAAAATTTTTAATACACTAGACTCCACTAATACTAATAATGAGTGTCATAATGTGAGTTTCATGCAAGGAATTGATGAGATAGTGTCCAAGGCCCAGTTCACTGATCCGTTGAAAATCATCCATGATGACATGGGATTGGAAGTTGAGCCAGAGGATAATGTGATTAAAGATGTCCATGGAGCTGTGTACACCATTGAAAGCACACCTAAACCTTCAAGTAAGTGTAATCCTCAAGTTAAAAAATCATGTACCTACTAATACTACTCTTCCTTGTTTTATTTACCAGGTACCAAAATTGGAGACAAAGCAGCTATCAATGGACCTAGAACCACCTGATGGGGGCCCTAAGTGCCTCCTTTAAGGAACATAGCCTTAAAGCTACCATAGAGAGCACTTGAGCAATTTCACTTACTTAACATATAGCTTAAGTGCCTCTATCAAGGTTAGTGGTACCAAGGCCACTACAAATCGGTATGACTGTATCGTTCCCCTTTTTTTACCTTAATTCTTTATATAACCTCCTTTTACTATTTCTGTATTGTGATCGAGCACACACCATATGCGCTCGAGCACCACCTTGCCCTGCACTATGCCCGAGCGCATCACAATTAAATAGTTGCGCACAAGTGCGCTCGATCACATTTCACAAATGCGCACGAGCACAATCGGGGCAGAGGGGTCACGTGCACGTTATAAACAGTTTCCTGTCCCTTCATTCACTTATGCTCAATCGCACTTCTGCTCTCTCTCTCTCACACGAACCATCCCACACAGCAAAACTCTACCTTCCACTCTCATCCGGAGCACCACACCACCATCACCTCACCACATCACTAAGCCACCACCAGACCTAGCCACTCCATTTCACCCTTGCACATACGCAACCTTCCCACACACACAAGGTACACACACGTTTTTGTTTTGTCCTTTTTATTACTTACACATACTGTTATGATCTTTAGTTCAAATATACATAATCTATATATGATCTTCATGTGTATTGATTGGATAGTTTTCCATTTGCAGAAGGTTTCGGGTCAAGGGTGTATGCATTTTATAGCTTCAAGTTTTTGGTGCACATAAGGTGTTAAACATATTACCTAACCGAGTGCGATCGAGTGCACTTCAATCTATGCAATCGAGCGCACCAACAGCTGCGCACGATAGCAATTACACCAAAAGCACTACTATTTGCCCATAACTCATGGCGCCCACCTCCCGTGCTTCAAGCAGTTGCCAACAGGCATCCCGGCCCAGTTTTGAACTGCGGAAAATACTGTATAAGACAACATTCAATATAGAAGAGGACTTCAAGACTTTGGAGGCCATAAGATGGGCGGTCCAAGAATTCAAGAATCGGGGTCTCAGGCGGCTATTCAAGCCGGTCTGCTCGACAGCATACACTCGGTTTGTAATCAGTTTCTACGAGAACCTGTCCTACGACTGCACCAGGCCAGAAATCTTATCTTCCTCAGTCCAGGGCAGATTCATAGAGTTGACCACCACTGACATAACTAGCTCGTTACACTGTTACGATGAGACTCCACCGGAGGACAGCCACATAGAGGAGCAGCCTGACTCGTTCCTTTTCTCACACATCGTTGAGGACATGTGTGCGGGGTAGTATGCTGACCGTCACAACAATGCAGGAAGCCAGTCGAGGCTGCCTCCCCATCTATGGTTCATCGATTTAGTCCTATAGCGTAATGTGTGCTCCTTGGGGCACAAGACACAGAGGCGGGACCAATTTCTGCAAGCTCTCTAAACTTTCTACCGAGGTCATTGGTACTCCATCCTAGCAGTCATATGGAGTCAGATACCTAAGTTTTGAGATTGGGTGCATAACCAGCAGACGACCACTGCTAATGCTTGGGGTCTTCCTTTCCCCTTCTTGCTCAGTCATATCTTCAAGAAAAAGAGGATTAGAGGATCCTCTATAGATGGCCCGGTTAGTGACCATCCCTTCTTTGGGAGAGCACAGTGGAGCCTCAGCCAGTCGTACATGCCTCGAGGACTCCGAGCACAGATACCAGCCACCGAGCCTATGCAGATGATCCAATGGAGGCCGAGCATCCACCGGTGAGCCCTTAATGGGAGGAGGACCAAACATCCATAGGATCCATGGAGTATCAACACCTTCTAGATGAGCTATCCTCCTTCCGCTGTGAGTTATCCGACATCCATCGGGAGGATCGTGAGGCAGCCCATTTGATCCATCAGCGGATCAATGGGTTAGAGGCACAGTTTACATGACAAGAGGCCATGTTACAATCTATCCTTGACCACCTACCTCCTGCACCCGGTACCTTATCGATTGCACCCACTGATGATCAGCAGTGAAAGGATACCCCGTCTGGCTGAAGATGTTAAACTTAACGCTCATGGGAGGCACCTCCAGACATATCTTTTCTATTTAGTACTTTTCTTTTAATTATAGTCATATTTACATATCTATTATTTATATTTTATTTTCTGAAACAATGTTTGTTTTCCTTTGTCAGGTACTTAGTGCGTGCATCCAGTTCAAGTTTGGGGATGTGTACAAGCAAGCAAGCAACCTAGTTCTCCATCTCCCAGGTCAAATCATTCCATGCCACACACATTGGGGACAATGTGCATTTTAAGTTTGGGGGTAGTGGGAGATACTAGATATTATCACACACGTACTTGAAAAGCCCTTGAAACAACACATGCACACACTAAGTCCCAGTTTTTTTAGAAAGATAGATGCATGATCAATGGGTAAACAAAAATTTTGGTTGATTTAAAAATTTGATAACACCTCATTAGTAAACTTATAAGCTAGAACACATAGTCTTGTATTAGGAATTTTACAAAGTTGGATTTAAAGTTGCACGAGCACATTTAGCACGCATTTGTGTGGGGTATGACATATAATTATTTTATATGTTTCCATGACCTAAATTGTAATTGGATAACTTGTTAAAAAGAACCCTTTGGCATAAGAAAAATAAAATAAAAATGTTCATCATGCAAAAAGAAAAATCAAAAAGCTTCCAAAAACCAACTTTCCACTGAGTAACTGGGCCTCTTGCCTCAATAAGCATTGAGTGTTCACATCAAAAGGTGGAAGTTTCATTAAGAAGCATTAAACACCTGTTAGTTCTGTAGCCTTTTTGACTCGAGCTAATAAGTCCTTAGGGGTGTATTTACACCTAATGCCCTAAAACCATCTGGTTTGGGAGTCATTGGCCAAACACTCGTTACAAGGGTTAAATAGAAAGCTCGATGGAACTCAACATGGCAAAGATCGCATGATAAAAGAAAATAAAAAAAGAAGCAAGTATTATGCCATTTTGTTCTCTTTGATAAGAAATTTGAACAGTTTGGGAACCGAAACACTATACACCAAAATTATGTGGAAGCCCCATCTCATATGTGCTAATTCATCACACACAAATCAAACTTGCGATGCCTTAAGCCAACCTTAGGTGGGTAACATTAAACTTTTAAAAGTCCTTTTGCAATCCAAAATTTGTTTTTATTATAAGCTTACTCATGAACGGTTATCATGGTTTTATGCACAACCTAAATTTTTGAGTATCATGAAAATGAATTTATCTTTAAAATTTTGTTTCAACATAGTCTTTGGTTTTGTATTGCTAAGGGACTAGCAATATGTAAGTTTGAGGGTGTGATAAGTACTTAAATAGTCATATTTAAGCCCCTTAATTTACACTTGTTAGACTCTTTACTTATCTATTTTAGTAGATTGTACTTCATTTTTGTGTTTTATGTGTTTTTCACAGGACTTGGACAAAAAGATAAAAAAAAAATGGAGTTGTTAGAAGCAAAAAGTGAAGTTTTGTCCTCCAGCAAGGTGCACTCGAGCGCACCTCCCTTATGATCAAGCATGAAAATACACGAGCGCATTTGAAGAAGGCTCGAGCGCACACATGCGATCGAGCGCATCCCGCATACACTCGAGCGCAATTACTCCCAGCAGAGCCAGAATTGGAAATATATCTTTCGACTCCAAAATGGAATTAGGGTTTCAGGACACCATGAAGACCCTATAAATAGCCCTGTAAAACACATAACATGGACCTTTTGTTCTAGACTCGAAGTAGAAAGCTTAGGAGAGGAATTGACGACTCATTTCCCAAGTCTTCTTCGGTTTTAGTTTTCTATTTTTAGTTAATTATGTTTAGCATGTTTATTTTACTTAGTATGTGTAACTAAACACCTATAGGGCTAGATTAAAGCCCTAGTTATGCTTTACCGCATATTTATTCATTGATTATCTTTACCATAGCCTTGTTAGAGTATTTAACTTGATTAATACCTGTTTATATTTACATTCCTCATATGTATATACCTGATCAACGTATGCATGTGGTATGGATAGGTTAGTCGAATCAATTTGGATGACCGAGTCCTGAGTTTGACATTAGTAACAAGGGATATCCACACCGGATTCCTGGGTTAATCAACATGGGAAACCGGGAGCAGACCAAGCCCTAGGTCCTGTGTGGTTGCCGATCTCCACAATCTTTATGCTCTCTTAAGGAACAACTCAGTATACACCCATGTTGAATCCCTTAAGAGAGAAAAGAGTTAGAGTATACACCATGCCTAACTCGTTGCATAGGGAGATCAATAGCCTAAGGTGTGTACCAAGCCCTTAGGTTGGCAACCATTAGATATTCATGATAAGGCTAGAGCATTGAAACCTTAGTTAGTGGTAGATATCGTTGCCCTATGTTCTTATTATTGTTATTCACTTACAAACAAACTACTATTTCTCTTTTAACTTGAAGAAACTAATTCTAAATAGAAATTCACCAATCCCTGTGGAAATGATCTCGCACTTGCACACTATACTACCACAGACCTTGTGCACTTGCAAGTAAAACTAGAACGATTATTTGCCTAATTAGTTAAGTAGATAATCGCTCCATCAGGTTTGATATAACTTTTTGAAACCTAGTTCATGGAAAATTTTAAAAAGAAATGACTATCGTAAATATTTTAGCAAAGATGCACAAAAAATGTTAGCTATAACTTTTTTAAAATGACCAATTTCTTCAAAATTTTGATTTTTCATGACCATCCAATTTTTCTCTTGGACAAAAGTGCATTTCACTTAAATCATGTTAAATTCCACTTTTGAGGTCACTAAGCCCTAAAAATAAGATAAAAGTGTATTACAAAGATTGATATGATTACATTAACACGAGCAAACATAATTTGGTCTTCACGGCTCAGTTATCAGAAATGTTCTCTTTTAGTTTGATGTAACTTTTTGAAACCTAGTTCATGTCAACTTTGCGAAGGAAATTTCCATCATAACTATTTTAGTGAAAATGCACAAAAACGTGACTTATAACCTTCGAAAATGGCCAGTTTCTTTAAAATTTTGATTTTTCGGGACCTTCGAATTTTTCTCTTGAACTAAAGCGTATTTCACTTAAATCATGTTAAATTCAATGTTCAATGTCACCAACTCTAAAAAAATAAGATAAAAGTGCATAACAAATTGTAGAAAAAAGGAAGAGGATTCAATTAGCACAAGCAAACATTCTAGATGGTATAATTTGGCCTTCAGACTCAGTTTTGGAAAATGATCCGTTTGGTTTTGATGCAACTTTTTAAAACCTAGTTTGTGGAAAAATTTTGAATGAAACATCTGTCATAACTATTTTAGCAAAAATGCACAAAAAACATTAGTTATAACCTTTGAAAATGGCCAGTTTATTCCAAATTTTGATTTTTCTTTACCATCCCATTTTTCAATTAGGCCAAAGCGTATTATTTCACTTGGATCATATTAAATTTAATTTTAAGGTGACCAGCCAACAAAAAAAAGAAGATAAAAGTGCATTAGAAATTGTAGCTACTTATGCAATTATTGTTGGGTTCACCGGGACCCTCAAAGGTTGGTGGGATAATTATCTCACTCAGAACCAACACAATGAAATTATTAATGCTTACATAGAAGTTCCTAGTACCCAAACTATTCAAGATCAAGATGGTAACACCCAATCCAGAACTATTCTCATTAAACAAGAAAATACTTATGAAACTATCATTTTTGCCATTACTAAACATTTCTTAGGAGATCCAGAAAAGTTTACTGCCAGATCAGCAGAAACACTTATTAACCTTACTTGTCCAACCCTTCAAGATTTTTGATGGTATAAAGATATTTATCTTGCAAAAATATATACCAGAAAAGATTGCAATAATTCTAATTGGAAAGAAAAGTTCATTTCTAGACTTCCCAAGATGTTTACTAAAAAAGTTAGGCAAAGGATTAGAAACGTCAGTGGCAGCTCTATCCCTTATGATCATCTCTCTTATGGAGAGCTCATTAGTTATATTAATTATGAAGGATTAGCCCTTTGTAATGATATTAAATTAAAAGCCAAAATGAAGTCAGAATTACACCAAAGCAAAAAGGAATTGGGATCCTTTTCCCAACAATATGGTTATGAAACCATTAGAGCCTCTTCCTCAAAGACCAAAAAGAAATCCACATACTTTAGGAAAAAGACCTATAGAAGGCCCATGACTTATCAAAAAAATGAAAAGCCCAATAAGCCCAAACATTACAAATCCAAACCCAAATTTCATAAAAAAGCCCAAGGTTCTTCTAAGGCTTGTTTCAAGTGTGGAAGACTTGGACATTGGGCCAAGAATTGTAAAGTCAAACAAAAAATTAATGAGTTAGATATTGATGACTAATTAAAACAACAATTATCCAAAATCATGATAAACGACTCTCAATCAAAAGAAGAAGAATCGGATTCTAATGAGGAAGTAGTTTATACTATGCAAGAAGAAACAGAATCAGATAATTCTATAGAATCGCAATGTAATTGCGATGATGGACTCTGTTACTGTAAAACCATTAATGTTATTACTTCTCATAAAGAATTTTTATTAGATATTATTGATAAGATTGATGACTATATTATTAAAAAGAATTATCTTATTAAATTAAAAGATATCATCCAAGAAGAAACAAAAATCACTACACCTCCTGAATCTTATAATTTAGAAAAAAAAATTTGAAAATGCTTTCAAAAACCTAAATTAGCCATACTGTTTATTCTCCCCACATTTAATTACCATAATTATAAAATTTCCTGGTTCAATATGTTTTTCATTATGCCAAAAACCCATTCCTGGTTCATATATTTTGACAAAAAATGCAAGATAGATTTTCCCCAATGGATCTTTGACTGGTGGCCATTCTTTGGCTCAGATATATCCATTTCTCCTTCCCTCATCCACGAATCTTTTCAATATTTTCGAACTCACTCTAATATCGAAAAAGGTTATGCTCATGAATTACTTTTTCATGTTTTCTTTACTATTCCCTGGATCCTTTCTTGGGACTATATTATCTCTTCTTCCTCTCTAGACAATATGATGGCTATCAAAAGCAAAAGGATAAGCCGGAAGAAAAAGGGAAATTCCTTTATTAGAAAAGTCCATGTGACTTAGGAAGGGCTAGCAATTGCAAGTTAAAAGTTCTCGGTTTTTATGTGATATTCTTTTGTAATTTCTATTTATACGTGTAATTTAACGATGAAATTCACAGTTTTTTGTGACTTAGGTTGTTGTGTTTGGTTTACTAATTAGATGTCAAGTTTATTTAAAAAAGAATTGATTTCATATTTAGTTTAACCATAAAAGTATATAACATATTTATAAATGAATTCTAGTGGAATTGAGTAAGACTTATACAAATTATATAAAAATTGATAGAATTTACATATTAACTCAACATATAAACTTTTAAAAGATCAAAATCATCCTATTTCTAGTTCACCTTTTGAAAATTCGAATAAGTCTCTCTGATCATATTCAATAGCTCCTTGTACATTAAGGGATAACTCATTTAAGCCATGGACCCCACAAGCTCAGTAACCGTGATGTAATTGTTGCCCTCATGATCAAACGATCGAAAAACCTCCATCAATTGTCTCTAATTAATCCATTGTGATGGGACAGCAAAGAAGACGACCATACCGCAAAGTAGCAAGAGCCGTCCATTGTGAGGCTCTAAGCAATGAGACCTTAGTCTAACAATGCTCAACCTTAGGAATTCAGCAGCACACCACGCCTATATAAAGAGGCCCTCATCTTGTAGTAAAAAAAGAAAGAGTAATAGATATAGGGAGAAATTATATGAGGAATAAAGAGAGCTTATTCATTTTTCTCCTTTTCCCAAAATACCTCTCCACCTCTTAAAACTGTACCATCCCAACTTTTTAAAAGTGTTCACTAACTTGAGCGTAAGAAGGTCCTCCTTGGAATACAAAACTTTGGGAGATTTTTTTAGCAGGTTTTATCCACCGTCTACTCGAGGAAACTCTTCCATCCAGCGTTCCTCTCTCAACAACAAGACAACAAGCAGACCCCATTGAGGGCCACCGAATAAAGGACGTCATCGTCTACTTTTTTGGCATCAACACATTGGTTGAACTTTTTCTTTGTTTCCTGATTCACCTCATAAACCTTTCCTTTCTATGATGCATGTTTGCGGTATTTAATTCTTCTTGAATTGTGTTAGCGCCAAAATTGATACTTATCTGATATTTAATAGAAATTGAGTCACAGAAAACATGGCATTTTTGCATCAATGACTATTGCACTAGATTATCATAATATCAATGAAACCTTTTGTCAGTACCTACAAGTATCGAGTAGCAAACAACTCTGCCTTGATTGGTTATGTCAATCTAGATTCTTTCTTTTCAATGGTCGAGTTATCGTTAATTGTTTCTAAATGTCATTTAAATTATGATGTTAAATTTATATTTATTAAATAATACTCTAAAATACCTGTTGAGCAACACGTGCATATTTTTCATGATTATGGTACTTGTATAGTTGTGTATACACACATTAAAGCATTACATCTTTTCTTATCTATGTTACCTAGACTCAGGTATAAGTGTCAGATACTAGTAAGTGTTTGAGTGTCAGACTCATCTATTTTTAATATTTTTTGGTAAATTTCTTATAATTTGAAGTGTCCAAGTGCCATACCCTTGTCAAAGTGTCGATGATCCATCACGGGTGTGACAGGATAAAGTGAAGAATCCATGTAAAATAGTTTATTATTATTGAAAAATTTTCATAACACTTAAATATTATAAAGTTACTATTATTATTCAAATCTAATGGGGAAAAAATATGCTTAATAACTTAAATAATTTGAACCAAACAACCTTAAAGAGAAATTGCTCAATACAGGTAGCTTTGCCCCTGGAAAGAGAGATGGGAAGATTGATAAAGAACAATAAGATATAGAAAAGTTTGTAGCATAGAAAAGAAATATATGTCAACAAATTATGTGTTAAGTATCTGAGCCATAACATGTATGGGCAAAGTATTTGTTACAGAAGGAGGAGATCGAGTGGGGTGAGAAGATGATAGCCATTGTGGTTGTCAAGGAAGAAAAATGTGCAAGAAACATGGGCAAAAATAATAGAGAAAAAATCAGGATCGAAGCGTTACTGATATGATTTTTGGTTCCCAAATATGCTCTCTTTCTCCCTTATCGAGGATGATTTGAAGTGTTGTTATTATTTTGGTTCACGTAACGCATTATAACGAAAATTCTTCGTACGCATAACTTAGAGATGAAATTCACTTCTGCATTTATTTCTCGAGTGATATAGATAATGCGTTAATATAAGTAAAAACAAAAGGATAAGCCGGAAGAAAAAGGGAAATGCCTTTATTAGAAAAGTCCATGTGACTTAGGAAGGGCTAGCAATTGCAAGTTAAAAGTTCTCTGTTTTTATGTGATATTCTTTTGTAATTTCTATTTATACGTGTAATTTAACGATGAAATTCACAGTTTTTATGGAATTTAATTGTGACTTAGGTTGTTGTGTTTGGTTTACTAATTAGATGTGAAGTTTATTTAAAAATGAATTGATTTCATATTTAGTTTAACCCTAAAAGTATATAACATATTTATATATGAATTCTAGTGGTATTGAGTAAGACTTATACAAATTATATAAAAATTGATGGAATTTACAAATTAACTCAACATATAAACTTTTAAAAGATCAAAATCATCCTATTTCTAGTTAGCCTTTTGAAAATTCGTATAAGTCTCTCTGATCATATCCAATAGCTCCTTGTACAATAAGGGATAACTCATTTTAGCCATGGACCCCACAAGCTCAGTAACCGTGATGCAATTGTTGCCCTCACGATCAAACAATCGAAAAACCTCCATCAATTGCCTCTAATTAATCCATTATGATGGGACAGCAAAGAAGAAGACCATACCGTGAAGTAGCAAGAGCCGTCCATTGTGAGGCTCTAAGCATTGAGACCTTAGTCTAACAATGCTCAACCTTAGGAATTCAGCAGCACGCCACGCCTATATAAAGAGGCCCTCATCTTGTTGTAAAAAGAGAAAGAGTAATAGATATAGGGAGAAATTATATGAGGAATAAAGAGAGCTTATTCATTTTTCTCCTTTTACCGAAATAACTCCCCACCTCTAAAAACTGTACCATTCCAACTTTTTAAGAGTGTTCACTAACTTGAGCGTAAGAAGGTCCTCCTTGTAATACAAAACTTTGGGAGACTTCTTTAGCAGGTTTTATCCACTGTCTACTCAAGGAAACTCTTCCATCCAGCATTCCTCTCTCAATAACAAGACAACAAGCAGACCCCATTGAGGGCCACCGAATAAAGGACATCATCATCCACTTTTTTGGAATCAACGCATTGGTTGAACTTTTTCTTTGTTTCCTGATTCACCTCATAAACCTTTCCTTTCTATGATGCATGTTTGCGGTTTTTAATTCTTCTTGAATTGTGTTAGCGCCAAAATTGATACTTATCTGATATTTAATAGAAATTGAGTCGTAGAAAACATGGAATTTTTACATCAATGACTATTGCACTAGATTATCAGAATATCAATGAAACCTTTTGTCAGTACCTACAAGTATCGAATAGCAAACAACATTTCCTTGATTAGTTATGTCAATCTAGATTCTTTCTTATCAATGGTCGAGTTATCGTTAATTGTTTCTAAATGTCATTTGAATTATGATATTAAATTTATATTTATTAGTTAATACTCTAAAATACCTGTTGAGCAACACGTGCATATTTTTCAGGATTATGGTACTTGTATAGTTGTGCATACACATATTAAAGCATTACATCTTTTCTTATCTGTGTTATCTAGACTCAGGTATAAGTGTCGGATACAAGTAAGTGTCTGATTGTCGGACTCGTCTATTTTTAATATTTTTTTGGTAAATTTCCTATAATTTGAAGTGTCCGAGTGCCATACCCTTGTCCAAGTGTCAATGATCCATCACGGGTATGACAGGATAAAGTGAAGAATCCATGTAAAATAGTTTATTATTATTGAAAATTTTCCATAACACTTAAATAAGTTACTGTTATTATTCAAATCTTATGGGGAAAAAATATACTTAATAAATTAAATAATTTGAACCAAACAACCTTAAAGGGAAATTGCTCAATACAGGTAGCTTTGCTCTTGCAAAGAGAGATAGGAAGATTGATATAGAACAGTAAGAAATAGAAAAGTTTGTAGTATAGAAAAGCAATATATGTCAACAAACTATGTGTGAAGTTTCAGAGCCATAACATGTATGGGCAAAGTATTTGTTACAGAAGGAGGAGGTCGAGTGTGGTGAGAAGGTGACAGCTGATAACTCTAAATAAATCATGTTATTATACTGCTTTTAGGCACGTTTTTGGTGTTAATCTTAAGAATTAGAATTATGTTGCATGTGTTTTTAGAAATTTGAGTTTAGTCTATCTTATTTTACTAATAAGTTGTTTTAGTTGAATGATCAATGCTAAGTCATGGAAATCTGTTGTGCAAACATTTGCTGGAGCACTAGAAGGCCAAAATGCGCAAAGGAGATAGAAACTCAAGGCTGCAGCATCGGGATGTTGGCGTTTTAGCGCTGGAAGCTGACGAAAAGAGAGGATTTAGACAGAAAGTTGGCACTGCAGCGCTGGGATGTTGAAGCTGCAGCGCCAGACTAGGGTTAAAAATTTGTCCTGAAGCTGCAGCGCCAGCCCATGGATTTTGAAAGTTATAAATTGAAACCCTAGCTGAACAAGAGGGGGGAGGGTGGCCTTAGAAGAAGAAAACAAAATTTGGAGGAGAGGAGATGCAAAAGGAGAGTTAGAGACACTCCGGGAGGCTACGCATCAAGCTTTTAAATCATTCTTCTCCGGTTTTGTATTATTCTTATCTAGCTATGTTGATGTTTTATAATATAAACATGGGTTGTTTGAATATTATTATGGAGTAGATATTTTTGTGTTGAGGATAGTTGGATCCTAAACCTATGTCATGAGTGCTATTTGGACAAGTTGGAATTTGCTTTGTTTTTCAAAGAGTGTGTTTTATTGTTCTTAATGTTGTTTATTAGTTTGATTCCTTCTTGAGGCATGGTGATGTATCGAATAGAGAAGCTATGCTTTTATGAATGGTTGAATTAATAAATATGATGTTGGATTGTTATCTATGCAAAGCCAGGGTAAAACATGCCACGAATGAAATAAGAGTAACCGAATAGGGATTCTAGGAAGTTCATGTGGTCCGTTTAAACCGTAACCGAATAGGGAGATTTAACTGAAAGGAATTCCATTGAACGTAGTGCTTCTTAAGTTGAATTAATCTAGAATAGACCTGGAATATGGATATTTGAAGTTGATGATTCTTGAGATTGTGGTTAGACCTGAATAAGGATAACCAATTTATTGGGGATTCTATCATCTTGAAAAACATAGTAAACGAAACTTATCCATTCAAAACTCTTGTCAATTATGGTTTAGGTGAAGTCGAGTCCTTAGCACGTTAGTTTATAAGAGTCTTCATTCCAAAGTGTGTAAATCTTCTGTTATTTAATATTGCGTTCTGTTTTTCCTTTAGTTAATTGTTAGTAACCTTTTCTCCGACAATTATTCATTTGCTCAAATAACAGTAAGAGTTGAGTCATAATTTCTGTAGTACTTGTTCAGTCCTTGTTGGGAACGATATTTACTCATCATTTTATTACTTGAACGATTAGTGCACTTGCTAGTGTAAATTTCTACTCATCAAGTTTTTGGCGCCGTTGCTGAGGACTGAAATAATATATTACATTTATTGTGATTCTACTAGTTAATTTGAGAGTTTATTAATTTGGTTTTTTAAGTCTATTTTGCAGGGTTTTCGTCACTAGTGCATGACACGTACTAATGGGAGAATACTTGCAGAACTGAATCCAGAGATTGAGCGCACTTTTCACGCTTTAAGAAGAGTAACACCAGTAACAGTTGACACAATGGCAGAAGGAAACAATGCAGAGGTGCAACGTGCACTGTGGGATTATACCATGCCAAAGATGGATGGTGTTGAGTCTAGCATTCGGCGACCACCTATACAAGCGAACAATTTTGAAATTAAGTCTGCCATCATTCAAATGATTCAACATTCAGTACAATTTGGGGGCCTATCGCAAGAAGATCCAAATGTTCACTTGACTAATTTCTTTGAAATTTGTGACACATTCAAGCATAACGGAGTATCGGAGGATGCAATTCGTTTAAGGCTTTTCCCATTTTCATTGAGGGATAAAGCAAAAAGCTGGTTGACTTCTTTGCCTGCTGGATCCATAACAACATGGGCAGAATTGGCACATAAACTTTTAGGGAAATACTTTCCTCCTGTAAAAACTGCAAAGTTACATAATGAAATTACTATGTTCTTGCAGGTCGATCGGGAGTCACTCTATGAGGCATGGGAACGTTTTAAAGACCTTTTGAGAAGATGTCCTCATCACGAGCTGCCCACTTGATGCAGGTACAAACTTTTTATAACGGTTTAACTAGTATAACCCGCAACATGATTGATGCAGCTGCAGGTGGCACTATCATGAGAAAAACTCCAGAAGCAGCCATTGAATTACTAAAAGAAATGGCCACAAACTCTTATCAATGGCCAATTGAAAGGTTACCTGTCAACAGAGCCTCAGGATTGCACAATGTAGATGCTGTTACAGCTCTAGCAGCATAACTAGAGACTCTAAACAAGAAGATTAATGGACTTAGTCCCAACTCACATACAATATGTGAATTGTGTGGTGGTAGTGGTCATCACAGCAGTAATTGCCAAGCAGGTAATCAGTTTGCATATAATTTATCTGCTGAACAAGCTAATTTTGTTTCAAATTTTCACAGGTAGAATAATCCATACTGCAACTCATATAATCCGGGATGGAGGAATCATCTGAACTTCTCGTGGAATCAAAGCAATGCGAAGCAACATCATCCTGAATACCCTCATCAAGAAAAAAGCCCAACTTGGAGGATATGATGGCCAAATTCTTAAGTACAGCAGAAACTAGATTCCAAAATCAAGAAGCATCTATCAAAAACCTGGAAGTTCAGGTCGGTCAACTAGCAACCATAATTTTTGGATGTGCACAAGGTTCCCTCCCGAGCAACACAGAAAAGAATCCTAAGGAGGATGTCAAGGCCATAACACTAAGGAGCGGCACACAATTGGAAGAGCTACAACCTAAGGAAATTACTCAGCAAGTTGGCGAGAAAGAAGAGACTGAGCAAGAGGAAAAACGAGTTTCAATAAAGAAGTCAACTAGTAAAGGTTTGATTGATTCTAACTCTGAAACTAAATATATGCCACCTCTTCCTTATCCTCAGAAAATCCAAAAAACAAAAAAATTAGACAAACAATTCTCAAAATTTTTAGAGATTTTCAAGAAGTTGCATATTAACATACCATTTGCAGAGGCATTAGCACAGATGCCTAGCTACACTAAATTTTTGAAAGAAATTTTGTCTAATAAACGGAAGCTAGAGGAACATGGAACGGTAATGTTGATTGAAGAGTGCAGCGCTATACTGCAAAACAAGCTACCTCCAAAATTGAAAGATCCAGGGAGTTTTACTATACCTTGCACTTTGGGAAATTCATTTTTTTGATAAAGCTTTATGTGACCTTGGTGCCAGTATTAATCTTATGCTTCTTTCAATTTTCAGGAAACTTGGATTAGGAGAAGTCAAAACAACAACAGTGTCATTGCAATTAGCTGATCGATCTATTAAGAGACCACGGGAAATTATAGAAGATGTACTGGTAAAAGTTGATAAATTTATATTCCCTATAGACTTCATTGTTCTTGACATGGAAGAGGATCAAGAGGTACCTCTTATACTCGAATGTTCATTCCTTGCTACAGGAAGAGCCCTGATTGATGTACAACAAGGGAAATTGATTTTGAGAGTTAATAATGAACAAGTAGTTTTTGATATGTATAAAATCATGAAATATCCATCTGATGTATCTACTTCTTCTTGTTTTCATGCTGATGTTGTTGATGACCTCATTGAAGAGTTTCAAGAGAAGACATTAAATGAAGATACTTTGGAAAGATGCATCATGGAATCTGGAACTACCACCACTGAAGAACTTGTCATCCAAGAAGAAGCAAGGAATTTGGAAGCTGAAATGGGAAAAGAAGTACCAGAAGAACCAATAATAACCCTTGAATTAAAAACTTTACCTGATCATTTGAAATATGTTTATCTAGAGAAAAATATTTTCCCGGTTATAATATCCTCTTCATTGACATGTAAAATGGAAGAACGCTTGTTGGAAGTCTTGAGAAGGCACAAAAAGGCTTTGGGATGGACAATAACGGATATCAAGGGAATTAGCCCTTCCATTTGTACTCACAAAATTCTCATGATCAAGCCTACTATTTAGCCACAGCGACGCTTAAATCCAGCAATGCAGGAGGTCATTAAGAAAGAAGTGGTCAAGCTGCTTGATGCAAGTATTATTTATCCAATTTCTGATAGTGCTTGGACCAGCCCGGTACAAGTAATACCAAAGAAATGTGGGATCACTATTGTGAAAAACAATAACAATGAATTGATACCCACCATAACTGTGACAGGTTGGCGGGTTTGTATTGACTATAGAAAATTGAATGACGCCACAAGAAAAGATCATTTTCTACCTTTTATTGATCAAATGTTGGAAAGATTGGCAGGTCACAAGTTCTATTGTTTGTTTGATGGATACTCGGGATAGAATCAAATCCCCATAACACCCAAAGACCAAGAAAAGACGAAATTTACATGTCCTTATGGCACGTTTGCATATAGGAGGATGCACTTCGGTCTTTGTAACGCACCATCAACTTTTCAACGTTACATGTTGGCAATTTTTTCTGATATGACTGAAATTTTTTTAGAGATCTTCATGGATGATTTTACACTATTTGGTCTAACCTTTGATGATTGCCTTCATAATCTCTTTTTAGTTTTGCAGCGATGCGAAGAGATGAACCTCGTACTAAATTGGGAGAAATGTCATTTCATGGTCCAGGAAAGGATAGTGTTGGGGCACAAAATATCATCGAGGGGTATTGAAGTTGACAAAACTAAAGTGGATGTGATCGAACAACTCCCACCTCCCACTTCAGTCAAAGCCATCAGAAGTTTCCTGGGGCATGCAGGATTTTACAGGAGATTCATTAAGGATTTTTCAAAAATCTCTAAACCTCTTTCTAATCTTCTTGTAAAAGATGTGAAGTTTAACTTCTCTGATGATTGTTTGCAGGCATTTGCTATATTAAAGGATAAATTGGTGACCACCCCTGTTGTAGTCACCCCAGATTGGAGCCTCCCGTTTGAATTAATGTGTGATGCCAGTGACACCGCAGTTGGAGCAGTGCTTGGTCAAAGAATAGATAAGGTCTTCAAGACAATTTATTATGCAAGCCGCACTCTTATCGGACCCCAACTGAACTATGCTACCATCGAGAAAAAACTTTTAGCTGTTGTATTTGCATTTGATAAATTTTGATCCTATCTTATTGGATCAAAAGTTACTGTTTATACTGACCATGTAGCCTTAAAGTATCTTTTAGCGAAAAAGGACGCAAAACCAAGACTGTTGAGGTGGATTCTCCTTCTTCAAGAATTTGATTTAGAAATCAAAGATAAGAAGGGGACTGACAATCAAGTAGCAGACCACTTATCAAGGCTCAAAAAATCAGAAGAGACCAACATCAGCATCAACGAAGAATTTTCGGATGAGAAAATATTTTCTATTTCGTCGTTTGATTCTATTTTATTAGTATCTGAGACACCATGGTTTGCTGATTTCGCCAATTACCTTGTAGGAAACTCGATCCTAAGGCACTTCACTTATCAACAAAGAAATAAATTTTTGTCTAACATGAAGCATTATTTTTGGGAGGATCTGCATCTATACAAATTATGTGCATACCAGGTAATTCGCAGATGTGTGTCGGAGCATGAGTTTAACAATATTCTGTATCACTACTATGACAGAGAAGCTGGAGGACATTTCGATGCAAACCGAACAGCAGCAAAGGTATTGCAATCAGGTTTCTATTGGCCGACTTTGTTTAAGGATGCCCAGGCTTACGTCACCTCATGTGATAGGTGTCAACGAATTGGTAACATCTCTAAACGGAATGAAATGCCTTTAAACAATATTCTTGTTTGCGAAATATTTGACGTTTAGGGCATTGATTTCATGGGACCCTATCCTGCATCCTTGTCAAACCAGTATGTTCTAGTTGTTGTTGATTATGTGTCTAAATGGGTAGAAGTCATAGCAACCCGCACTAATGATGCCAAAGTAGTTCTCCAATTCCTCAAGAAAAACATCTTTATGTGGTTCGGAACTTCTAGGACAATAATTAGTGATCGAGGTAAACATTTTGACAATCGTCAATTTAGAACCTTCTTAAGAAAATATGGAGTGACTCACAAACTCGGCACCTCATACCATGCACAAACAAGCGGTCAGGTAGAAGTTTCAAATCGGGAGGTGAAACGAATTTTAGAAAAAACCGTGAATACTTTTAGGAAAGAGTGGGCTCTTAAATTAGATGATGACTTGTGGGCATATAGAACGGCTTTCAAAACACCCATAGGAATGTCACCATATAGGCTGGTTTTTGGTAAAACCTGTCACCTTCCTGTCGAACTCGAGCATAAAGCATACTGGGCCACCAAATTCTTGAATTTTGATTTAACCCTTGCAGGACAAAAGCGTTTGTTGCAGCTTGATGAATTGGAAGAACTTAAACTAGGAGCATATGAGAATGCAAAGCTGTACAAGGAAAAAACAAAAAAAATGGCATGATCGACACATCTCGAGGAAAGAATTTGTTCCAGGGCAACAAGTTCTTCTGTACAATAGTCGACTTCGTCTATTTCCGGGAAAACTGAAATCTCGATGGACTGGACCATATACCGTGATCAGTGTCTCACCTTTTGGTGTTATTGAGGTTCGACATGAGAAAAACAATAAGACATTCAAGGTTAATGGGCACCGATTGAAGCACTACATTATGGAGAATTTTGACCCTCAATCGTCCACCACCATTCTCCAAGAGCCATGAATCCAAAAGTCAAGCTAAAGACTATAAATTAGAACTACCATTTTGGTTCTTCCTTTTCATTTTTCTTGCCTTTTGAAGTTATTTTTTGTGTTTCAATTTTTTTGTTTTGTTTAATTTATCTGTTATTTCAATTTTTATGGCCTTACAGTGTGTATTCTTGGTTTATTTTCAGGTTGACTTGGAGTTAGGATAGATATTCAGCGCTGCAGCCTCACATTTTTGGCACTGCAGCACCAGGTCCTTACCCTCCACGCTGTCCAAGTCAGAGATTCAGTGCTGCAGCCTCGCAATGTTGGTGTTGCAGCGCCAGGACCTGCACCCACAAGCTGTTTCTGCACTCACGCACGTGCAATCTGCCCAGAAATCCAGTGCTATAGCGCTGGAAAGTGGAAGCTGCAGCGCCAAGTCGTAAATTGAGATTCAAATGCACAGCTCTTCCACAGTTAGGGCACTCCAACATTAGAATTCCAGCTGCTCTCCCTCTCCAAAACACCAAAATTTCACTTTTCTTTTCCATCGTAACACATAATCACGGGTTCTTTGCAAAGTTGAGACACAATGGAAATTGTCCGGTGGTGAGCGGACCTCGTTTCCATCAAGTGCAATGGATAGGACCGCAAAAGCTTGGCATTACTTTGTGGGCGCTCGTTTGCTTTCGATGACCCATTTAAGTGATGTCACAAAAGACAGAGCAATCCTTTTATTCGCCATCTACCAAGGATTGAGTATTGATGTAGGACGCGTTATCCAGAACAGCATTCTATACAGTGCAAATTCGATCAGTGCGGGTTGTATTTCCCATCTTTGATAACAGCACTTTATGGATTGAGTGGCGTTACCTGGACTGCGAGAGAACAAATCAAACAGCCAATGCATCCGTTGGATCTCAGGACTATCTATCGGATCACGGATATAGAAGAAGCACCAAGCCCAGGCGCCTCTTCCTCACAGCCTCCTCTAGCACGCCAACAATGGAATATATCATTTTTTTATCGTCTGACAATGGTTGAGACGGAGCTTCATGAGCTTCGGCAATGAAGTCAGCAGCAGGCATCCTACGTTCCAGGTTGTTTTCAAACCAATGACCAGATGATGAGGATTTTTTCCAATCATTTGGGCATCGACTCACAGCAGCTTCCTCCACTACCACCATATCCCGATAATCGCAATGATCCAGAGGATGAGGACATTGACAAAGACGATTGATTCGGCCTCCGACTAATACGGGGAGTTCCATTCTCTTACTTTATAATTCAAATTTTATACATTGCAGACAATGTATCATTCCAGTTTGGGGGTGGGAACTTTATCTTAGTGTTGTGCGCTGCTCATGTTTCTAGTTATTTTTCTGTTTGTTTTATCTGAGTGTTTTCTGTTGTTTGATTTTGATTCTGCCAATGATGAGAAATAGATTGACTTGATTATAGCCATTGAAAATTTGAAAAATGTTGTGTTTGTCTGTGTGCTTGAATTTGTTATTGGATTTATTTTACATCGAACTCTTTGAACACAATGAGCACTTACACCTAAGCACTTTGTGTCTTGTTGTTTCGGAGAACGTTTATGTGAGCAATATAGTTCTTGTGATCTCTTAGACTCTAGAACTTGTTTGAAGACCACTCGAGGCGAAATCCTAGGTAGTACTATACCAAAGAAAGGATCCAGGCCATGTTTGGAAAGTTTGAGCCTTTCTAGCCAACCCTTGATATGTGATTATCTTTAGTTTTCCCCTTTTGAGCTTGGATATCTATTGTTTTGTCACCTGATCATCTAACCTATTTCTTTTTCAAAGAAAAAAAAACATAAAAAAAAAATTGCTATAACTCTACCTTTCACCTGTAAGCACATCAATTAATGAATGGACTATTCTCTTAAATGGTGGCAGAGGATTGAGCAAGAGAAAGCGGTCTTCGACTTGGCTGTGTTAAGTACCAAATATTTTCCATTGAGAGTGACCAAGGGAAAGATCGAAGTTAAAAAGTGTACCACACGAACTATTTGATCAAGTTGTATTCTGCCTATCACAGGCAGCTGGCAAAGCCATGTTTGATCGTTGTGTACATGTTATGTTATGGTTTCAATAATGCACACGGAAATAAAGACTAGTGCTACTATAGTACAAGCATATGAAAACGAAAGAAAAAAAAAAGAAGAAAATAAGAAGAAGATGTGACAACAGCAAAAGTATTGGAAGTATTCCATGATAACTAAGGGAAAGTTTGAAATAAAATTGTTATTGGTTGATGTGCTTAAGGTGATGTGAGTCTCAAATCAATCTTTTACCATACTTTAACCTTAGCCAAAGTTATAAGCTGAATAAAGTCCTGGTGATCTCGGGTATTGTCATGGCCTACATTAGTGGAGAGTGGTGTGAAAAGCAAGCTTATGGACTTTGAAAGATTGGCATTATCCTACCTGCTTGCATAAACCGATCAGAGTGGCGAAATGATTAAGTTTATAAAGTTGTTCAAATAACAGTAAGAGTTGAGTCATAATTTCTGTAGTACTTGTTCAGTCCTCGTTAGGAACGATATTTACTCATCATTTTATTACTTGAACGATTAGTGCACTTGCTAGTGTAAATTTCTACTCATCAATAGCCATTGTGGTTGTCAAGGAAGAAAAATGTGCAAGAAACATGGGCAAAAATAATAAAGAAAAAATCAGGATCGAGGCGTTACTGATATGATTTTTGGTTCCCAAATATGCTCTCATTCTCCCTTTTCGAGGATGATTTGAAGTTTTGTTATTATTTTGGTTCACGTAACACGTTATAACGAAAATTCTTCGTACACGTAACTTAGTGATGAAATTCACTTCCGCATTTATTACTCGAGCGATATAGATAATGCGTTAATATAAGTAAAAGCAAAAGGATAAGCCGAAAGAAAAAGGGAAATAATTTTATTAGAAAAGTCCATGTGATTTAGGAAGGGCTAGCAATTGCAAGTTAAAAGTTCTCTATTTTTATGTGATATTCTTTTATAATTTCTATTTAAACGCGTAATTTAACGATGAAATTCACAGTTTTTATGGAATTTAATTGTGTCTTAGGTTGTTGTGTTTGGTTTACTAATTTGATGTGAAGTTTATTTAAAAATGAATTGATTTCATATTTAGTTTAACCATAAAAGTATATAACTTATTTATAAATGAATTCTAGTGGAACTGAGTAAGACTTATACAAATTATATAAAAATTGATAGAATTTACAAATTAACTCAACATATAATCTTTAAAAAGATCAAAATCATCCTATTTCTAGTTCGCCTTTTGAAAATTCATATAAATCTCTCTAATCATATCCAATAGCTCCTTGTACAATAAGGGATAACTTATTTTAGCCATGGACCCCACAAGCTCAGTAACCGTGATGTAATTGTTGCCCTCATGATTAACGATCAAAAAACCTCCATCAATTGTCTCTAATTAATCCATTATGATGGGACAGCAAAGAAGACAACCATACCGCGAAGTAGCAATAGCCGTCCATTGTGAGACTCTAAGCATTGAGACCTTAGTCTAACAATGCTCAACCTTAGGAATTCAGCAGCACGCCACGCCTATATAAATAGGCCCTCATCTTGTAGTAAAAAGAGAAAGAGTAATAAATATAGGGAGAAATTATATGAGGAATAAAGAGAGCTTATTCATTTTTCTCCTTTTTCCCAAAATACCTCTCCACCTCTTAAAACTGTACCATCCCAACTTTTTAAGAGTGTTCACTAACTTGAGAGCAAGAAGGTCCTCCTTGGAATACAAAATTTTGGGAGACTGCAGGTTTTATCCACCGTCTACTCAAGGAAACTCTTCCATCCAGCGTTTCTCTCTCAACAACAAGACAACAACCAGACCCCATTGAGAGCCACCGAATAAAGGACGTCATCGTCCACTTTTTTGGCATCAACACATTGGTTGAACTTTTTCTTTGTTTCCTGATTCACCTCATAAACCTTTCCTTTCTATGATGCATGTTTGCGGTATTTAATTCTTCTTGAATTGTGTTAGCGCCAAAATTGATACTTATCTGATATTTAATAGAAATTGAGTCATAGAAAACATGGCATTTTTACATCAATGACTATTGCACTAGGTTATCAGAATATCAATGAAACCTTTTGTCAGTACCTACAAGTATCGAGTAGCAAACAACTCTGCCTTGATTGGTTATGTCAATCTAGATTCTTTCTTATCAATGATCGAGTTATCGTTAATTATTTCTAAATGTCATTTGAATTATGATGTTAAATTTATCTTTATTAGATAATACTCTAAAATACCTGTTGAGCAACACATGCATATTTTTCATGATTATGGTACTTGTATAGTTGTGCATACACACATTAAAGCATTACATCTTTTCTTATCTATGTTATCTAGACTCAGGTATAAGTGTCGGATACAAGTAAGTGTCTGAGTGTCGGGCTCGTCTATTTTTAATATTTTTTCCGTAAATTTCCTATAATTTGAAGTGTCCAAGTGCTAAACTCTTGTCCAAGTGTCGATGATCCATCACAGGTATGACAGGATAAAGTGAAGAATCCATGTAAAATAGTTTATTATTATTGAAAATTTTCCATAACACTTAAATATTATAAAGTTACTGTTATTATTCAAATCTAATGGGGAAAAAAATATACTTAATAACTTAAATAATTTGAACCAAACAACGTTAAAGGGAAATTGCTCAATACCGGTAGCTTTGCCCCTGGAAAGAGAGATGGGAAGATTGATAAAGAACAGTAAGATATAGAAAAGTTTGTAGCATAGAAAAGCAATATATGTCAACAAATTATGTGTGAAGTATCTGAGCCATAACATGTATGGGCAAAGTATTTGTTACAGAATGAGGAGGTCGAGTGGGTTCAGAAGGTGATAGCCATTGTGGTTGTCAAGGAAGAAAAATGTGCAAGAAACATGGGCAAAAATAATAAAGAAAAAATCAGGATCGAAGCGTTACTAATATGATTTTTGGTTCCCAAATATGCTCTCTTTCTCCCTTATCGAGGATGATTTGAAGTGTTGTTATTATTTTGGTTCACGTAACGCGTTATAATGAAAATTCTTCGTACACGTTACTTAGTGATGAAATTCACTTCCGCATTTATTACTCGAGTGATATAGATAATGTGTTAATATAAGTAAAAGCAAAAGGATAAGCCAGAAGAAAAAGGGAAATGCCTTTATTAGAAAAGTCTATGTGACTTAGGAAGGGCTAGCAATTGCAAGTTAAAAGTTCTCTGTTTTTATGTGATATTCTTTTGTAATTTCTATTTATACGTGTAATTTAACGATGAAATTCACAGTTTTATGGAATTTAATTGTGACTTAGGTTGTTGTGTTTGGTTTACTAATTAGATGTGAAGTTTATTTAAAAATGAATTGATTTCATATTTAGTTTAACCATAAAAGTATATAACTTATTTATAAATGAATTCTAGTGGAATTGAGTAAGATTTATACAAATTATATAAAAGTTTATAGAATTTGCAAATTAACTCAACATATAAACTTTTAAAAGATCAAAATCATCCTATTTCTAGTTCGTCTTTTGAAAATTCGTATAAGTCTCTCTGATCATATCCAATAGCTCCTTGTAAGGGATAACTCATTTTAGCCATGGACCCCACAAGCTCAGTAACTGTGATGTAATTGTTGCCCTCACGATCAAACGTTTGAAAAACCTCCATCAATTGTCTCTAATTAATCCATTGTGATGGGACAGCAAAGAAGACGACCATACCGCGAAGTAGCAAGAGCCGTCCATTGTGAGGCTCTAAGCATTGAGACCTTAGTCTAACAATGCTCAACCTTAGGAATTCAGCAGCAAGCCATGCCTATATAAAGAGGCCCTCATCTTGTAGTAAAAAGAGAAAGAGTAATAGATATAGGGAGAAATTATATGAGGAATAAAGAGAGTTTATTCATTTTTCTCCTTTTCCCGAAATACCTCTCCACCTCTTAAAACTGTACCATCCCTACTTTTTAAGAATGTTCACTAACTTGAGCGTCAGAAGGTCCTCCTTGGAATACAAAACTCTGGGAGACTTCTTTAGCAGGTTTTATCCACCGTCTACTCGAGGAAACTCTTTCATCCAAGGGTCCTCTCTCAACAACAAGACAACAACCAAACCCCATTGAGGGCCACCGAATAAAGGACGTCATCGTCCACTTTTTTGGCATCAACACATTGGTTGAACTTTTTCTTTGTTTCCTGATTCACCTCATAAACCTTTCCTTTTTATGATGCATGTTTGAGGTATTTAATTCTTCTTGAATTGTGTTAGCGCCAAAATTGATACTTATCTGATATTTAATAGAAATTGAGTCATAGAAAACATGGCATTTTTACATCAGTGACTATTGCACTAAATTATCAGTATATCAATGAAACCTTTTGTCAGTACCTACAAGTATCGAGTAGCAAACAACTCTGCCTTGATTGGTTATGTCAATCTAGATTCTTTCTTATCAATGGTCGAGTTATCGGTAATTGTTTCTAAATGTCATTTGAATTATGATGTTAAATTTATATTTATTAGATAATACTCTAAAATACCTGTTGAGCAACAGGTACATATGTTTCATGATTATGGTACTTGTATAGTTGTGCATACACACATTAAAGCATTACATCTTTTCTTATCTATGTTACCTAGACTCAGGTATAAGTGTCGAATACGAGTAAGTGTCTGAGTGTTGGATTCGTTTATTTTTAATATTTTTTTGGTAAATTTCCTTAAATTTCAAATGTCCGAGTGTCATACCCTTGTCCAAGTGTCGATGATCCATCACGGGTATGACAAGATAAAGTGAAGAATCCATGTAAAATAGTTTATTATTATTGAAAATTTTCTATAACTTAAATATTATAAAGTTACTGTTATTATCCAAATCTAATGGGGAAAAAATAAAATATACTTAGTAATTAAATAATTTGAACTAAACAACCTTAAAGGGCAATTGCTCAATACAGGTAGCTTTGCCCCTGGAAAGAGAGATGGGAAGATTGATAAAGAACAGTAAGATATAGAAAAGTTTGTAGAATAGAAAAGCAATATATGCCAACAAATTAAGAGTGAAGTATCTGAGTCGTAACATGTATGGGCAAAGTATTTGTTACAGAAGGAGGAGGTCGAGTGGGGTGAGAAGGTGATAGCCATTGTGGTTGTCAAGGAAGAAAAATGTGCAAAAAACATGGGCAAAAATAATTAAAAAAAAATCAGGATCGAAGGGTTACTGATATGATTTTTGGTTCCCAAATATGCTCTTTTTCTCCCTTATCGGGGATGATTTGAAGTGTTGTTATTATTTTGGTTCACGTAACGTGTTATAACGAAAATTCTTCGTACGCGTAACTTAGTGATGAAATTCACTTCCGCATTTATTACTCGAGTGATATAGATAATGCGTTAATATAAGTAAAAGCAAAAAGATAAGCCGGAAGAAAAAGGGAAATGCCTTTATTAGAAAAGTCCATGTGACTTAGGAAGGGCTAGCAACTGCAAGTTAAAAGTTCTCTGTTTTTATGTGATATTCTTTTTGTAATTTCTATTTATATGTGTAATTTAACAATGAAATTCAGAGTTTTTATGGAATTTAATTGTGTCTTAGGTTGTTGTGTTTGGTTTACTAATTAGATGTGAAGTTTATTTAAAAATGAATTGATTTCATATTTAGTTTAACCATAAAAGTATATAACTTATTTATAAATGAATTCTAGTGGAATTGAGTAAGACTTACACAAATTATATAAAAATTGATAGAATTTACAAATTAACTCAACATATAAACTTTTAAAAGATCAAAATCATCCTATTTCTAGTTTGCCTTTTGAAAATTCGTATAAGTCTCTCTGATCATATCCAGTACCACCTTGTACAGTAAGGGATAACTCATTTTAGCCATGGACCCCACAAGCTCAGTAACCGTGATGTAATTGTTGCCATCACGATCAAACAATCGAAAAACCTCCATCAATTGTCTCTAATTAATCCATTGTGATGGGACAGCAAAGAAGATGATCATACCGCGAAGTAGCATGAGCCGTCTATTGTGAGGCTCTAAGCACTGAGACCTTAGTCTAACAATGCTCAACCTTAGGAATTCAGCAGCATGCCACACCTATATAAAGAGGCCCTCGTCTCGTAGTAAAAAGAGAAAGAGTAATAGACATAGGGAGAAATTATATGAGGAATAAAGAGAGCTTATTCATTTTTCTCCTTTTCCCGAAATACCTCTCCACCTCTTAAAACTGTACCATCCCTACTTTTTAAGAATGTTCACTAACTTGAGCATCAGAAGGTCCTCCTTGGAATACAAAACTCTGGGAGACTTCTTTAACAGGTTTTATCCACCTTCTACTTGAGGAAACTCTTCCATCCAAGGTTCCTCTCTCAACAACAAGACAACAACCAGACCCCATTGAGGGCCACCGAATAAATGACGGCATCGTCTACTTTTTTGGCATCAACACATTGGTTGAACTTTTTTTTTGTTTCCTGATTCACCTCATAAACCTTTCCTTTCTATGATGCATGTTTGCGGTTTTTAATTCTTCTTGAATTGTATTAGCGCCAAAATTGATACTTATCTGATATTTAATAGAAATTGAGTCCTAGAAAACATGGCATTTTTACATCAGTGACTAATGCACTAGATTATCAGTATATCAATGAAACCGTTTGTCATTACCTACAAGTATCGAGTAGCAAACCACTCTGCCTTGATTGGTTATGTCAATCTAGATTCTTTCTTATCAATGGTCGAGTTATCGGTAATTGTTTCTAAATGTCATTTGAATTATGATGTTAAATTTATATTTATTAGATAATACTCTAAAATACCTGTTGAGCAACACGTACATATTTTTCATGATTATGATACTTGTATAGTTTTGCATACACACATTAAAGCATTACATCTTTTCTTATCTATGTTACCTAAACTCAGGTATAAATGTCGGATACGAATAAGTGTTTGAATGTCGGACTCGTCTATTTTTAATATTTTTTTTGTAAATTTCCTTTAATTTGAAGTGTCCGAGTGTCATACCTTTGTCCAAGTGTCGATGATTCATCACGGGTATAACAAGATAAAGTGAAGAATCCATGTAAAATAGTTTATTATTATTGAAAATTTTCCATAAATCTTAGATATTATAAAGTTACTGTTATTATTCAAATCTAATGGGGAAAAAATAAAATATACTTAGTAATTTAAATAATTTGAACTAAACAACCTTAAAGGGAAATTGCTCAATACAGGTAGCTTTGCCCCTGGAAAGAGAGATGGGAAGATTGATAAAGAACAGTAAGATATAGAAAAGTTTGTAGCATAGAAAAGCAATATATGCCAACAAATTAAGTGTGAAGTATCTGAGCCGTAACATGTATGGGCAAAGTATTTGTTACAGAAGGAGGAGGTCGAGTGGGGTGAGAAGGTGATAGCCATTGTGGTTGTCAAGGAAGAAAAATGTGCAAGACACATGGGCAAAAATAATACAGAAAAAATCAGGATCGAAGCGTTACTGATATGATTTTTGGTTCCCAAATATGCTCTCTTTCTCCCTTATCGAGGATGATTTGCAGTGTTGTTATTATTTTGATTCACATAATGTGTTATAACGAAAATTCTTCGTACGTAACTTAGAGATGAAATTCACTTCTGCATTTATTACTGGAGTGATATAGATAATGCGTTAATATAAGTAAAAGCAAAAGGATAAGCCGGAAGAAAAAGGGAAATGCCTTTATTAGAAAAGTCCATGTGACTTAGGAAGGGCTAGCAATTGCAAGTTAAAAGTTCTCTGTTTTTATGTGATATTCTTTTCTAATTTCTATTTGTTCTTTTCTAATTTCTATTTGTTCTTTTGTAATTTCTATTTATACTTAACGATGAAATACAGAGTTTCTATGAAATTTAATTGTGATTTAGGTTGTTGTATTTGGTTTACTAATTAAATGTGAAGTTTATTTAAAAATGAATTGATTTCATATTTAATTTAATCATAAAAATATATAACTTATTTATAAATGAATTATAGTAAAATTGAGTAAAACTTATACAAATTATATAAAAATTAATAAAATTTACAAATTTACTCAACATATAAACTTTTAAAATATCAAAATCATCCTATTTTTAGTTCGCCTCTTGAAAATTCATATAAGTCTCTCTCATAATATCCAATAGCTCCTTGTACAATAAAGGATAACTCATTTTAGCCATAAACCCCACAAGCTCAGTAACCGTGATGTAATTGTTGCCATCACGATCAAACGATAGAGAAACCTCCATCAATTGTCTCTGATTAATCAATATCTCCTCGTTTGTGTCGGGCAATATAGAGTTAATGAGCTCGTCAAATTCGACGAATCCATTTCCGTTGGAGTTAATGTTGGAAAGCAACCGGTGGAGTTAGTCACCAGTAGGTTTGAGGCCCAGGGAACACAAAAGGGCAAGCTCAAGCTAGGTGAGGCTGCCATTAGAGTCCATGTCGAAGCGTAAGAAGATGTCTTTCAATTGTTTTAGCTGGTCGGATTGGAGGGTAGCCATCATGGTTGGTGACTGTTGATTTTGTTTATTAACAGATCTATGGTATATTTTTAACCATATATTTTTAATATGCTTTCTAATTGTTTTTTTATATGGTGTTAGATCTCGACTAATTATCATGGAAAAATTATTCATGTACATGATCTTCCTAATCGTTCGAAGATATTATAGTCCATATAATATTTCATAAGTTTTTGTAAAAATAAAAAAGAAAAGCAAATAAAAAGATAATTAGATAAAAAATGTTTTAAAATCATATAATAATGTAAAAGGTATTTAAGTAAAGTTTTATGAAACGAATTGAATCCTTATTGATTCTAAATATAAAATTTATTTCAATTCTATCGTTTAAGTAAAATTATACAAAGCATGAAAATTTATTTGAGTTTATTTGTAAATAAATTTTAATTTCAATTCATTTAAAATAAAATGAAAATTTATTTGTAAATAAATTATAGTTTCAATTCATTTTAAATTAAATTGAATGCTATACTTAAATTATATCAAACAGAGTGTAACTTTACGTCACGTTGGAAATATATTATCTCATGTCGGAAAGTGATAAGAGAAAATTGAGATTATGTTCCTTAAAAATGACATTTCGGTTTCTTGGATTTTAGGTTGATATTTCCAAGAATGAAAAGCTGCAGATTCAGCTAGAGACGATGATATCACTAGACTCAGAATCGGTTGAGATAAAAGACATTTTTGTTGTACGGAATCTTATTCTGAGTTGAGATTTCCATGTCAGATTACCAGTTTAAAATGTTATATGCTATGATAAACATTTTTTTTGTCCCCTTGTTTTTCTTCTAACGGGTTGAGTCGGATCGGATCAATCGGATCGAGTTGGTTTTGAGTCATGATGAGTTTTGGATCGTGAGTCACTTTAAGTTGGATTGGGTTTGAGTCATTTTAATCTTGAGTCGTATTGGGTCTCAAGTTATGTCATGTCGAATTCGAATCATTTCGAGATCATGTCGTATCGAATCTCGAGTCGGGTCAGATCGAGACAATAAAATAAATAGTTATGTCTAATTAAAAAAATATTTTATTTACATATAATATGACTAAATTACGTTGTTAAATACGTGAAAATTAATTAATAATTAATCAATGTTTACTTTTTTAAATAATATATATAATTTTTTAATGAGATATGTAATGTTATGGTTTTTAGTTCTAAAATTCAGTTTTAAATGATCTCAGATTACTGGTCCACAAAGTTATTCTCACTAGTAATGTGTTATACCAAATTTTGGATATTAAATTTCATATAATCACTTTATTCCATTATATTTTTTCAAGACAATTAAAAATAAAATTTTATTGTAACTTGAATAACAATGCAAAATTTACTATTCTTCTCGATTTTTTATTTGAAATTAATGAGATTACTCGTATTAATAGAATATTGAACCATACATATCAACATATGTAAATCAATAATTAATTAATTGTGATATAATTTATTTTATTTGACAACTGGTAAATTAACTATTATTCCAATTTTACAAAGCAAATTGTTTTTTTATAAAAAAAAAATATTTTCAAGTTATTTCAGGTCGGGTAGGGTCATTTCGGGTTTTCGGATCGTTTTGGGTTTTAGGTCTTTCGGTTTTAGGTCAGGTTGAGTTCAGATCATTTTGAATCTGCATCATTTCGAGTCAATCGGGTTAAGATTAGGTCGGTTTATACTCATATTATTTTGATGTATTTTTCAGATCGGGTCAAACTCGGATCGGGTTAGATTTTGCCACCTCTAAATGCTACAATTGTGGTGAAGACGATCAGACAGCCGTAAACAGTGCTGCAGGAAAGCGGAAGAATCCATGCTTCTTTTGTGGGAGTTCCAAACATAGTTGGAAGCATTGTAGACAGGTCTTGTAGATTTACTTTATGAAATTGCTTCTGTTTGGCCCAGAATTATTCGTGGTGTCATGCCATGGCCTATGATGCAATTCCAACCAACTCGATATACTTTACAAAATGCTTCTGTTTAGCGTGATCCATGTAATTGTTGTGACTTGTGAGAACTTATGGAACTACTTTTTATCTAATGTGAGGCCACCTTCATATTTCAGCAGAACAAGGAATGCTTTGTCTGCAGTGGAAGAGGCCACATTGCCATCAATTACCCGGAGAAACACTAAGACAATGGTTTGAATTATAGTATTTGCTTAAGATGTGGAGATCCAGGGCATGATATGTTTTAATGCAGGAGTGGTTATTCACCTGATGATCTTAAGGTAGTAATCATATTCTAAATGCTTTCTTGTGGGATTTTTTTTTCTCTTTATTTTACCTTCACCAGCTTTTTGTGTGAGAGCTTGCAAAGTCCATGGCTAAATTGGTTCTAGCATCTAGTTTGATACTGATTAATCTTACTTTTGTGGTCAGGAAATACAGTGCTATGTGTGCAAGAATTTTAGACATCTGTTGTGTTGACTTCCCAGACACCAGTCAAAGACAAGTTTCATGTTATAACTGCAGCCAGTCCGGCCATTTGGGTTCTGTAAGTTACATATTTGTTACCAAGTGTTATAGCATATTTATTGTAAATAGAGCAATTTCACCAGTGTAATGAGAATTCTTCTACGATGGATGTTTGTTTGAAGTCATGTAGAGCCACTGGTTTCTCAAGGGCTGCATGCTGCAAATGTGGAGAGGAAGGTCATTTTGCATGGAGATGCACTAATTATAACAAGGTTCATTTCACGCAGCCGGAGAGCTCCACTGGTAACAACATGCCAGTGAAACTCTTCATTTTTTGTTTTTCTCTATTATGACAAGACCCTAACCTTGTTCATACACGTAAGTAAAACATTTGGGTAAAGTCAAATATCTTTAAAACAACAAAGATGCACGCTTTCAATATGATTACAAGTCACAGTACTCAGAAAACATTTTACAGAGCTTTCTTATAATGGAAGTTAGTGTGTAATTGTTTTTGTTCATAGCATTCCTTTTTATCTACTCCACTGAATCTTGTTAAAACAGCTAATAGCTATACAGTATCCTCAAGACCAAACTTCAGGTAGACAATATAAGTCAAGACAACCATGCCAATTTTAACTGAGCTCAAGGCCTGTCTTTGAAAGTCAATTTGAAAGTGTGTTGGAAGTTACCCCTGCAGATAAATCACCATAATCCCCCTGTTAGAATCAGAAAATTCAATTGCCAAGATCCTTTGCTGACAATAACGCTTAATAACTGACCTGCTGGCTCATGAGAATTTCCACTGCTACATTAAGATCCCCATCAGCAGCTGCTAGCGCCACTTCCACTTGTGTCTGAAACAAACCCAAGGCATTAGCATCAGACTTCCCACAATAGCTTTGGTCCTTTTTCCTTTCCCAGCGTTTTGAGCTCATAAACATTATAGCAATAGTCACATAATTTCTAAACTATTTTCCTTAAAGTAGTTATATGCCACAACATACTATATGACCATAAATTCTTTCAGCTGGTAATAATCAAAATAAAATAGACCAAAGAAGTTAATCACATATGACCATAAATTCTTTCAGCTGGCATTAATCAAAATAAAATGGACCAAAGAAGTTAATCACCATACAATAAAAATATATATCAGAAGACATACCCTATCGAAACCCATTGATACAAGTTTTTGGATCTGTTCATCAGAAGTAACTGACTCCTGCATCCAATAGACACCAACCAAGGAAATGCCTAAGAACCTCACATACCTCCATAGAAGAAAAGTGAAACAGTAAAATCCAACTCTTAAATATAAAAAAGAAACCTGAGGGCGTGCAGGGGTTGCTGCACGTACTGCAATGACATTATCTATTGCTGACTGCCTGATATACAACAACACAGAAGGAATGATCTTTCACTAAACTAAGAACAAAGAATGAATGAAGACTTCACAATTGTATCAAATTAGCCTATCTAATATATGCTAACATGTTTCAGCACAATAACAGGTCTTCAGTGACAAATTGACTCAAAGCGACACCTAGCAAAACGTGGTTTAATCAGAGCAACAAGTCCATCCAATTCAAAACTCAAAGGAGTTCTTGGACACTGTACATTACGTAATACAGGTTAATGACAGACTTACAAAAAAATACAGCTCAATTACAGGTCTCAAGTGAAGATGTACTCAACACCACACTTAAGATAAAGCGGCTTGTTCATGGCAAAAGTTGAGATCCATGTCCATTTAAAAAATATGGGAGTTCTTACAGATCATTGATATATTTCTGTTTCCACAATTTTAAAACATAATGTAGAGCTATTGTTGGAGGCAAGTTTACTCTAAAGCTAAAAACAGAATCAGAATATCAATATCACAGTACTCCTGTCATTAAAATTACTGTTGTTGCAGCTGTTTTTCTAATAAACATTGGTTAACTTTGACTAAAATATTTAACATATCAAGATTTCACGATAGTTCAACAACCTTGACTGGTAGTTATGGTTTCAGCATCACAAACTGAACAACCCATTTGACCATTCAATTTAGACAAATCATACCACTTGATATTAGTTTCCTCAAGCATAAGCATGATAATAATAATAATAAAAAGCAACATACAGCAAGTAGAAACTTCACAACTAAGCATTACGAACTGAATAAAACCATTGATTTATTCAATTTATGCAAATCTCACTACTTAAGTTTCCTCAACCATAAGCACAATAACATACAGAAAGTAAACACATCTAACAAAACTACTATCAACCTATATTTAGACCAAGAAACAATCTGATCATTGAATTGCATGAAGAAACTCTTAATGGTACCTTCCATCTGATAGCCGCTCTCCTATACCAGTTGTCACCATATCTGCGGGACAGTCTGGGCTGCTATTGTCCAGGAGTCTAGCCTGTAGGTTTGAATCTGCATCTACAGCAGGAACCATTTGACCACGACCTGAACCAAGAGTCCTTCCCCTCCCAGGAAACCTACTACTATCTTCTGTTGACTGCATGTAATAAAGAAACCATCATATGCCAAGAAAGCCTTCGCGCAATAGTTAAGGTTGTGGCCCTGTGTCTTAAAGGTCCCAGGTTGAAGTGGTGTGTGTATTTTACCAATAAAAAAAATAAAGAAAGAAACTATCATATAAAATTCATACCAACTGGTCCAAACAAGTGAGCCTACAGGGATCAAGTAATATATAACAAGCAAAGAACAAAATAAATAGGATGCACCATCATCATACATTTCTCTCCCATGGACTAAAATAACAAGGGTTGCATCTTTAATAAGTACTGAAGAATATTTTATGTCAGTAAGAAGATGGTCAGGTATATGAAGCACAAACATGCTTTTTCTTTAATAAGTACAGAGTAGTATAAAAAGGCACCAGGGAGTGCCAACTCATGTACAAAAGATCTATCTGCATGACTAAAATTCAATTAACTCTACAAGTTCTTCCTCTATTACAAAAAATCTCTCATCGAACCAAAAATTAAGGGTATTAAGAGACCAATCTTTTATATCTACAATCGATCTTTCCTCTCCATTAAAAGCCCTCCTGTTTCTTTCATTCCATATGATAGAAAAAGTGAAGAGGGGGATCAATGCAACGGCTCTCTTCAACTCTTTAGAAGCCGGGATATCACAACATGCCCGCGCCACTTTTTTAAATTGATTCCGCAACTCGCCAATAGAGACCTAAAACATGTAGGTCATCTCCCATAAATGCCTATCCAGGGACACCAAAAGAAACAATGGTGGACTAACTCAGCCTCCTTCTAAAATGGTAGCACCGGGTAACTAAGACTTCCTTCTCTTTTGTAAATTTTCAGTCGTAAAAAATATTCCGTTAAGTTGCTTCCCAAGCCAAAAAGAGCAACTTTTGTAGGAGGACACATCTTCCAAATGGCTCTCTTAAGGGGAGTTAGTTCTAGACCAAGACCTTATATAGTAGGACTTAACCACATAACTTCCAGTTAACCTTGTCTTCGCTTTGCAAATCAAGTCTCACCTTATAAATAATGTATCAAAGAAGCTACCAATGCTGTGAAGTTCCCAATCATGAGCTTTTCGGCAGAAAGTAACATCCCACACTAATTCTTCTAGCGAAAAAGGAAATGCACGGGCTCACTATAACATCGTTATCCCTTGCAAAAGCAAAAACATTCGGATATTGATCCTTCAAAGAGCAGTCTCCACACAAACACCATCCCAAAGCCTAATGGTTTGTCCATTACCCACTACAAAGTGAAGACAAGGAAAAAAAGTATCCCAACCTACTCTAATCCATCTCCACACCGCCACTCCATGAGGCCCTATGCTCCCTTTGGTAACCCTCCCATTACAATCCAAACCACATTTAGCGAGAATCACTTTTCACCAAAAGTGGTATTTTCAACCATGAATCTTGATAACAATTTCCCTAGTAAGGCTTTACCGAAGAGAGGAAGAGATTTGAGGCCTGATTCTCCCCTCTCAATAGGCAAATGACAAACGAGCCCTAAATCATTGTTGATAAATTAACTTTGAGTCCGGGGACTGTTTCAAAGCAAAGTAGAATACACCTTAGGTTGATGATTTGTTCCATCTCTGCCCCACAAAAAATAACTGTATCATCAGTGTGACACCAAACTTCATCATTCCTCCCCAATCTGAAACCACTCAAGAGAGCTTCTTCCCCTTCTCGGGACAACATAAAACTAAATGCTTTCATCACCAATGTAAAAAGAAAGGAAACAAAGAATCTCCCTGGCAAAGGCCCCTATATGTTTGAAACAGCACGAAGGGACAACCATTAATTAAGATTGAGAAGGAGGTGGTGGATATGCATTTTAAAATTCACTTGCATCAAAACTCGCAAGTTTATAAATAACACCCCCTCATCCCTCTTTTAGGCGAGTATCTACAATCTCTTAGCAATCAAGGAGGCATCCAAGATTTGCTTACCTTCAACAAAGGCACTTTGGAGCAAGGCCATCGCTTTACCAATTACTTTCGGCATTCTAAGAGCCAACACCTTGGAAATAAGCTTAAGAACACACCCCACAAAACTAATATGCTGAAAGTCTATGATATTAGTAGCTCCGATATTATTTGGAATGAGAGCTGCAGTAGTATAATTAAACAATCCACAAATTCACGAGTATCATGGAACTCCTCAAAGAGTCTTTAAGATGTCTCTCTTGATGACTTCCCAATTGTTTTAAAGCAAATCCATTGTTAAACCATCGGGTTGTCCATTGCAATCCTTGAGAGAACAAGGATCTCCTCCTCCCAAAAAGGTTTTTCAAGCCAAAGAGCAATCTCCCCATCAAGGGATGGACATCTTTCACAAGTCTTATAGAGGGTTTTGTAGAACCCATAAGAATCTTACTTCAACTCCCTTAACCCTTCGAACCGATATTGTATCCGTATTATCGTATTAGATACAAATACGCTTCCGATAATCTGGTTAGATAGTGTACACACAACGTATCCAATATATTGTTATAGATAATACCCAGGGATACCCAATGATACATGTAGGATATGCCCAAATTGGTTGAACTATCGTTGCCGATTCATACAAAACCAGTAGGAATCTTAAAGGAAACATTCTGTTTCAATTAGTTTTGAGTAAAACAATGTGCCTCTCCTTCATAATCTGACTTTATTTGAAGATGCAGAGAGAAAGAGTAGAAGGAAAGAAAAAAATTGACGGGCACACGGTGTTTAAAGTGGGTGCGCTATATCTATGTTCCAATCCCTATGAAATCTTATTGATAGAGAAGGAGAAGACTCATTGAACAGGCCTTCTTGTCATTTCCTTTTGTTGAGAATCCTAATTAGGTTTATGTTGAGAATCCTAATTAGGTTCCCTATTATGTGCCCTAGTACGTTTCTTAGTCTTACTTAGTTTATGTTTGTTTTATCTAGTTGATGTCTCCTAATTCTATTAGGTTTGATATTCATAAGTCCATATATAGGACTATTGAATTGTATTCAAATAATCAATCATTAATACAAAATTCTTTTCAATTCTTAATTTCAACATTATATCAAAGCTAAGGTTTGGGATCTTGGAGGTGATATGAGATAAAACACCATTAATATATATATATATATATATATATATATATAAAATTTAGAATCTTTTTAGTTTCTATTTTGTTTTTTTTAGAAAAATTTTCAGTGCGACCCGTTGTTGTTGGTAAAAAAAATACTATGGAATTGTTTATGGGTACGGTTCATAGCACTATTGAGTACTGTTCACATGTAACTGAAAAAGTTTGATAAATAGATTCATACGAAAAAAAGTGAGTGAAAAAAAAGGCAGTAAAAAAAATTTTTTTTTTAAAAAAAAAGAAGCTGTTACAAAAAAAATATATATATCCGAAGAGTTCAAGAAGAAGTTGAAAAAGAAGAAGAAGTTGAAAAGGAAGAAGAAGAGTTCAATAAGAAGCTGAAGAAGAAGGAGAAGAATAAGAGTTCAATGAGAAGAAGAAGAGTTCCTCACCTCGATGTTGATGCCCATACATGGTGTTTTTAACCCGATCCAACCTGTTTTGATATTGTATTCTCCTGACTCAATGGTTGCAGCCCATTCAAGTCGAAGTCAGCATTAGTAAGAAACAAGACAAAAAAAGTCAAAGTTTTGTTGGTCCGAGATAATTCTTTGATGTGGGTGTAGAGCCTCGACTTGTTCTCATGGGTTATTGTAATTTATGGGTTTGGGTTTATTTGTTTCAGATTGGATGAGCTTTGTTGTTGGTATGGGTGTCTTTGTAACAAGTTAGTACATGTGTATGCTCCAACTTAAAGGGGAGTGTTGAGAATCATAATTAGGTTTATGTTAAGAGTCCTAATTAGGTTTCTTATTATGTATCCTAATAGGTTTCTTAGTCTTACTTAGTTTATGTTTGTCTTATCTAGTTGTCCTAGTCCTATTAGGTTTAATATTGATAAGTCTATATATAGGACTATTGAATGGTATTCAAATAATCAATCCTTAATACAAAATTTTTTTCAATTCTTAATTTCAACACCTTTCACGAGATTCTTATTTCTTTCCTATTTTGGGCCTTTTCTTACTCCATTTTAAGCCTTTTTTTTTCTTAGTTTAGTATTATAATATGGACTCTTTTTAAACAAGAAAATAATAAACGGGTCTTTGCTGTTGCATGAACATCTATGGAAGGCCAAATTATATTTAGGTCCATTGGATAGAAAACATTTATTATTATGTTTTAGGTATACATAAAAACATATATATGCACATACACGCTCACACACACAAGCATGTGTGTGTGTGAATGTATGTACGTATATATATATGTATGTGTTGAGAAAACAATAACTGAAAAGAATTCTATCTGTCTTATTGATTGAATAAAAAGAATACAATGACCCAAAATATAAACTTATGAATACCAAGTCTAATAGGATTAAGACACAACGATAAGATAAGATAAATATGATGATCTAAGCCTGAATCTTATTAGGATTCTCAACACTTCTCCTCAAGTTGGAGCATAGATATAATAAGCACCTTTCACGAGATGTCCATGCTTTGAATAGTAATGGCGATTATATTTATGATGATGACGGAGTTGCTTATAAAAATTATTATGCTCTTAAAGATGATTGTCATAGTTTAGTTGGGTATGATCCTACTTACGGTTGTTATGAGGGGTATAGTACATACGATGAACAGAGGACTAACCCAATAGCTTCACCCCAAGTTCGAGAGAAGATAATCCAATTGCTGACAGAATATAAAGACTTGTGCAAGCCCTTGGATGTTGTGACAGTGCAAGATAATCCCGAACTTTATAACTCAAAGCTCATTGATGATAAAGAAGACTCCAAAGAACGACAAGATGAAGTCAACGAGAATGAAAATATTCAAGTGGAGATTGCACCTGTTGAACTAGTTCCTTGTGTAGTTGACTTGGTTGAGACAGTCCAGCAAGATTTTATTATGCCTATTTAGGATGTTGAACATATTCAAGACAAACAAAACGACAACCTTGATAGTATGATTGAGGTTCGAGTTGACACACATGACCTGGATATTGATTCTATCCTACCTAACTGGTTTCACGCACCTCGGCAACAGGCATTTCTAGCGAAATATTTTTCACCTTCTTGTGACTTCGCCAAAAAAGCCTTTCACGACTATTTTTGTTTCTCCACGCCTCGGAGCTCTTGATCCGAGGACAAGTTCTTTCTATGTGGTAGAAAATGATGGGGAACACGAGGAATATCAAATTAGGGATTTTAATTTAGGAATTAGGGGATATGGAGATAATTATGTAATCAAAAAATATTATGAGCATCTAGGTGTAGTTAATTTTTATATTGTAGCTTCCTTCAAAAGTTCAGTTTCCTTATCGGACTAAAGTTAAGATCTCTATATAAGAAGTGTCCCTATGTCATTTATAGTCAGTTTAGAATGAATAAAAAAACAAATTATTGAAATTAAACGCTCTGTGATTTAATAGTTGTTTCACGCCATCTGATTTGATTGTGGTTCCCATGTTATTTGGGAAATCCATGTGATTTGGATTGATTTTATCATTTATGTTTAGTTTATCTTTATTTCTTCCCTACTGTATGGCATCAAAATTGCTTCAAGCCATATAGAGATTTTTTTAATCGACATACTAACCTAGACTCCCCTTGAGCAACAAATTTAAGTGGTTGCTTCATGTATACTTCTTCTTGCAAATCACCATTTAGAAATGCATTTTTTACATCTAATTGATGTAGGGACCAATTAAAAGTAGCTGCTAGAGAGATAAACACATGAATAAACGTAATCTTCACCACTAGAGAGAACGTCTCAGCATAGTCAATATCATATACACGTGTTTACCCTTTTGCTACGAGGCGAGCTTTTAATCTATCAATAGTACAATCAAGATAAACCTTTACAGCATAGACCCAGCAACAACCAACAACAGATTTCTCATATTGAAGAGAAACCAAGTCCCATGTATCATTAGTACTCAAGGCAGGTATCTCTTCTTCCATAGTTGTTTTTCACCCAGAATGAGACAAAACTTCAGTGCCAGACTTAGGAATAGACATAGAAGAGATCGAAACAACAAACGAAGCATATGAAGGACATAAATGATCATAAGACATAAAATTAGCAATTGGATGAGCAGTACATAATCATTTACCTTTACGAAGAGTAATGGGACGATCATCCTCAGATGATGGAGGATCGGGATATGTCAATAAGGGAGCAAATGGTAGAGCAGCATAGGCTATTGCAAACGAAGGGAGTAAACTTGCAACAGAGGAGCAGACAATGAAGAGACTAATGGATGAGGATCTGTGTGAGGGGCATGACAACAAGTAATGAACCAGTTAGATCTGAGATAGAATGAGACTCAGAGTAATACGGAGTAGACTAATGTAACATCGGCACAAATAAAATAAATTGCAACATGTCTCTCGAGTATGCATTGAACGACGACAGTACGTGCATCGACGAACAAAATTACCACTATGACCAAATAAAGTGCTAATATGAGGACTTGGATAGGGAGATACACTGGAGATAGTCTAGGATTCCATAATGAATTCCTCCACACACGAAAGATAAAATTAAGAAGAAAGAGAGAGCATCATTCTCCTTTTTTTAAAACAGATGGACTCGGTCTGGTCACGATCGTTGATTCGGGTTGGCCATAGATTTGATGGCAATCAAACAGATTATAACCAAGCAACCAAACAGATTATAACCAAGCAACCAAACAGATTATATACTAGTAATCAAACAAAACCAAGCAACCAAATAGGTTATATCTAAGTAACCAAACAGATCTGGGTCAGGTTATATCCAGCATATCCAACGAACCAAATAGAACTTGATGCAAACTGACGGCCACCCGTGGTGGCAAAGGAGTGCCCGACACACGGTGGTGTCATCGGAGCATGGCGACCTTGGATATGGTCTCCGATGACCACGTGGCGCCGAAAACAGGAACGTTTGATGGAGGAGAAGATCGAAGGAAAAAGGCTAAGGTCGAGGAAGAACACCAGATTCCGGTGCGTGGACTCTTGATCAGGGGAGATCGATCAGTTCCGATCATGGTGAAGATCGGTGGTAGCGGCGCGTGGTGGTGGCGGCACGTGGGGCGGTTCATGGGCCATCAGGCGGCGACGAATAGTGACTTTGATATATAATAATAATAATATTATTATTATTATGTAGTATCCCAAGGAGCAAATTGCTCTGATACTATGTTATGAAAACAATAATTGAAAAGAATTCTCTCTGTCTTATTGACTGAATAAAAAGAATACAATTGGCCCAATATATAGACTTATGAATACTAAATCTAACAAGACTAAGACACAACGAAAACATAAGATAAATATGATGATCTAAGCCTGAATCATATTAGGATTCTCAATAGTATGTATTGTAAGTATGTATCTACTACACTCATATAAAGTTGTCAATGAACCCTTGCTGCAATGTGTCCTAATAATTCAAGAATTGTGGTATCTATGTATATGTAATTATATATCATACGGTACTCATGTTTATATATGTGCTTCATAACCTGTGGCAAGAGCAAGTACTAAGAACAGTCATTCAAGCAATCACTGGAGATTAGGACTGAATCCAGAGTACCCCTACCAGTACTCATGTGCATCTGTGCTTCGTAACCAGTGGTAATACTCTCAGGTTTCAAATGTTCGTGCAAAGAGTAAGTACTAAGAGCAGTCATTCAAGCAATCATTGGAGGTTAGGACTAAAGACAAGATACCTAATCTAATCGAATCAACACTAGGTAATGGCATTTCACTAACATGTAAGTTTCTTTTTTTGGTAAGCAATAATCCATTAAAGGAGTGCCATACAAAAAAGGGGCCATATCCTATTACACGAAATATTGAAGACAACAGATTTTGCTAACAACCTTGTAGAACATTATGCCTAGCAGAAAAGGTACATTGAGAATCATCCTCAATAATTAATATCTTCCAGATGAGATTGACTAGATACCTGAGCAGATGTTTCCCTCTGTGGCATCCATGAAGACAAGTTTCTCCAAATATTTCCAGTAAAGAATCCACTGTTTTATGAACTGTGTCAGTTTGATATTTCGTCTGCGGGAGAGGGGGAGATTTCATTGTGATAGTAGATTTACCTGGAGGTGGTATTTTGGCCTGAATAAGTGGGGATGTAGCCTGAAGGATTACCACCAGTGCACAAAATAAATTTGGGCCGCCTCACACAACTGGACTGGAAAAGGTAACACTGATTCAGGACTTTATTAACCATAAATGCATAGGTAAAAGAAAAAAAAGAATGTCTGATGTAATGATTTCTATGAGATGCATGCCATGTTTATCTAGTTACTAACATATGCAGGAATTCTATTTGCATCCCCCACCTGCTTCACACAATTACACATGCACTTCATCGTATTAGAAATTGTGTTTGCTAAACACAACTTTTTCATTGAAAATCACAAAGTAAAATTCACAATGGTCAATCATGTTTCTGTGAAAGTAAACCCATTTGAATTTCATAGAGAAAGCGTGGTTATCAAACATATTTTGGTGGGAAGTGCATTACAGGGGTGTATGTGGTGCTTATAGCAGCGCTCTACGATATGAAGCATAACACCGCTGAGTCAAAGGAAATCATAAAGAAAAAGTACATCCTTTTAGCATCGAAACTTTCCTTGTTTACAACTTGTAAGAGGAGCAGAAGTGGAAGAATATACATAAGTTGGAACCAGAGGAGCAATAATTCAAATTAAGACTACAAATTAGTAGACAGCGTACATTATGCTGCACAGAGTTTCACAGTTCAAATAAATTACCCATATCAAAACGGCCTGTTATGGGAAAGGGACACAAGCAAGGATGAAAATATAACCAACCAACCACTTTACAAAATTTTCCTATAGCGTAAACTTCAGTCTTTCAAATATCTAGTTTTCAAGACAGTAGAATCAATCTCGTTGAACATATGGCTCCTTATGAGCATGCATCTAGAAATAATGGTAGGACTTAATGTCTCTAAGTTCTTAATATGGGGAAGGGATCCCAAGTGGGGGGCAACACTAAGTATTTGGGTAGTGCCTTTACGCGATGACGTGTTGAACCTAGCCAACTGTTATGCAACTGATCCACCTTTGAAGTTTAACATCACAATAAAATTGATAACTTACTATGGTAAAATAAATATCATATTTATACTGACAACAAGTTGTCAATTCCAACATTGACCAAAAAGCATACCAATACCAAAGGAAAAGGTAAGATAAAATCAGGCTCAACTTAACTAAACAGCCATACATACGCAAACAATCTAATAACAAATGGAAAGGAAAATCAAAATTTCATCAAAAGAGTACTTACAAACCAATAGGAGGACTCAATAGCAGAATAGAAGGATGTTCCAGGAATAAGGAAATTGAATAAACCATAAGTATCTGAAAATGTAAAGATAACATATGTAACTTCCAACAATTCCTCAAATGATAATCTAAATACAGAAGAAGAGAAATATAGCTAAATTTTCAAAAACAAATAGGAAACACATACAGGCAAATCCAGAGAAAATGCCACATAGGTGTCCAAGTAATGAGACATTTGTCATAAGAAGCTGGAATACTATCAGTAAGATCCACGCGTACCTGAAAATTTTTATATCAACTGTAAATGTCACATTTTAAAGAAATTATGAAAGAATGCAACACAAAAGGACAATCAAACATCCCAAAGCAAAGAAATCCACGAAAAGCAAGGGATTGCATTTACCATTTAGCAGGCACATTAAAGAGGCCAAACACACTGCAGAAGAAAGAGGGGAAAAAAAGTATACATCAGTTTAGGAAACAGTCCATTGAACAAAATGAGAAGAAAAAAAAAATCATTACAATGTCTAGCAAATCTGAAATATATACAGATGATAAATTGGATGGGCACTCATGCACACATTTGCAAAAAAGTTGCAGATTTTATCAGAACATATAAAAAAATTAAGAGACAAGTAAATAAAATTAAAATCATGTCAGAAAATATTAAATCATATAGCAAACACCCGAAAATACCAACCTCCTAGATTGGACTCCACTCAAACTTGTCTCTATGACAATCATAGAAAATAAGATTCCTGAGAAGCCTATTGCACACTCATTCATGAGGTATTCATTTGAATGGAAAGGATTATGGGCCACCAACAAAGCAATAAGAAGATGTAATATAGCATTGCTTGTAGCCAACAAAATTATCATGTATAACAAACGGATAGATCCCATGATTCTCTCCAGCTCGGAACCCAAAGGAACCAAAGCCAACATGTTAAACAGAACATGTAGCAGTGAACCGTGAAAAAGAATGGAGGTATAAATCCTGTAAACTGCATGGGAGGGGAAAAGTAGAGTTAATGACCATAAGATAACAAGAATCAAATTTTAAACAAAGGACTAAATATTAAATCTACATAAAATCAATTAACGAAAAATAGAAAAACCTTCTCCTTTGAAATTAAACAATGCATTTCTATTTTCTACAATAAATCAGTTCTGATTGGAAATTTATATTGGAACTATATTCAGGTTTTGGTGGACCTACTAGAGCCCTGAAAGTTTAACATGATCTAATTCTTACACTATGAGGAGAAAGATCATTGGTGTAATTCCTTACACGTCATGAATCATTTTGGGAGAATATACCTTCAAACCGTGATATAACTGCGCCTGGTAAGAAGCATATTTCATAAAAGGAGTCATATCCAACCAAGAGGCAAACCAAGTAAATAACCCCACACACAATCACTGCTGCTGAAGTAAGGAATGGAATGGCTTCCCACCATTGCCCCACTCTAGTAGGCAATCCTGCCTGTACAGAAACAAATATCAAATCGTTCCCAAAATGAAATATCAATCATAAATTCATACTAATAAAGTCATAATTTAGACGGCTATGAGACTTTTTTTACTGATTCGTGCAAACAACCTACCTTCACAACATGAGCATGGTTATTACCATTTTTTAAATAGGAAAATAAATCCACGCACCTGACTCATCCTCCACACCATTCTTATGGGGTGATGAGATGCTATTTAGCCCAACAAGGGAATAAGCATCTAGTCTAAAAATGAAATGCGAAAATTTCATCACCACACTAGTCAAAATATGATGTCAAAGCAAAAGGGTGAGCTGGTATAACATCACACTCCCAGGTCAGAGATGCAGCGTACCTCTTTAATACTAAAAGTCAAATTTGTTAATTATAGACATTTATTTAAGAAGAAAAAATTATTACCCAATTCAAAATTTCAAAACAAGCACCGAATTCAACTGCTTATGAAGCCATGAAAATTATATTACTCTCCTTCTCCATAAGCCAAAGCTTTTGAATACTACTACTAAAGCTTTCAACTTCGCTAAAATCCATTTCCAACCATCCCACCAGAAAGCAAAAGAACAAATCAATGAAAAAAGAAATCGACCTCTTCTAAAAGAAACACATTTAAACAACTAACATGCAATTTTTTAGCACTCACATTACCGTTACCATATATTACCCAAGAGAGATCCTATTTAATGTAAGTTAATCAAGAGAGATCCTAAATGGAACTCATATCAAGACCATCAATAACTTTCATAAATGTTAATAACACCTGCCATCAAGTTCAATGAACACAATTATCGAGTTTGAAACCAACTAAACCCTAATTCTATGATGCCCAAACAAAGGGAAAGAAAATAAACCAAACAACAAAAACTCACATCTGCTGCTGTATTTGTTTCCAGAAGTAAAATCTCAACTCAATGAAGTCAAATCACACTAGTGAAACTCATTTAAGTGGTCACGACACTGAGAATTATTTCAGATTCAACATTTCCAAATCCTTTCTTTTCCCACATTTTCACACCAACCAAACGAGCAAAGGTTAAAGCTAAGATTCACTTTTGCATCATCAACAACAGTATATGATAACTGCAAATAAATGAAATAAAAACTTCCAAAGTATATAGATCTCAGCTTACCTGGGAAAAAATGTTTGGTCTCATTTCTTTTGCGTGAAAATAACTGTAAAGCGACTTCGTTTGAAAATAGTTGTTTAAAACCATCGACCAATTTGTCTATAGAGAGCGGCTCTCTTGTTCTAGAAATTCTACTTCGGGTCGTGGCTATCGACTGGCGGGCATTGAACCAGTTCCGGGTAAGTATAATAACTTCTCTTCCCTATATTGAAACGGGCGCGTTTGGGAGCTTCGTATTTAAATTGGATTTTACAAATGTAAATGGAAAAAATTCCCTCAAAACCATCTATTCCACATCTAAAAATATGATCAAAGAGACTTACACTTGCATATTAGCTTTATTTGGCAATTATAAAATTGGGTATTCTTTTGAAATCAGCATGTGGAGTTGAAAATCTTATTTCATTCACATTCAGTTACATATTCACATGAAACAATAAAATAAATAACCATTTGAACTTCCAACAACTACCTATTCCAATAATAATACTCTGCATGGTATTAATGCAAATAACCACCTAAAAACAAATAACTCCTAGTAATTATCACAATTAGCAGACTTAGACAAGATGGATCAGACAAATCAGTGACTCAATGACCCAAAGGTAAAATTGTTTGGTTTTGTACTTTAAAAAATTGAATATTAAGTAAGTTAGAAGGTTTAACTCCATAAAGAAACCAAATGATAAGGCTAGCTGCAAGTAGAGGCTTACTTGGTGGAGGAAACATGTTCGACGACTTTTACCTTTGTCAAGAGAGGGTGCTGAAATGTGTAGGTGGAGAAAGTGATATAAGGATATTATAGGATTAGCTAATAGTTTAGGGCTTAGTGACTTGATTAAAAGCTAATGTTGATAGCCTTATTGTGAAAAAAAAAAAACAAAATAAGTAAATCACTAACCTCCAATCATGATTGATCAAGCACGTCGTTTTCTAACGAAATCCACTTGTCTTGCTATCCACGGTTCTGTATTGCTTAATTTGCATGATCCTCACTCAGATTTTATAATGTGATTCGAGTGTCTGATAAATCTTTCTAGCCTATGCAAATCTTTGAACATGAGATTTGATGAAAATATCAAGCATCGTATGTTTGCTAGGCTAGGGACCTTTTTTCTGTGTAAAATTTCTTATGTAACTCCCTTCCATCAAGGGAATTATAACTTCTCACCACTACTAGGAAGTTTATTTTTAATAAACCACCCATAAGCCACATGCCCAATTACAAAATTAATGGGTACTTACTCCAAACATGTCACCCAAACAAAGAAACGGGGCCACTAAAGTCATGTTATTTACATTTTCCCATTCGACCCACGTAATATAAACTGAAATTTGGGTAACAAATACGGATGTTGTATTCTCAAAAAGAGATTCTCAATACACAAATCATAACGGTTATACTCTTTTAGTGAACATTTCCTTTTATGTATTACAATGTATGATTCTCTCCAAATTAGAACTTTACGTGGAATTGATTCTTTATTAATGACTTCTTATAAGTCATTCAGGGCCTAATCCATTAATTAGATTAATAAAACATGACAAACACTTTATGTACACCAGGCATAAACATCATATCTAAATTGACTATAAAATAAATGGTGTCTGATAACAATAAAACTAAAATGAGCTAATTAGTCTCATATGATCGATATGATCCTTATACACTTTCGTTGACTGTCCGTTTGTCATGGGATCTGCAACCATTAACTGTGTACTTATATGATCGATCATTGTCACATGGTTTTTCATGTTACCTCTAACAACCAAGTACTTAATGTCAATGTGTTTATATCGACTTCTACTCTTGTTATTTGTAGAAAAGAACATTGCATCCAAATTATCTTAATACAACTTCAATGGCGTAGTTATGGAATACCACTATAAGCCTTCAAAGCATGATATAAATTATGCCTCCACAGTGAATGAAGTGATTATTGACTGTTTTTTCTCTTCTACAAGACATGACACCTCCAGCAAGTAAAAACATATTCTCTAAGGTCGACTTCCCGAAGTCTAGAAAATCAGGAAAATTTGAATCTTTATATTCAACCACGTCCAGCTAATCAACATGCTTATATGTGAGTATGTAGTTCTTTGTTCCTTGCAAGTATCACATGACTTTCTTAGCTTCCTTCCAATGTTCCATTCCTAGATTTATTTGGTATCTATCAAGCATTCCTATAGAAAAGCTTATGGCAGGTCTAACGCAGACTTGTGAATACATTAGACTACCGACTACTGATGCATAGGGGATACTTTGCATTTACTTGTTTTCTAAAGCATTGTTTGCATTTTTTGGACATATTAAGAGAGAAAAGAGTTAGAGTATACACCATGCCTAACTCGTTGCATAGAGAGATCAATAGCCTAAGGTGTGGACCAAGCCTTTAGGTTGGCAACCATTAAATATTCATAATATGGCTAGAGCATTGGCACCTTACTTAGTGGGAAAGTATAATTAGTGGTGGATATCACAGCCCTATATTCTTATTATTAGCAACTCACAACCAGCACATATTTCTCTTTTTACTACGAACAAACTAATTCTAAATAGAAATTGACCAATCCCTGTGGAAATGATCTCGCACTTGCACACTATGCTACCATTGACCTTGTGCACTTGCAAGTAAAACAAGTTCGGTTATTTGCATATTTATTTAGGTAGATAATCTCTACAACAATCACTCATAAAGTGGGCACCCCCTATCATCCTCAAACCAGTGGCTAAATGGAGATAAGTAACCGAGAAATCAAAGGAATCTTAGAAAGGATCATGAAGCTTAATCAGAAAGATTGGTCCTTGCGCCTGAATGATGCTCTATGGGTATATCGGACAGCTTATAAGACTCCAATTGGCATGTATCCATACCGCCTAGTATTTGGGAAAGCATGCCATCTCCCGGTAGAATTAGAGCATCGAGCATATTGGGCCATAAAACAGTTCAATTTTGACATGAAACAAGCGGGTGAGAAGAGGAAGCTGCACCTAAGTGTGCATTCGTATGCCTGTGCGCTCGATCACAAGGGAGGTGCGCTCAAGCGTACCTTGCTGGATTGCAGAACTTTACTTTTTACTCTTTAGAGCTCTAAAATGTCATCTTTTTGTCAAAGCCCTGTGAAAAACACATAAAACATGAAAATGAAATAGAATCTACTAAAATAGATAAACAAAGAGCCTAATAAGCGTAAATTAAGGGGCTTAAATATGGCCATTTAAGCACTTATCAGGAATAGACTCATGAAGCTATCCTTTGGAAACATGACCCTCGAGGTGAACATCTTCAATGTTGCAAAACAACCAAAAGATGAGGATGATAACCACCAGTTATACATGATCGAGTCACTCATCGATAGGGGAATTTCCATAGCTCATAATTTTGATCCTCTTGAGTATTTTCTTGTTAATTCTGAGATTGATGATATTAATGATAAATCTGATATAATTGATATTTGTGCTGTTTTTGATAAATCTCAGGATTATGGCACTCGAGCATGGCAACCGAAGTTTGAGGAGTTGCCCGAGAGAAGTGAGAAACAAATCCTCTCAAGTGTGGAAGCACTCAAAGTTGAATTGAAGCCACTTCCTAAGGGTTTGAAGCATGTTTTCCTCAGTCCAGGTGATACCTTTCTTGTTATTATCTCATCTGAATTGTCTGAGTCTCAAGGTGAGAAATTAATTCGGACCTTAAATAAACATAAATCAGCCTTAGGTTAGAGCATGGCTGATTTAAAAGGTATTAGCCCCCTAATCTGTTCTCATAAGATAAACTTGGATAAAACAACTAGTCCTCGTAGAGACCCTCAACGTAGGCTTAACCCCACTATGAAAGAAGTAGTGAAAAATAAAGTGTTAAAACTATTAGATGCGGGAATTATATATCCCATAGCTGATAGTAAATGGGTAAGTCCTACACAATTCGTTCCTAAAAAGTTTGGTGTCACTGTAGTAAAGAATGATCTAGGAGAGTTAGTCCCTACAAAACTTGTGACTGGGTGGCGAATGTGCATTGATTATAGAAAATTAAATGCTGCTACCTGAAAAGACCATTTTCCACTCCCTTTTATCGATCAAATTCTTGAGTGTGTAGCTGGTCATCCGTTTTACTGTTTCTTGGATGGTTATTCCAGTTATTATCAAATTGAGATTGCATTAGAAGACGAGGATAAAACCACTTTCACTTGTCCCTTTGTGATAAGCGCTTAAATATTCATATTTAAGCCCCTTTATTTATATTTGTTAAGTCCTATTTTATGTTAATTTAGTCCATTTTACTTCATTTTTCTGTTTTACATGATTTTATAGGGTTTTGGAGAAGAAAGAAGCATTTTGGAGCTTAGAAGGAAGAAAACTGAAAATCATGGAGCAGCTACTGCCTAGAGTGCGATCGAGTGCAACAACAATCGTGCATACAGGCCAGATCGAGCGCAGCATTGCGATCGAGCACACTGCGTATGCGATCAAGCGCACCTGTACGGGCGTGAACAATAAAGCGGCAGAACCAGTTTTGGAAATAAAAGAGTTTTGTGTTTTAGGAAAGTTTAGGGTTTCTTGAGTCTTCTAGGATTATTTAACACCTATAAATACACTTGTAAAACACACAAATAGATATCCTTTCTTTTATCTTTTGCTTTAGCTTGGAGTTGTAAGCTTTAAGAGATAATTGATGCCTCTTCTCTCGGGTTTATCCTTCCCTTTATGTTTATGTTATATATGATGTTTATCTTAGACAGTATGTGTAACTAACTCTTTATAGGGCTCGATTGAAGCCCTAGTTATGCTTTCCCAATAGCCGTCATTATGTTGCTTAACTTGATTAATGCCTGTGTTTATTTAAATTTCTCATATGTATGTGTCTGATCAATGTATGCATGTGGTATGGATTGGTTAGTTAGATCAATTTGGATGACTGAGTCCTGGGTTTAACAAAAGATATCGGCCCTATAATAAATTTCTCATATCCCTTGTTACTAATGTTAGACCCAGGACTCGGTCATCCAAATTGATCTAACTAACCTATCCATACCACATGCATACGTTGGCCTTACACATACATATGAGGAATTTAAATAAGCACAGGCATTAATCAAGTTAAGTAACATAATAAAAGCTATTGGCAAAGATTTTATCAATGAATATAAATATGAGAATGCATAACTAGGGCTTCAATTGAGCCCTATAAGAAAGTTAGTTACACATACTATCTGAAGTAAACATTATAAATAAACTAAACATTAAGGGAGAAGAATAAACCCGAGAGAAGAGGCGTCAATTCTCTCCCAAACTTCTCAATTCCAAGTAAAAGAAAAGAGAAAAGTGTTTTCTATCTGAGGTATGTCTTATGTGTGTGAGTTACAAGTGTATTTATAGGTCTTTGAGAAGTCCTAAAAGACCCATGAGTTCCTAAAATGAAAATTCTCTTATTTCCAAAATAGGGTTCTGCAGTTTACTGTTCACACCCGTACATATGCACTCGATCGCATATGTCTTGCGCTCGATTGTAGTGTGCGCTCGATCCTTCATGTGTGCGCACGATCGCAATGTGTACTCGATCGCATTGTATGGCACGATCGATCACAATTTGTCCAGAGAATGCTCCAGGGATTCCAGATTTCTTCCTTTAAGTGCCAAAACTGCTTCTTTTTCTCCAAAACCCTATAAAACATGTAAAACACACAAATTGAGTAAAAGAGACCAAATTAACGTAATTAAGGACCTAACAAATGTAAATAAGGGGGCTTAAATATGAATATTTAAGCACTTATCACACCCCCAAACTTATATATTGCTAGTCCCTTAGCAATACTAAATTAAAAACTAAAATGAAAAACATAGATAAATCCAATGTTCATAATGTCAATCAAAAGTCTAGATTTTACACAAAACTATGATGCGCATTCATGAGCAAGCTTAACAAGTGTAAACATATTTTTGCAATGAATAAGAGTTTTGAACGTAAATCATATTCATGAGGTAGTTTAAGACATCACAAGTTTGACTTTAGTGCGTGGTAACTAGCACACAAAAGATTGAGTTTCCAAGAAATTCAAACGTGTATTGTTTCGATGACTCAAGATTCACCAAACTTCCTATTAGAGTCAACAAATATGGCATAGACTTTTATTTGTGAGATTTTTGCCAAGTTAGTTCCCTTAAACTTTCTTGTTGACTCGTGTAACGAGCGTTTAGCCAGTGACTCCCAAACCAGATGGTTTTAGGGCATTAGGTGTAAAGACACCCCTAAGGACTTACTAGCTCGAGTCAACAAGGCTACGAAACTAACTGGTTTTAATGCTACTACTTAGAATTTTTCACCTTTTGACGTGACACTCAATGCTTACTGAGGCAAGAGGGCCAGTTACTCGGTGGAAGATTCTTTTTAATGATCACTTAGAATTTTTCACATTTTGACGTGACACTCAATGCTTACTGAGGCAAGAGGGCCAGTTACTCAGCGAAAGATTTGTTTTTATTGATTATTAGGAGCATTTTTTTTCTTTTCTTTTTGAGCATGAATCAATCTTTTCTATTTTTATATGCCAAAATGTCAATCTAATAGGTCATCTAGTTCATAGTCAAGCAAAAGAAATATACAAATCCAAATAATATGTCATACCCCACACAATTATGTGCTAATGTGCTCATGATAATTTAAGTTAAACTTATGAATTCTTAAATGCCTAAAGGGCAGTGATCTAGGTTCAAAACTTGATTATTGGCCTATATGTTCAAAGTGTTAAGCTTGCTGATGAAGTCGAATCATAAAGTTTTGTTTAGATCTCAAAAAAAAAAGTTTATTGGACAAAATGAACATGCATTTATCTATGAAAATAGCAACCAAAAAAAAAACTGTGGGACAAGTGAGTGTGTGAATGTGTCCCCATACCCCCAAACTTAAATTGCACATTGTCCCCAATGTGTGAGTAGCATGGAAGGATCTGACCTGAGAGATGGAGAGCTATATGGCTGGCATGGCTTGGAGCATACCCCCAAACTTCAACTGGATGCACTGACACTGTCCTTGAAAAAGAAAGAAAAATAAAGATAAAATGGAAAACAAGTAATAGACAAGAATATAAAAGTATAAAATACGAATAATAACATAAACTATAAAAAGGATATGCATTGGGGTGCCTCCCATGAGCACTAAGTTTAACGTCTTCAGCTAAACGTGGTATCCTCTCACTACTGATCATCAGGTGGTGCAGTCGAAGAGGTACCGGGTGTTGGAGGTAAGCGATCAAGAATGGCTTGTAGCATAGCCTCCTGGCATGCTAACCGTGCCTCGAAACTATCCATGCACTGATGCACGAGTGTGGTAGTAGCAGAGACCTCACCTCGGAAGGAGGACAGCTCAGCTAGAAAGTGCTGGGACTCGGTAGGTCCCATGTCCGAATGGTCCTCCTCACGTACTGGGCTAATGACCGGGGACTCGGTCTCCATGCGATCCTCCTCAACTCGCTCAGCTGCTGGAGCCGGTACTAGGGGTCCTCGTGGTATATGCGAGATGTTGTGTGTCCACTGAGCCTTCCCGAAGAAGGGATGCTCTCGCACTGGCCCGTCACTGTGGATCCCCTTAATCCCCTTCTTCTTGAGGATGGAGGAGAGTATGAACGGAAAAGGGAGGCCCCAAGCATTGGCCGTGGTGGTCTGACGGCCATGTATATGATCCCAAAACTTGTGCAGCTGGCTCCAAATGACAGCTGGGATAGAGTACCAGTGGCCTCTATGGAAGGCACATATAGTCTGGAGAAACTGGTCTCGCTGCTGTGTCTTGTACCCCAATGGACACACGTTACGCTGTAGGATTGTATCAACAAGCCACAGTCGAGGAGGTAGCTTGGACCAGCTGGCCGCATTGTTATGCCTGTCAGCATACTGGCCAGTGCATATGTCCGTGATGATCTCGACCAGGGCAAAGGACTCCGGCTGCTCCTCGATATCAGTGTCCTCAAGTGGGGACTTATCGGTGCAATAAAAAGTAGTGACGATATTGGCACTAGTCACCTCAATGAGCGTGCCCCGGACTGAAGAGGTGAGGACTCCTGGTCTACTGCAGTCGAAAAATAGATGCTCATAAAACTAGACTACAAGCTGGGAGTAGGCAGTGGAGCATACTGGCTTAAACAGCCTCTTCAACCCTCGATGTCGAAATTCTTGGACGGCCCATTGAGTGGCGTCCATGTGCCGGAATACATCATTGATGGTGAATGAGGTCTCAAATAAAAGCTCGCGCTGCTGGATGCTAGGGCGAGATGACGAAGCACGGCTGCTGGATGCACTGGAGGTGGAAACTGATGGTCTTGACATGCTGTGTTCTAGGTTCTGCCTGATTTGCGATCAATCTCAATGATGTGCGCTCGATCGCACACTGGACTATGCGCTCGATCGCACACGGTTAGGCTTTTCATCGAACAACTTGTGTGCCCCAAAAGGACAAACTATGGTTTGCAAGTGTGGAACTCGTTCCTAACCCCCTGCAAACGAACAATCACACAATCATACACAAAATAGCATATATGTATAATTCATTGCACAGTTTCTATTATTAAAATTCGTGTGTGTGTGTAGAGTACCTTGTGGATTAATGGGGATGGGAATGGAGGTAATGGTGGTTGATGGTGATGGAGGCAATGGATGGTGACAGAGGATGGTGGAGATGGAAGTGGTGATGAATGATGTTGTGTGGTAATGGTGAGAGGGAGTGGTGTGAGTGGAAACGAGAGTTTCTGAGGGCGAGTGTGCAAGTGGTTAGTGACGAGGGAGTGAGTGAGTGTGAGTGTGAGTGTGAGTGAATTTTCAGACTTATAGCTAAACTACTGTCCGCTGCGAGTGCGCTCGATCACACTCGAGGTGCGCTCAATCGCATCTGTGTGCTTGAACACGTTTGAAGGACATGCTCGATCGCACACCTACACTCAATCGCATTGGGGGATGCGATCGATCGCAAGCAGGGCACATGGGCACAATTAAAAACTTACCCTAGCTGAAAAAAATTATAAATTATTGAAACAATACAACCTTACCATTTGTTAGGGGCCTCAATACCACTAACCTTACCAGAGGTACTTGAGCTGTATGAGTAATTAAATTTGTACTTGCTCAAGCACTCTCGTGTCACCATGCTAGTTGTTTGGAGGGGGGCACTTAGAACCCACATCAGGTGGTTCAAGTGCTTTTAATGTTTGCTTTATCTCCCATTTTGATGCCTGGTCAATAAGATAAGGAAATGTAGCATCAGTAAGTGCATGAGGTTCAATTTGAGTAACATACTTACTTGAAAACTTTGGTGTGTTTTTGAAAAGGTGAATAGCTTTATTGACATCTTTAATCACATTGTCCTCCTCCGATCTAATGTCCATTCTTGTGTCCTTATGGTTGGGGATGGTCTCTGATTGATCAGTGTGATGGACCTGAGAAACTTCCTCAACAATATCTTGAATGAAGCTCACATTAGAATATTCATTATCCTCATTGACTGATTTTGATGTATTAAATACTTTAAATTCTATCTCCTCATTATTTACTTTCATAGTGACTACTCCCCTTTTTACACTAATGTTAGTATCAGTAGTTATTATAAAGGGGCGTCCTAGGATAATGGGGAGAGGTGATGGTAAAGTACATTCTTCCATATCTAATACTACAAAATCAGTAGGTATAATGAATTTACCTACTTTTACCAACACGTCCTCAAGGATACCTCTCGGTCGTTTGATGCTTCGGTCGGCTAATTGTAAAGTGATGGAGGTCGGTTGAAACTCCACCAAACCTAGTGTCTCGTATACACTATGGCAGCAGGTTGACACTTGCTCCTAGATCCAATAGTGCATGCTCAAACAGTTGGTCACCTAACCTGCAAAGAATAGTAAAACTACCCGGATCTTTTAGCTTAGGTGGTAATTTTCTTAAAAGTACAGCACTTACCTCTTCGGTTAAGGCTACTGTCTCATGCTCCTGGAACTTCCTTTTGTTAGTGCAATAATCTTTTAAAAACTTAGCATATGCAGGTATTTGTTTGATTACATCTAACAGAGGAATGTTAATTTCAACTTTCCACAAGGTTTCAAAAATATCAATTAGTTTATTGTCTTTCTTTTGTTTTACTAACCTTTGCGGGAAGGGTGGTGCATTCCACTTCTCTACTTCACTTACCCTTGATGCTGATGGTGTCTCTTTGGATGCTGTTGCAGATTCATTGGACCCTATTACTTTGCCATTTCTCAAGATTGTCACAGCATTTAGTTGTTGATGCCCCCCAGGGTTAGGTAGTGTTTGAGCTGGGAGCTCTCTTTGCTTTCTGTCACTGAGCTCCTTAGCTAGTTGTCCCATTTGTACCTCTAGTCTTTGAATTGCTTGCGCATGTGCCGCATTAGTTTGTTTTTACTGAGTCATGAACTGTTCTTGTGACGTCACCAGTTGTCTTACTAGACTTTCGAGGTCGTTCTTCTTTGGTTTGGGAGTAGCATGAGCAGTGGGATGGGGGTTTCGTTGTTGTCCTTGATTGTTCTGGTTGTTGCTCCACGATAAATTTGGATGGTTTCGCCATCCAGGGTTATACGTGTTGGCATATGGGTTGTTCTTCGGTGGATAGTAGTTAGGTCCCATGTAGTTGGCTTGTTCCGGATCTGCAGATGAGTACAAAGGACACGTATCAGTATTATGGTCGTACTGAGAACAAATTGCACATACCTGGAGTGGGGTGGATGGTAGGCTGGATGAGGCATTTTGAGTAGTCATGGCTTTTACAATCATATCTAGTTTCATCTCCATTGCTGCCATTTGAGGGGAAGATCCTTCATTTATATTTACCTCATACATACCTTTACCCTTGGTCACATGTCTACCTCGAGAGGAGAATTGTTGGGTGTGCTCGCTGAGGGTTTCGAAGAGCTCCATTGCTTCTTCACTGCTTTTCTCCATCAGGACTCCTCCACAACCTGAATCAACAATACATTTGTTAGTATCATTTGAACCTTCATAAAAGGCTTGTACCAGTTCATCTTGAGGCAGGTTATGGTGTGGGCATTTGAGTAGCAAGTCATTGAAGTGTCCCCATGCTTCGAAGAAGAGGTCCCCATCCTTTTGTTGGAAGGACAGGATCTCCTTCCTCATTTGTCTCGTCTTTTGGGCTGGGAAGAATTTCTTCAGGAACTTACTTGCCAACTCTTCCCAAGTGTGGATGGAAACTGCAAGCAAAGAATTATACCAAAGTTTAGCATTATCTTTCAAGGAAAAAAGGAACAGAATTAACCTTATTCCTTCTTGGTCTAGTCCTTGTATGTGCTGGAACTTGCAAAGATCGAAAAATTCTTAGAGGTGCAAGTGTGGATCTTCGTTAGGAGTGCCTCTAAAATGAGTCAAAGCATTCAAGATTTGCGGAGATATGTAATAATTTCCCGCCGCCTCAGGTTGATATGCAATGCATGATGGTTGATCAATGTTCCGAGGGATGAAGGAGTGCTTCATCGGTACTCGTGCAGGTGGTTGCTGGTTCTCGAGCTGTTCTGCCATTTGTGTTTCGTTCTCGATTTCTTCTTCGTTCTCCTTGAAGTTGTTCCTTAGCTTTTGTCGGATAGTCCACTCAAGCTCGGGGTCAAGGGGAAAGAATGTTGGATGTCGGGATCGCAGTCCGTGCATAAATCAGAAGAAACAGCTTCAGTGCAGTAGTTCAACTCTACTGCTCGGATACTTTCTGCCCTAAATGCCCTCGATCGCACAGGAGGTTGCGATCGATCGCAAGTACCACAGAAAGTGTGAGTTAGGGTTTGATGTGCCTGAAACAGAAAACAATTTAATTAGGTTTAATGAAAAATAAAGATAGTAAACAATACTAGCGTAATGATAATGAAAGTAATTCTAAAAAGAACTTTAGCGCAATCCCCGGCAACGGCGCCAAAAACTTGTTGTGCGTTTATCTACCTAAATTAATGAGTAAATAATCGTATTAGTTATACTTGCAAGTGTACAAGGTCATCAGTGTAGTCTAGTGTGCAAAACCAAGGTCATCTCCACAGGGATTGGTAAAGTTGCTTTTAGAATCAGTTTTTCTAAAGTAAAAAGAGATAAATAACTGTTGGAAGGTGATTTAATAATAATAAAGACATAGGGCTTTGATATCCACCACTAGTCATACTTTCTCAATTTGTATAAGGTATCAGTGCACTAGCCTTATTATGTATACTTACTGGTTGCCAACCTAAGGGCATGGTATCTACTCCTTAAGCTATTGATTTCCCTAAGCAACGAGTTAGGCATGGTATCTACTATAACTCTTTTCTTCCTTAAGGGATTCAGCATGCTATCTGCTTGAGTTATTCCTTAAGAAAACATAAGTACTATGGAAATCGACAACCACATGAGACCTAGGGCATGGTATCTACTCTCGGTTTCCCATGTTGATTAACCCGGGTATCTGGATAAGATATCCCTTGTTACTAATATTAGACCCAGGACTCGGTCATCCAAATTGATCTAACTAACCTATCCATACCACATGCATACATTGGCCTTACACATACATATGAGGAACTTAAATAAGCACAGGCATTAATCAAGTTAAGTAACATAATAAAAGCTATTGGAAAAGATTTTATCAATGAATATAAATATGGGAACGCATAACTAGGGCTTCAATCGAGCCCTATAAGAAAGTTAGTTACACATACTATCTGAAGTAAACATTATAAATAAACTAAACATTAAGGGAGAAGAATAAACCCGAGAGAAGAGGCGTCAATTCTCCCAAGCTTCTCAACTCCAAGTAAAAGAAAAGAGAAAAGTGTTTTCTATCTAAGGTATGTCTTATTTGTGTGAGTTACAAGTGTATTTATAGGTCTTTGAGAAGTCCTAAGAGACCCATGAGTTCCTAAACCTTCCTAAAACGAAAATTCTCTTATTTCCAAAATAGGGTTCTGTAGTTTACTATTCACGCATGTACATGTGCGCTCGATCGCATATGTCTTGCGCTCGATCGCAGTGTGCGCTCGATCCTTCATGTGTGCGCACGATCGCAATGTGCGCTCGATCGCATTGAATGGCGCGATCGATCGCAATTTATCCAGAGAATGCTCCAGGGATTCCAGATTTCTTCTTTTAAGTGCCAAAACTGCTTATTTTTCTCTAAAACCCTATAAAAACATATAAAACACACAAATGGAGTAAAAGAGACCAAATTAACGTAATTAAGGACCTAACAATTGTAAATAAGGGGGCTTAAATATGAATATTTAAGCACTTATCAACAACAAAGGAACTTCCACCAAGCAGCCCAACTAGTTCAAGAGTCAAAGAAGAGTGACCTAGAGAGTATGGTGAGGCAATTGATAACATTACAAGATCAATTTATGACTTAGCAAAGACAAACCACTACAACACATGAGCAAGCAATTTAAAGGTTAGAGGTACAAATGGGGCAATTGGCTAAGGAGCCAAGTGAAAGAAAGCAAGGTGAACTCCTTGCACAAACACTACCAAATCCAAGAGGACATCAGCAGCTGAAAGCCATTACAACTCTCCGAAATGGTAAGATCATAGAAGTTAATGAGTCAGCTCATCCACATCTAAGGTAAGTGAAGTAGAGAAATGGAATGCACCACCCTTCCTTCAAAGGTTAGTAATGCCAAAGAAAGATAAATTGATTGATATTTTTGAAACTTTGAGAAAAGTAGAAATTAACATTCCCTTATTAGATGCAATTAAACAAATTCCTCCTTATGCTAAATTTTTAAAAGATTGTTACACTAATAAAAGAAAGTTTCAAGAATATGAAATAGTGGCTCTAACTGAAGAGGTAAGTGCGGTATTGTTAAGAAAACTACTACCAAAACTAAAAAATCCGGGTAGTTTTACTATTCCCTATAGGATAGGTGATCAGTTATTTGAGCGAGCATTACTAGATTTAGGAGCAAGTGTCAATTTGCTACCATACACCGATCGGGAGAAAATTGCTCGCGTTCAAGGTAGGCTATTGATTTGGGCTTTGGCCCGAAATGGGTTTAAATGGTGTTTTTAGGCCCAAAATGGGCAAAATGGGTTTGGAGTACTTTGGGCTTGTCGTTTGGGTTTGGTTGGGTTAATTTAACTTATCTAAAACATGGTTTTGAATTTGCAAATGGTTTTCTTCCAAAATTAATCCCTGTCTCTTATGTTCAACAAATTCGAGCACTTTAGGACCAAGTTCTCATTATCGGGCCCCATACGTGGTCCATTCCAATATTTGGAACAAAATTAAGTGTCTACACCTTCTCTTTCATAGTAAGTATGATTTGGACATTCATTTCCCTTGGTTTTATGTTGACCTCAGACTTGTCATGGTCTTGTTGTTGTTTCTCTAGGCAGGAATTGGAGACAGACTCATTATCACGGGCAGAACGTCGAGGACTTAGCCTACTAGGTTTTGCTTGCTCCGTTGGGTGCTCTTAAGTTCGATTATGATAAAGTCAATCATTTCTCTTGCTCGAGGTCACTTTCTCAAAGCGAGTGAGCTAGTCTTGAGGTCGGTCCTTTATCAACCTCCTTGAAGCGTCCTCTGGCCGGACCGGGAGTAGAGGGCGGTGTTGTCTACTTGGCTTGGGCTCGAGTTGGGAGACTATTGCAGCAAGACTGTCATAACACCTTAGGAAGTCTTCATGTTCAGCTCAACTCATCGAAACTATTGGGTTTAAGTGCTTGTGGGGTTGAGGCCGATGAGCGTCCTCGGATCGAGGGTTTTACAAAGGTATGAAGCTTTTTGAAGGACTCTGAGGGTCATTCCCATCAGCAAAGGTATGCTGCAAGGACAATTCATTAAGGTCGGCTGAATAAGTACACTTGTTTGAGTAGAAAGGGGATAAGGTGGTTTTTTGGGTGACATCATTCAAATAAAATTTGTCGATTCCCATAGACGGCACCAATCTATTGATGTCGAAAACCGATCAATTAAAAGTGTCAATCCAAGTCAAGTTGGGTCCAAGGTCCGATTTAGGTCTTCCGAGTCCAAGGTACCTAAAAAGGAAGTCACTCGGAGTGTTCATTCTCCGAGGAAGGCCCTCCAATACTTAAGTCAATAGGTAATGTAAGAGAATGAGGGAGAGATGAGAAAGCATATTATTTCTAGGGAAAAAGTGTCCTAATGCATCATGCACTTAGAATAATGTGTCATTTATATAGGGTTTGGAATCTTACCTTAATAGGAAAAGATGGTGGGACCCTCTAGGGTGAAATTACCTCTTTGCCCTTAAGAAACCTTTCTTACGGGACAAGCAGTCAATTCCCTTTTAGAGGTGAAATTACATTAATGCCCTTCAAAGTGTCTACGTGCAGATTTTCTATTGGGGTGTATTTTACCCCATCAGCTCCCATTAACATTTTTAATTTTCCTCCACTCCACTAATAGTCAAGTGAAAATTTCCCTTAAAAGATGAAAATTTATAATTTCCAATCGGTTCACGAAAAAATAAAAATATGATAAAGACATAAAAAATATATATATATTAAAGAAATAAAAAATTGAAAAATATTTTCGAATGTATTTTATGAAATTTTCTTTATATTTTTTAAATCATAAATACATTTTTATAATAATTTTGTCCACTAATAAAAAAATTGGATCCATCTCTACTTTAACCCAACAAATTTTCTTTAATCTAGCATCACAATACCACAGGGTTCGTTAATATTTCTTAGGGTTTATTGTAGCACAGATCTTTGAACTATGAACCTGTAGCATTTAACTCACTGAACTATTAATTTAATGCACGGGGTCCTTGAACTATTAATTTGACGCATGAGGTCCTTGAACTATTAATTTAACACACGGTGTCCTTGAACTATGAATTAATAACAATCAACTCCTTAAATTTATTTTTCGGTGAAAAACTTAACGAAAACAAGTGAGGATTCTTCCATTTGATTATTACTACATAGTACATGCTTGCTCTAAAAATTGGACATAGCCAAATCATTGAACCAATGGAATTATCCTTTTAAGTTCCTTAGTTGATTAAGTTTATCGTCGAAAAATAGATTTAAAGAGTTAATTGCTACTAATTCATAGTTCAAAGATTTCTTACGCCAAATTAATAGTTTAGAAAGTTAACTGTTGAGTCTATAATTTAAGGATCTGTCATGCAATAAACTCTATTTCTTAATGATTCTTGGACTTTTAATTTGTTTCAATTTAACTTCAACATTAAAATTGGTGCACGTTTGATGTCACCTGCCCCCACAATCAAAGGCAAAACTAGATGGCTTGGTGTTCCAAGGCTATGCCCACTCCACGCACCCCTTCATCCCCCACCATACGCATTACCGCCAACTCGCTATGCTACGCTACCCCACTGAAATGAATTCAAGTGTGAAAAATTTTGAGTGCTCAATCTATTCAAACAAAACCAGGCAAAAGACGTTTACGAAAGGCACAGCATGAATAAGGTAAATGTTAGTGCAGCTTTGCCCCATTATTGCAATTTTTTGTGGTAAATTGTTTGCGACCAAAGTGGTTGTGAAAGAACATTGACGAAATTAAGCCAACCCGTCTAACAAATAACCCAAAAGAAAATGAATGAAAATATTGAGAGGGGAAGATACAAGACAGGCTGCCGACATAAGCTCTCAATTGTAGCTATCTGGATCGGTTTGCAAATATCAGGTTAGGTTTTGAATTTGTACCAAGGGTGAAAAAATTTGAATAACCAAAACACAATATTACCCGTGGTCATCCAGCACCACCCAATCATCACCGGATCATAAATCTGGCCACTCATCCCATTCTGCCTTCATCTGGTGCACCAAACAGCATAAACAACAGCTTAAATGTGCAGATCAATGCAGCTTAAAATCAACTTAAGAGCTGGGATAGGCAAACAATGAGCAGTTGAAATCAAGTTTCAGCAAGCACCAAGCGATTCTGCCTCAGGCCCTCATTGCATAAAAGCATCTGTTAGTAATGAACAAACTAAAATACAAGGTCTAAGGTGGCAAAACACCACAGTAACACCAAAACTGATAACCATGTGCTACTCTCAAACAACACAGGACAACATATTTAAATTTTCTAGATGAGCTCACAATTAATGAGTGCACTTGCACATACAAAGTAATTTAAGTTGCTAAATAAATCCTTGAAACTATCTCTAAAACTTCAGATGAAACAATAGTAAAATTGTCAAGATAACAGGCAACAGAAAATCCATAACTTATCCCCAAGAAAAAACAGACAAAACTCATGAGATACTGATATAAACAAACAAAACTCTTCAGCCAATAGAGAGTACTTCATCAATTCCTTAACGGTTGGCCTTGGCAACTCTCTCAATTTCATCCTTCTTCTTGATGGCATAGCTGGATAAGAAAATAAACAATCAGTACCCAGACAATGACCAAAAGATGGGAGTAACAGAATTCAAGATGCATATAACAAAATAACCATCATAGCAAACATAAAGCAAACTATGGCTGTCTTACCTGTTAGAAGAACCCTTGGCAGCATTAATAAGTTCATCAGCCAAACATTCAGCAATTGTCTTGATGTTTCTGAAAGCAGATTCACGAGCACCAGTAGTAAGCAGATAGATAGCCTGATTCACACGTCTTAACGGAGAAATATCAACAGCCTGACGCCTGACAACACCAGCTGAACCAATTCGAGTAGCATCTTCACGTGGCCCGCTGTAAACACAAATACAGAAGAAATTAAAATGTTAAAAAGTCCTGGGTTATAAGGCCATATGGGATAGGTGCACACAGGTTCACTTCCATGGGACAGAGCGCACCAAGTTCTGAATGGGGACAAGTTGCTCTTACAATTTACAGAAATCTGACAGGTCGAGTAAAATGCAAACCAAAAAATAGTTTTGATACTGTCATGTTTTACTACCTGTTGACAACAGCATCAACGATAACTTGAATTGGGTTCTGGTCAGTCAGGAGATGAATAATTTCCATTGCATGCTTCACAATCCTTACTGCCATCAGTTTCTTTCCATTGTTTCTACCGTGCATCATCAGCGAGTTTGTAAGCCTCTCAATTATTGGGCACTGGGCCTTCCTGAATCGCTTCACTGAGTACCTCCCAGCAGTATGTGGTACAAAGGTTGCATGCTTAGCTGGTTGGACCCCAATGTAGTCACTCAAAGAAATGTCACCGACCTATACAGAGGCACCAAATGAGTAACAAAAACCTGGACCTTATAGACATGAAACTTTGGCATATTGTATGATACCCATTATATCTTATCTTAAGATTGATAAGTTATTGCAAATAATTTTTCCACACAAGGGATTGTGATGTCTTTCTATGGGATAACGTGTCCTTTTATTAGTTCCTATTTCTATGGTATAGCGTGTCCCTTTATTTGTTCCTATTTGTGGTGCACAATTTTGTGGAATGTAGGTAGTGGTTAAAGTCCTTATACAATTATAAGATAGCCTCCTTAGCCACCAATTTCTCTATAAACGGTAAAGTAAAAAAGAAAATCGAACTAGGACTGTACAAAATGATTTTCAAACACAAAACAAAAAGAGCAACCACAAAAGCTTAAAAAACATAGTACAATAAGTAACACAAATCTAAATCGACTCACAGGAGCAAACAACAGATAACAGATTACACAAACCGCATATAAAATAGCATAGCTCGAGATGCATAAAACAAAGACCAATAGCTAGATTTAAGCCAAAAAAAATAATAATAAAAAGTCAAGTTAACATGAATCTGAGGTATCAAATTAAACTAACGAATAAGAGAGAGATCAAGACCTGCACTTCATCAAAGATCCAGCGATTAAAGAGCTTCACTTCGTGGTGAGGCTGGGTCGGCTCCTGAGGATTGGCCACCGGAATCTCCATTCCTTTACATAGAGAAAAATCTCAGAGAGATCAAATATTGAATAGACAGAGAAGATAAGAGAAATAGAGATACCTGCGATCGAGAGCGTGAGAGAGAGTTGGGAGGTGGTAATAGAGTGTGAAGGGAAGCGGCTAACGCGAAGCTCCCACAGCAGGTGACAGAGAAAATGAAAAGGCCCAAGTTTTCGATACTTATAGCCTGCTTATTAAGGGTTAAGGGTTTTGGCTGACACATTGCGCGGATCTATGGGTCTGGATGGGTCCATGATCCGGATCCTCTCGAGTGTAATTTTTTTTTTGGCTCTTAAGTGTTATTGACTTATTATATGTCTAATCAATTAAACAGATCCGTATCAGTCAGAAGTTAACCATGATATCCCATAACCGATTTTATAAGATTTATTATAAAATTGAAAAAATTATTAATAATTATAAAAAATTTAAATAATAATTTTGATATTTAAATTTTTTAAAACAATTACTAGTTAATTTTTTGATGATTATTAATGAATTTTTTCAATTTCGTATTTACTCTTACATAATCGAGTTAGTGGGATCATCATTCATTAAACATATATTATGCTAAAATTATTATTTATCTATATATATATATATCTATATCTATATTATTAAGTTAATTAAAAGCTTTTTAGTAATGTCCATCCCTTAATTTTTTTTTAAAAAAAATCTTTACTTTAATATATAATTCAAATATTATAATTAGATATGTAATCCAATTTATTATAATTTCCCTCGTTTTTCTCCCGGGTTTTTTTTCTCTCTCTCAATATCTCACTCAAGTTTAACTGTCACTCTCTTTACCTCTATTATCTTCGACCTATGTACAATAATTTTAAATTTCTTCAGTTACCTCATTTTGTTTTCATTCTTTTGCTTATGATCCTCTCATTCTATTTCTTATTGATAAGTTCTTTCAATTGTTTTTATTTTTCTTGGTGATTTTGTCTTTTCTCTTCTTTTGGGTTTTTTTTTGTAGGATTCAGCTTGCTAATCAAGTTGTTGGAGACTGTACATGATCTATTATTGCTTATCTGCTTCGCATGCTTATGGGTGAGAAGATAATTTTATTTTTGTTATCATATAGTTTCAACACATAGAATAATAGATCAACATGCGTGTAACGCGTGTTAAAATTCTAGTGCACTTTAAATTGATAGGAAAATCACTAATTCTATAAACACTAAACATTTATTACAATTAATTTTTTTAAATCATACTTCCAAGTGGGGGAGTAATACAGTTCAGTTACCAAAATATTTCCTTAAGAAAAAATATTTATCCATATCATACTAAAATATTTCGATTACTGATACTATTAATAATTTAATAATAATAGACTAACAAATTGAGAGTTGATGGTATAGAAAGTGAGTTGAAGTTTGGCATGTAAAATTAAAACCTAAAAAATTGTGATAATTTGGTTATCGAATAAGAAGAAATCCCTTATCAACACCAATACCAAATGTCGAAAATATTTCGAGCTTCTTATTGATATTGATACCAAATACCAAATTAGTAGAACCAAAATTTTCAGTTTAATTATTTGATTTTTCCCAAATAAGAAAAATCCCCTTACTTGCAAACTTCCATTTCTCTATGTATATCTTCTTTCTATTTGACTTTTATATTCTACATTTAATCTATCTCAATTTCTTTTGTTGAATGAATTTAAACTAATCACAAATATAAAAACCTCAAAATTTTCAATTTTTTGTTAATTGTTTTTTTGTGTTTAATCAATTTTGAAGCCATTAAAACTCCTCACAAATAACCTCACTAAGCAAAACTCTACAATCATATTGAAAATATTCAAGCTCCAAATTAGGCAAGGACATACAAAATTGCAATTAGGATGGAACGATCATTTATATGAAAGTGGTGTCTAATGTCGCTTAATTAAAATAAAAAAAAAAGACAATTTACCTCACTGGATATATATTTTGTGGTACTATACATATTTTGGTGATAAATTTATATTTTAATGGTAAAACCAAAACACATGATTAAAAAAAATACCTTTATCACCAAAAGTATATTTTACTATTAAAAGTATTAATTTTACTTCAAAAAATTTGTTTTACCACAAACATACAAAGTTGGAAGGCTGATTGCTAGAGAGCTACTCCAGGTTTATGTGGCGTTGACGAATAACATCTTAGAAAGGCTTTGTTAGCTATTGAAATAAATTCTTTCACTATCAACTTAAATTATGTTTATGATAGTCACAATTGAGTTTTTAAATATTTCTTGAATTAAAAGAAGTATGAAAGTTAACGTGGTGTTTGGTTTTTCAAAGAAAAAAATTGTACTATCTCTTTGGACTCTATCTTTTTGCACGTAAAGTATGTTGAGATGTCAGTACATTTTAAATTTATAAGAAAATCACAAATTCCATAAGCACAAAAGATCTATAAAAGTTATTAAATTTTTCACATCATACTTGCAAATGTGGTGTAATTCGGTTCAATTACCAAAATATTCTGTTAAGAAAAAAGGTTTATCGATATCATTCCAAAATATTTTGGTTACTAATACTACTAACGATTTAATAATAATAGACTAACGTTGAGAGTTGATGATGGTAAAAAGTGAACTGAAATCTCTAGACTCAGAAAATTAAAACCTAAAAAATTGTGATATTTTGGTTATCGAATAAGAATAAATCCATTATCGACATCAGTATCAAATATCAAAATTATTTTGAACTCGTTATTGATACTGATACTAAATATTAAATTAATCGAACAAACATTTTCAATTCGATTAATCGATTTTGCCCGAATAAAGCACACCTTTACTTGCAAACTCCTATTTCTCTTTGTATATCTACCTTCTGTTTGACTTTTACATTCTACGTTTAATCTATCTCAATTTCTTTTGATAAATGAATTTAAACTAATCACTGAACCAAACAAACCTTAAAATTTTCAATTCTTTGTTCAATTTTTTTTTTCTTTTTTGGGTTTAATAGATTTTGAAGCCATTAAGACTCCTCACAAATCTCACTCAGCTAAACTTTACAAATCATTTTGAGAATATTCAAGCTTCAAGTTAGACGAAGATGAGCAACTCTGCAACTAGGAAGGAACAAACTTTTATATGAAAGTAGTGTCTAAGATGTCTTGATAAAAAAAGATAATTTGTTTTACGTATATATTTTGTGGTATTATATATATTTTTGGTGATAAATTTATTATTAAAAGAGATAGCTTTATCACCAAAAGTATGTTTTACTATTAAAAGTATGAATTTTATTAACAAAAATGTACTTTACCACAAACATACGAATTTGATAGAGATTATATCTGGAACATCAACCTTGGAAAGCTGATTGCTAGAGAGCTGATTGCTAGAAAGCTACTCAAGGTTTATGTGACATTGACAAATAAGATCATAGCAAAGGTTTTGTTTAATTCCACCTTTCAAGTTTTTCTGTTGAGCTTCAAATAAATTCTTTCACTGCCAACTTAAATTATGTTTATGATGGTCACAATTGAGTTTTTGATTGTTTCTTTAATTAAAAGAAGTATGGAAGTTAATGTTGTGTTTGGTTTTTCAAAAAAAAAAAAAAAAACTTTGTACTATCTCTTTGGTCTCTTTGGAGTATATGTTGAGATGCTAGTATTTTTTATATTTATCAGAAAATCACAAACTTCATAATCACAAAAGATCTATAACATTTAAAACTTTCACATCATACTTGTAAATGTGGTGTAATTCGATTCAGTTACCAAAATATTCCGTTAAGAAAAAATATTTATTGATATCATACCAAAATATTTCGATTATTGATACTACTAATGATTTAATAATAATTGACTAATGGGCTGAGAGTTGATGGTAGTAGAAAGTAACCTGAAATCTGAAGGTTTGGAAAATTAAAACCTTAAAAATTGCTAATTCGGTTATGGAATCAGAAGAAATCCATTATGAAAACCGGTATTAAATATCAAAATTATTTCAAACTCTTTATTGATATCGATACCGACACCGAATACCAAATTAATCGAACCAACATTTTCAATTCGATTTTTCCCTAATAAAGCATACCCTTACTTGCAAACTCCTATTTCTCTCTGTATATCTTCTTTTTGTTTGACTTTTACATTATGCGTTTAGTCTATCTCAATTTTTTTCTGATGAATTAATTTAAACTAATCACCAAATCATCCAAACCTTAAAAATTTGAATTCTTTGTTCAAATTTTTTTTTTCTTTTTTCGGGTTTGATAGATTTTGAAGTCATTAAGGCTCCTCACAAATCTCACTAAGCCAAACTCTACAATCAAATTGAAAATATTCAAACTTCAAGTTAGACGAAGACACACAACTCTGCAATTAGGATGGAACAATCTTTTGTATGAAAGTCGTGTCTAAGGTGTCTTAATAAAAAATAAAAATAAAAAGTTAATTTACCTTACCTATATATTTTGTGGTATTATACATATTTTTAGTGATAAATTAATATTTTTACCGGTGAAACAAAAACATTCATGATAAAAAAACAGCTTTATCACCAAAAGTATGTTCTACTATTAAAAGTATGAATTTTACTAACAAAAATGTGTTTTACCACAAACATACGAAGTTGATCGAGATTATATCCAGAGCATCAACCTTGGCAAGCTGATTGCTGGAAAGCTACTCCAGGTTTATGTGACATTGACGAATAAGATCATAGCAAAGGTTTTGTTTAATTCCACCTTTCAAGTTTTTCTGTTGAGCTGCTCAAATAAATTCTTTCACTGTCAACTTAAATTTTGTTTATGATGGTCACAATTGAGTTTGTGATTGTTTCTTTAATTAAAAGAATTATGAAAGTTAATGTTGTGTTTGGTTTTTCAAAAAAAATAAATACTTTATACTCTCTTGGGAATGCATGTTGAGAAGCTAATGCTTTTTAAATTTATAAGAAGATCACAAACTTCATAATAACAAAAGATCAATGACAATTAAATTTTCACATCATACATGCAAATATATGGTAATTCGGTTCAATTACCAAAATATTTCGTTAAGAAAAAATGTTTATCGATATCATACCAAAATATTTCGGTTACTAATACTATTAATGATTTAATAATAATACACTAAGGAGCTGTGAGTTGATGGTCTTAGAAAGTGAGCTGAAATCTCGAGGCTTGTAAATTTAAAACCTTAAAAATTGCGGTAATTCAGTTATTGAATCACAAGAAATTCATTATCAACACCAGTATCAAATATCGAAATTATTTTGAACTCTTTATTGAGACTGATACCGAATACCAAATTAATCGAACCAACATTTTTAGTTCGATTATTCGATTTTCACCGAATAAAGCACACCCTTACTTGCAAACGCCTATTTCTTTCTATATATCTTCTTTTTGTTTGACTTTTATATTCTACGTTTGATCTATCTCAATTTCTTTTGTTGAATGAATTTAAACTAATCACCAAACCAAACGAAACTTAAAATTTTCAATTCTATGTTCAATTTAATCGATTTTGAAGCCATTAAAGCTCCTCAAAAATCTCATTAAGCCAAACTCTACAATCATATTGACAAATTTCAAACTTCAAGATAGTCGAAGATGCACAACTTTGTAACTAAGATGTAACAATCTTTTATATGAGAGTGGAGTATAAGGTGTCTTGATAAAAAAACAATTTTTCTTACCTATATATTTTGTGGTATTATACTTATTTTCGGTGCTAAATTTATATTTTTAACGGTGAAACAAAAACATTCATGATTAAAAAAAAACAGCTTTATAACCAAAAATATGTTTTACTATTAAAAGTACGAATTTTACTAATAAAAATGTGTTTTACCACAAACATACGAAGTTGATCGAGATTATATTCGGAGCATCAACCTTGGAAAGCTACTCCAGGTTTATGTTACATTGACGAATAAAATCATAGCAAAGGTTTTGTTTAATCCCACCTTTCAAGTTTTCTGTTGAGCTACTGATGCAGAACGGGTAGACAGAGCAGACAGATGGCCCTGGACTACCTAGAACGGTTGGATCACTCCAAATCTAAGGGTGTGATTTACATTGTTTTACGCCACGGGCCCGGATCGGGCCCCGAAAACCCTAGTCTGATTGGAAACAGGCTTCCGGGCAAAACTCAGATTTTTGAGCATCGTCATTTTTAAGCCAAAAAAAAGATGTTTAGGCTTTCAATTTAGCAGTTTTCAGTTTTAGGAAATTTTCCAATTTTGCAATTACTTAATTTCAATTTTCCTTTTTTTAGCTTTGACCTTATAAATAAGGAGACTATGTAATATTATGGGGATCAATTTTTCTTGAATAAAATTAGGGTTTCTTTTCTCTTCGTGAGAACTTATTGTATTAAGGGTTGAAGGCACAGTTCTTTTTCCTAGTTCTTTCTTCCGCTTGTGTTTTATGTCAATTGGTATCAGAGCCTTGTTCTACCCTAGTCTGATGGCAGGTGATGGAAACGAAAGCAACCACCTTGACGACGTTGATCGTGGGGTGCAGGTCCTATGGGCAGCCATAGATAATCACAATCAGCAGTTTGATGATCACAATCAACGGTTTGATCATATCGAACGCATGTTGCGGGAGATACAACAAACCATGGCTGGTCTGAGAATCAATGGCAACAGGGATGAAGAACGCAACCCAGATCGTGTCGGAGGCCTTGCTCAAGACCAATTGGTTGCTGAACGCGTTCCTGCTCCGTAGCATAGGCCCCAAGCCTATGCTGTTTTATCTAGTGATGATGAGTTCGAAATGCTTGGCACTGAGAACAATGATGATGGTCGGCATGGTCGTAATCAGAATCGTGTTGGTCAGAACCGTTGCAACCAGAACAGGTACGAACTGAAAAATCATGATTTTCGGGTTAAGGTAGATCTATCGTGTTTCAATGGCCACCTCCACGTCGAAAACTTCATTGACTGGCTTTTCGAAGTGGAGGCTTTCTTTGAGCATATGCAGATCCTAGGAGATAGGTAGGTGAAGCTTGTAGCCTATAAACTGAAGGGGGGAGCCTCTACTTGGTGGGAGTAGACGCAGAATAGCCGCAGGCGACAGGGTAAGCAACCTGTCCGTTCCTGGTCTAAGATGAAACAACTACTGCGAGCGAGGTTCCTTCTTCCTAACTATGAACAGATGTTGTACCAGCAATATCAGAATTGCAGGCAAGGGGTGCGCACCATCAACGATTATAAGGAGGAGTTTTATAGGTTGAACTCGAGCAATGACCTGCAGGAAACAGAGAGACAGCAAGTGGCTAGGTATATCGGAGGGTTGCGAGTGTCCATTCAAGAACAAGTATCCCTCCATACTGTGTGGTCCCTGTCCGAGGCAGTCAACCTAGCCATGAAAGTGGAGTCACAACAGTTTAGGCACTCATCACGTCCCCAACCATATCGATCACAACCATCACAGGTTTCAGTGTCACAGACTTCACCATAACCGTCAACCAGTAGAGTTTTCGGTACTGGTACTACCAACCCTACCAAGCCAACAGCCCCCACAACCGGTGCCTCAGCACAAAACAGAGGAGTGCCTAGCAATCTCTATGCCCATCCCATTCCAGGAAAGTGTTACAGATGTGGTCAACCTGGACATCGTTCCAATGAATGTCCCAACCGTCGGCAGGTTAATATGGTTGAAACAACAGAGGATGAGGAGAATCCTTTTGGCGCAGATGAAGGTTATTCTGGGGAGGTCGATGATTACGCTGGTGGCGAAGTAGCAGATGCAGAAGAGGGTGTATATGTTAACTCTGTGGTTCAGTGCCTGCTATTTATGCCAAGGCAGCAGGATGACAACCAACGACACTGTATTTTCAGGATGCGGTGCACTATCAACTAGAGAGTGTGCAAGTTGATTATTGACAGTGGCAGTAGTGAGAATATCGCATCGAAGGCCCTTGTCGCAGCATTGAACCTAAAGACAGAAAACCATCCCTCTCCATACAAGATTAGTTGGATAAAAAAGGGCACTAAAACTCAAGTAACCGATATCTGTCGTGTTCTTTTTTCTATTGGCAAATTTTATAAGAATGAGATTATGTGTGATGTTGTAGATATGGATGTATGTCATTTATTATTGGGGAGGCCATGGCAGTTTGATGTAGATGCTATGCATAAGGGTCGGGATAATACTTATGTTTTCTGGTGGTTTGACAAAAAGATTGTACTAGTTCCTGCAAGTGAACGTGAGCTAGCTATTGAAACCCCTAAGGTAGAGGGAAAGACCTTTCTTACAGTCCCTGAGATGGAGTTCGTTGAGGATGTGAAAACAGCAGGGGAGTTCTATGCGTTGGTAGTAAAAGGAGAACTATCAGCCGAGTATTAACAGATTCCTGAGGAGTTAAAGCCGTTAATGGCTGAATTTCAAGATGTCATACCAGTGGAGTTACCTGAAGGTCTGCCTCCCATGAGAGATATTCAGCAACCATATTGACTTGGTTCCTGGGGCTAGTTTACCGAATCTGCCACACTACCGAACGAGTCCTCAAGAACACGAAATTCTAAAAAATCATGTTGAAGAGTTGATTAAAAAGGGGTTGATAAGAGAGAGTCTGAGTCCCTGTGTTGTGCCTGCTTTATTGACACCGAAGAAGGATAGAAGCTGGCGCATGTGCGTTGACAGCCGCACCATAAATAAGATAACAGTCAAGTACCACTTTCCCATTCCACGACTAAGTGATATGCTGGACATGTTAGAGGGTACCAAGATCTTCTCCAAGCTAGATTTGCGTAGTGGTTACCATCAGATTCAGGTTAGACCAGGGGATGAATGGAAAATAGCCTTTAAGACCAAAGAGGGGCTTTATGAGTGGATGGTGATGCCATTCGGTTTATCAAATACTCCCAGCACCTTCATGCATATAATGAACCAGGTTTTAAAACCCTTCATTAGTAAATTTGTGGTTTTTTATTTTGACGATATCTTAATCTATAGCCAGGATGAGGCGGAGCACTTGGACCACTTGTGGGAAGTGTTGCTAGTTTTGCGCGCGAGTAAACTCTATGTGAACCTAAAAAAGTGCAATTTTCTCACTACCAAGCTGCTGTTTTTGGGATATATCGTGGGTGCAGATGGTATTCAGGTTGATGAAGAGAAGGTACGTGCAATTTGGGAGTGGCCAACCCCAACAACAGTACACCATGTTTGTAGTTTTCATGGACTGGCCACTTTCTACCGCTGGTTTATTAGGAACTTCAGCAGTATAGTAGCACCAATCACAGAGTGCATGAAAAAGGGTCGCTTCTAGTGGGGGGACGCACAAGATACAGCCTTTGCAGTGATTAAAGAAAAGCTTTCTACAGCCCCGGTACTTACCCTGTCGAGCTTTGACAAGCTGTTTGAAGTTGAGTGTGACACCTTGGGCGTGGGTATTGGTGCTGTTCTGTCACAGGAGAGACGACCAGTAGAATTTTTCAGCAAGAAGCTCAACGATGCTCGCCAAAAGTGGACCACATATGAGCTGGAATTTTATGCAGTCAACCGAGCTTTGACATATTGGGAGCATTACCTGATCCAGCATGAGTTTGTTTTCTACAGTGATCACCAAGCCCTGAAATTTATCAACACACAAACCACCCTGAATCGAATGCATGCTCGGTGGACTACTTTCCTCCAGAAATTCAGTTTTGTACTCAAACACAAGTCTGGGTAGTTGAATAAGGTGGCAGATACATTAAGCCAGCGTGCGTCCTTACTCTTAACTCTCTGATAAGAAATTGTGGGGTTTGATTGTTTGAAATAGTTGTATGAGGAAGATGCTGATTTTCAGGAAATTTATGAGAAGTGTCGACGGAAAGAGGCAGTCTCAGATTTTTATGTCCAGAACGGGTTTCTGTTTCACGGTAACTAATTGTGTATCCCTCGCACGTCTTTGGGCGAGCAGATCCTCCGTGAGATACATAGCGACTTAGGGGGTCATGCAGGGCGTGACAAAATAATAGCCCAGGTAGCTGAGCGTTATTACTGGCCACAGCTGAAACGTGATGTGGGCAAATTCATACAGAGGTGCCTTGTTTGCCAAACTGAAAAGGGCCAAACACAGAATACCGGGTTATAAATTCCTCTGCCAGTGCCGAAAAACATTTGGGAGGATTTGACCATGGACTTTATTTTAGGGCTTCCACGGACTCAGCGTGGGGTGGATTCTGTTTTTGTAGTTGTCGACCGGTTCTCCAAAATGTCACACTTCATTCCATGCCGTAAAACTTCAGACGCGTCTCATGTAGCCAGCCTTTTCTTTCGTGAGGTTGTTTGCCTTCATGAGGTTCCCAAGTCCATCACCTCCGATCATGATATCAAGTTCCTCTGCCACTTCTGGAAGTCACTTTGGGGCAGATTTGACACATCCCTTAAATACAGCAGTATTTGTCATCCGTAGACAGACGGCCAAACCAAGGTGGTCAACCGGACCCTTGGTAATTTGATCCGTTGTGTGACTGGTTCTCGGCCTAAGCAGTGGGATATCGCCCTTCCACAAGCTGAATTTGCTTTTAATAGCATGTACAACCGATCTACTGGGAAGACGCCATTCGAAATTGTCTACACCAAAGCACCTTAGCATACTTTAGACCTTGTTCCTTTGCCCAAACCTCCTGGCCACAGTCAGGCTGCTCAGAACATGACTGAGTAAGTACAGCGCATCTATGTGGAGGTTTGTCAGAATCTAGAGTTTGCCAACAACAAGTACAAAGCTACCGCCGATAAACATCAGCGTGAACGTGTATTTCAGGAAGGTGGCCTGGTGATGGCACATCTGCTAAGAACCGTTTCCCCGTGGGAACTTACAACAAGTTAAAAAGCAGAAAGTATGGCCCTTTCCGGGTGCTGAAGCGCATTAATGACAATGCTTATGTGATTGAACTTCTGGATGACATGTCCATTTCCAACACCTTCAATGTGACAGATTTGTTTGAGTACCATCCACTGGACGAACCACTTTATCCTGACAGTAAATCGGGGTCGAGTTCTTTTGAAGTAAGGGGGAATGATGCAGAACGGGTAGACAGAGCAGAACAGATGGCCCTGGACTACTTAGAACGGTTGAAACGCTCCAAATCTAAGGGTGCGATTTACCTCATTTTACGCCACTGGCCCGGATCGGGCCCCGGAAACCCTAGCCTGATTAGAAACGGGCTTTCAGGCAAAACTCAGGTTTACTCTGAGTGTCGTCATTTTTTAGCCAAAAAATGACGTTTAGGCCTTCAATTTAGCAGTTTTTAGTTTTAAAAAATTTTCTAATTTCGCAATTGCTTAATTTCGATTTTCTTTTTTGTAGCTTTGACCATATAAATAAGGAGACCATGTAATATTATGGGGATCAATTTTTCTTGAATAAAATTAGAGTTTCTTTTCTCTTCATGAGAACTTATTGTATTAAGGGTTGAAGGCACAGTTCTTCTTCCTAGTTCTTTCTTCCGCTTGCGTTTTATGTCAGTTACTGAAATAAATTATTTCACTGTCAACTTAAATTATGTTTATGATGGTCACAATTTGGTTTTTGATTGTTTCTTGAATTAAAAGAAGTATGGAAGTTAATGTTGTGTTTGGTTTTTCAAAAAAAAAAAAAAAAACTTTGTACCATCTCTTCGGAGTGCATGTTGAGATAATAATGTTTTTTAAATTTATAAGAAAATCACAAACTTCAACTACAAGATAAAAGGTTATCGCCAGAGCTTTTTTTTTTTGCATATTTCGGCGCTTTAAAGTGCCGAAATATGAATTTCCGGCGCTTTAAAGTGCCGGAAAATGAATTTTCGGTGTGGTGTCGAAGTGCAAATACCGGTGCTTAGAGAAAGCGCTGCAATGTGCCTATTTTCTCACCGCTTACAAGTGCCGGTATATTGCGGCGTAAGCACCGGTATATTTTGGCCATTTTTCAAAATATACTGGTGCTTCTAAGTGCCGATATATATAACTGTTTTAATTTTTTTCACATTATTTTGGTTTAATAGTGTACAATAAAATGAAGCCTTCAATAAATAGAATGTACCATAAAATTTAAAATGCTCTTCAATATATAAAATATATCATAAAATTTCAAAATCAATAAATAGAATGTACCATAAAATTTAAAATGCTCTTCAATATATAAAATGTACCATAAAATTTCAAAATGTTCTTCAATATATAAAATATACCATCATCCATAAAAAAAATTTTACTCAGTACAAAAGTCATCTCATGTACAAAAAAAAAAACAATCATAGTTACCATCACACTTGACATCAATTTTAAGGTCCTCTACTAACCAATTGTTTTAGTAAAGACTTCAGCTTATCCATTTGGGATTGCATACTGTTCATTTGATCATCGTGCTTAGCTGTAATTCTTGAATCTTATGCAACTGTTGTTCAATCTGATGCGACTGCTGTTCAATCTGATGCGCATACTGTTCAATATGATGCGTATGCTGTTGATTAGTTTCTTCCATTTGTGCTCTCAGACTATTTATCTTTTTCAGCATAAGCCCCATGGTATCCCATTTCATTCCTCATTTGAGCTGAAAGTCCAAACACAGCAGAGGGTGTAACTCCAAAACCCTGACCTCGGATACGACCGGAACTCTTTTCACCCATAAGCTCGGTGAAGACTTCATTTTTATAGAAAGGTGTTTATCATATTTTATAGAAAAACGAGCAGAATTTTCTCTATTTTTCCATAAAAGCTCCTACAAGAAAAACAAATATACAATCCAAACAATGTAGCCAATGCACAACCAATTTTAACTGCTTTCATTCAATCAGTAGTCAACCAGAAATACAAAGGGATGGAAAAGGGAAATGTTTCAAAACTATGGTCTTCTAGTTATAATGGTTTTCAAAAGAGTATCTGTTAATGCTTGTTTTTACCCACCAACGGGAACTATACAGGTACCGGGAATTTTGGTGTGTTGTATGTTGGAAAGAGTATCTATTAATGCTTGTTTTTATCTTGTTTTTAACGACCAAAAGGTATATTTGACCGGGTTACCAGTTTGGATCGGTTTGAAAATTTTGAACTCATAACCCAACCCAACCCATTGTATCGGTTTGGGTCGGATCCATAGGTCAACCAGGTTCCATGCTCACCCCTAGTATCTAACACATAGACTGGCCTAAACTTACATTATATAACTGCAACTAAGATGTACTATCTTAATGCTAATTAAGCTTCATTTTACCATCATGCTTCAGTTTACTTTTCTTAATTCAAATGGCAAATAACCATGGCACACAACAACCTTTCACATTACTGCCTCTTGTGTTATCAAAATCGTACCTTAAATTGAGTTTTGTAACCATATCAAGTAATTGATGTATACCATTAAGGCATTAACAAAGCACCCTATTAGGAGCTTCCTCAAAACACCATAGCTTTGTGCAACAGACACATAAAAAACACTTACCAAATGTGTGCATTGCGGAAACCACACAAGCAATTTTCGGGAAATCTGCTATAGGGATCTTAACAGGAATCCCTTTTCAACAATATACAGTTCCACCAGTCATACAAATACCACTTTTTAAGCAAAGCAGCAAACACATTACATCTATAAGCAGTGAATATAACAAATTAACAAATAGTTAAAGAGAATCACATCATCCAGCTGCTAATTAGAAGAGATCCTCCAAGAGGCAAGAGTCAAGAGCCAAATTGCAAATCGACAATAAACTCCTAGAAAAACAATATTCAACCGATAAGTACAACAAGTTTCATTCAAATATAGGACATCCAACATAAATTGGTTAAAATTACAATTTATTTTCACTGTTAGGTCTATCTCAGAGGAGCAAATTAAAGAATCATTAACTCAATGATATTTAATAATAGCTATATGCTCAGAAAAAAAGAGGACCTAATTCTTATCAACATAAGTTTACAAAATAAATGGATTTGCTGATCTCGACCATCTTCAACAAATACCCTTAATAATCAAATATAATGGTGATCAGCCTAATCTAATAGATTCAATGATTCATTAAAAATTAAAAGAAATCAAATTGAGGGGGGAAGATTACTTTTTTTCTTTCTTTTTGAAAAAAAAAATAATAAAGTCCCCCTAAAAAATGCTGCCTCATACACTACATTTTTCTGAATTAACAACCCACATATAAAAATGCAATAAAGAATCATGCCTCATACTGAAAAAGACCTAATTCTTATCCAACTCTAATTTTAACCGCAAAAGATGATTTTATTAACGTTCAACAGGAAACATTACAAGGCACTAATTACCCCACAACAAATCTCAACAGAAACACAATTCCACAATCCCAGTAGCACTGCTAGGCTCCAAAACCACAAATAATAACGGAAAAACATGAAACGCAACCTAGTCTTAAAAGAACCATGCCAAACCATAGGATAAGAGATAAAAGTATAAATCAAAACTCAAAACAACAGCAACCTGAAACAACAACCAACGGAGACAAAGACACACCCCAACCAAACGAAACTCCTAGATATGAACATAGACCAATCAAGATCATTCTTTCTAAATCACAATAATAAGGCACGTTGGTTTACAAATCAAACTAGATCAAATCAGCACAAACCAAGAAGGAGATTACAAACAAAGAATTCAATCTGTAGTCCCAAGTTAATTATGAAGACCATTTCCTTCAATAGAACTTTAAAAACTTCATGAATGAATGATGGAAACCCAAAAGCCATCATCCATAACATTAAATGGATCTTGAGACATTCAGAATATGAATCTATCATTACTTTAGCATACTGATGCTACAGTTAATAAAATTTCTCAAGCCTCATGCTCAGCCACAAAATGCATTCATTTTAGAAGTTATAAACAAAGGACTATTGAGCTGCATGGGAGAAGAAAAACTTATCCATTTTTAAATGAAAAAAGAAATATAGCACAAGCATAACAAGTGCAAATTTGAAAATAATGCTCTAGTAGACTCATTACAAGAACAGAACAAAACATCTGGAATTACTTATTAATAACAAATACAAAGAATATACTCAGAACAGAAATGCACTACAGCATGACATAAGACAAAAATTCAAGAATCTGCAGCAAACATCAAAAGAGAAAAGTGAAAAGCAATACAAAATAGCCACCATATGAGGCTAGAATAAATTTGAAGCCACTCAACTGCATTGACGTAGTAGACATTCAGAATATTCACTTGCTCAGTCAAACAGAGAGAAAACAACAGAAAAACACATGCATGATAAATTAGATCCTGGCAACAAGTAATCACAGAAATAGTAAACATATATATGTGATGTGTGTGTACTATTCTTATTGTTCGAAGTAGATACTGCTAAAGGTTCAAGGAATCTATTCAGAAGCAAAACTGTAGTCAAATTTGCAATAAGAATATAACTTACCCATAGAAAGCATAAGTAAGGATAATTTAGTAGTTTAAATGACCCAAAGACAGTCCAATACACATAACAGAGTATCAACTACCATAATTTACTTGTGATTGAACTTAATACCTGAATACAACAATTTTGATTTTTCTATAATTAATCAACAGAAAGCACAACTCACATGAACTGATAAATCATTATTAGTGATGATGAACAGTTAAATTTCTCAGTATCCCACCAGTTATTCAAGGTAATGATGACCTAATCAACATGGAAGTACAAAGTATGACATTTAAAATCACAAATATATAAAAATGAGAAATAGGTACTTTTTTTGTAGATAAAATAAAGGATTGAATGCCTCAATGCATTTCAAGCCATATTTAATATCAGATAAACAGTTAAACTTCAAACTTTTTCTACAACCAAAACACACCAATCATGAACAAATGACAAGCATTTACTATAGTGGACTAACACAACAGCAACAACGAATCAAAAAGTTATTCACTTAAGGAGAGTTTGATACAAAGTTATTCACAGTTCTAACAAGTTAGAAACATACAAATCATATCCAAATCATCAAATGTACAGTGAACTTACCATAAATTGTCGTGATGCATCATCAATAAAAGTCTCATCCTTACGTTTATGAGTTTCAGCAAAAAACTCAACGCGCCCGGGCTCATTCCCATGTGTCATCTCCTACCATGTATGAAAAGATTTCAAATTGTGACTCAATACACTACATTTCAAATGAAAGATTGGATGAATGAAGCAAATTAACTCACATATTCATCATGTCTTCTAGTAAAACTCTTTGAACCAGATGTGTGAGGACATTGTTGTCTTTCACGTGCCGCTGTCCCTATAGTAGAATATTTCTACACCAATAATAAACCAATTGAATAATCAGTCATTATTAGAAAAATAGAAACAATGAGAATCCAAATGAACATAATTATCTTAAAACAACCTCACTCTGGTAAGAGAACCAGTAGTTCACCAGTTGCTTCCACTGGTCTTGATCTATGCCTTTTGGAACATCATTGCTCAAAACTTGTTGTTTTGTTTTGTTCCTCACGTAGTCCCTTTTCAGCACATATCGGTAGTCCCTCCATTTTTTCCCTATCATCCTCAACAAAATGTTGTCTATCGCCTCAATCGTAGGGTAATGGAACTTTTTCTACCACAAAGAAAGGAAATTGATGTCAAATAAGCATTATTGGTATTAGGGATTATGCATGTACAACACCACGAATACAAAAAAACAAAAAAAATTGGAGGCAATCAATGGTTATTAAGTTGTTACTTACCCGAATCAATATAACAAGGTCTTTCTTGTAGCTAGAAGGGACCTTTTTCCAATCCGTGAAATTAAGCGAACAAAGGTTCCTTCTCTTCATAACCTTGCTCAACTAGCTACTTAACATTTGGCCACCTTTCTTAATAGGTTGATGACGTGCATTGAAGTGGACCACAATTTTTTCCCCATGTTCAAGGGACCATACTTGGAAAGTTCTCAGGACACGTGTTTGCTTCCTCACCCTCCCTTCAGAATCTATACATTGAAAACATAAATTTTATAATTAGTATAACAATATGGTATCAAACTAGTTATAGAGAGAATGTATTCTAATACAAAAATTACCAATTATCTCGTATTATTCACTATCATTGTGATCACTTCCTGTTGTTATTGGATCGGTCTCAGAATCATTTTGCGAGTCATGATCATCATCAAGGTGATACTTATGCTCATGGTGAATATATTCTTGATGGTGTGAAGACTCAGCTGCATACTGGTTTGACATGTTATCTATAACTGATGGAGTGATATTTTTTGACTTATACATCTTGCAATCTATATACATAAAAACATTAAAATGATTATATCTCACATTATCAAGAATGCATTAAAAGTTAACAAGACTTAGAAGAACCACACCTGAAAGATAGAAATGGTCAAGGGGTCACAGCAAATCCAGCAATCAATAACTTCAGAGTACCTAAGAACAAATGAAAAAATAAGTGATTCAAATAGGATTTAAAGAACAAGCAATAATCAATGATACAACCAAAACAGAAATTTACAACATTCTAAAGTAACATTCCACAAACTGTATGCAAAAAAGTTCAGGACTCTTGTTATATGTGATACAAAGCAACAGTAACCCGATAGATTACAATAAAACCTTACAAAACTCGTTGACACACATATCCATCACATAAATACACATCCAAATATAATTACACATAAATGCACATAAAACTAGTTGGTATCTTCGTCAATGTCCATCCTAGCCCAAGTTGAGATACAATCTAATTGATCATCTACCACTACATTAGAAGGCATGCAATGATTGTACGTGTCATCATCCTCTTCCTGCGTTTTTCTCCCATTTTATATAGGTCCCTTGGCTTTGTGATCACAACATGATACCATTCCTTTATTGTTGGGTCTTGCACATAAAACACTTGTTTCGCTTGAGATGAAAGTATGAACGGGTCATCCTTCAATAACTGACCAGTGTGTATTAACCTATTCAAGTTCACGAGAAAGCACCCACTTGTATCTTTCTTTAAACCCCTGGGTGAATTAATATCCACCCAATCACAACGGAACAACACAATATTAAACATCCCATAGTAATCCAACTCGATGATATCGTTGAGCACACCATAATACATTTTATCATCCGCTTCAAGCATAACTCCCGAATTTTGAGATCGTCTACACCTCTCACGTTTCTTTGTGTGGAATTTAAAGCCGTTGATGTTGAATCCATTGAATCTTCTAACAACATTATTCGGACCTCGAGCAAAGGTAATTAGTTCATCTGAATAATTGTTATCCACCATCCATGACACCTAAACATTTTCCAACAATTAATATGAGACAACAACATTCATTGTTTTATTGAAAACAAGCATGACATTCGAAGACTCTTGTTATTATGCCTAACCTGTCTCATAAGCCATAAGGAAAATTTCTCAACCAACCACTTTTGTTCGAGACTTTGTATTGGTCGATTGGAACGGTTGGTTAGCCTTTGACCAGCCAAAAATTCGCTGCAATAATTGATGTTTTTATGTAACTGTTAGCCATCACAGTGATAACATAAGATAATAAAAACTCAATTTAAACACATGATTACTAATTAAGTTCCTTTATTGATACTAACCTACGAAGATCAGAAAGTTTATCATTATGTAGCACAACGTAACGATGTGCTTGAGCCAATGACATGTCATCGAGCTCAATACTCACAATCTTTCCCATTATCCGTCCACCAGAGGAAAACATGTATTCATCCGAAAAATTTACAATATCATTGTTCCTTTAGGGGCGGTTGAATCTTGTCTCTACACCTTTGAAGAATTGATAGCAATACGTTGGACACTCTTCCCCATTGTACCCTTCAGCAATTGACCCCTCGGGTCGACTTCTATTACGTACGTAAGATTTCAAGCGCACTAAATACCTTGCAAAGCCAAAAAATTAAAGATAAATTAAGTATCCAATATACAACAAAATAAAAACAAAGTGCACAAAATAGCTTTGAACATCTAACCTCTCAACAAGATACATCCATTTGTAGTGTACGGGACCCCCAAGTCTATCCTCGGAGGTTAAGTGAATGATAAGATGAACCATAATGGTAAAGAAACCCGGGGGGAATATTTTCTCCAAATGGAAGAGTGTCAAAGCAACACACGACTCCAATAAGTCAAGCTCATGGGGATTAAGGGATTTAGAGCATAAAACTTTGAAAAATGAAGATAACTCAGACACAACTACTACAACATTTCTAGGCAAAGATGCTCTTAAGGAAATTGGAAGGATTTCTTGCATCAATATGTGACCATCATGACTCTTTAAGTTTAACAGCTTATGATCCTTTAGGTTGACACATCTCAAGATGTTTGTTACATACCCATCAAGAATTTTAAGATTTGCCAAAACTGTCAAGAAATTTTGCTTCTCCTTCGTGGACATAGTGTAGCATGCTGGAGGCGAGTAATCTTTTCCATTAGAAAGAACAATTAAATGGAGATCTTTCCTAATACCAATTTCCTCAAGATTCCGGTGTGCCTTCTTATTATCTTTAGTCTTACCATCTATATTCAGTATTGTTCCAATCAAATTATCACATATATTCTTCTCTATATGCATCATATCTAACTTATGACGCAATAGATTGTCTTTTCGATATGGTAACTTAAAAAAATACTTATTTTTTCCACAACATATGTACAACTCTCTCATCCATGGGAATATCCTCATTATCAATATTTTCAAGGAAATTGTCCACACCCTAAAAAAGGTTATCAACTTCATCCACTAGCACTTGCCCTGCAGAGATACCAACATCCTCTCTTGTCCTCTTCTTAGAAGGTTTCGAGGTTTTACCATATTTATAGTTTCCACCCTCTAGTTGTCTTAAAACATCGTGCCCTGACGGTGGAACAGGAGCAGATCCCAACTCTATGGTGCTATCAAACTGATCCTTTTGAAAACGAAACTCATGGTTTTCTGCTAATCATCTACGATGACCCATATAGCAAAACTTTCCCCCGTGCTTTAACCATACAGAATGCGTAGATTCCACACAACATGGACAAGCAACCCGCCCCTTGGTGCTCTAACCAGATAAGTTTGCATAGGTTGGAAAATCATTAATGGTCCAAAGAAGAGAAGCGTGCAGCTTAAAGCTTTGATTTGTGGACGCATCAAACGCATCAACACCATCCCATAATTGTTTCAACTCTTCCATTAGGGGCTGTAAAAAGATATAAATATTATTACCGGGGCTTCTCTCACTAGGAATCACCATTGAAAGGATGAAGGATGTTTGCTTCATGCAAAGCCACGGTGGTAAGTTGTATGGGACCAAAAGAACGGGCTATGTGCTATAAGTTGAACTCATTGTTCAAAAGGGATTGAACCCGTCACTAGCTAGGCCAAGCCTAACACTTTGAGGATCAGTTGCAAAATCGGGATACAATCTATCCAATTCATTCCAGGCTAATCCATCCGCAAGGTGTCTTAAAATCCCATCCTTTGTCCGATCTTTGTCATGCCATCTTATCAACGAAGCCGTTTTAGATGAGATATATATTCTCTTCAATCTTGGTATTAGTGAAAAATAACGCAATACCTTTGCTACCTTTTTCTTTTCCGATTGACCATCCATCTCATTCAACAGATCTTCATCATCAGCTCTGTTTTTGACCCACCATGCCACACCACACACATGACAAAATTCATTATTCACATGCTCACCCCAATACAGTGTGCAGTCATTAGGACAAACATGAATCTTCTTATACCCAAGACCCAATCCTTTGATAATCTTCATGGCTTCATAATAATTTGATGGCAATAGAGCACACATCGGAAATGCCATATTGATAAACTCAAGCAACATAGTTAGAGATTTGCCAGACCACCCATTCAAACATTTGAGGTGTAGTAGATATAACATGAAACTTAACTTTGTGAAATTCTGACAACCCGAATAAAGCTCAGTATCGTAATATTTCATCAAATTGCGATACTAAGTCGTCTCATCAATAGCAGAACGAACTGGATGTTCGACGTGTGAAGGATCACTATAGTTATTGAACTTAAACCCACCATGAGCCTATTACTCTTCACCGTGCTCATTTGAAGATCCCACTTCGATTCCTAAACTTAACGGTTCATTGTTTGGGTTTTCACAAGTAACCTCGAAGGCACCTTGGAGCAAACCTAACACGTCATCTCGTCCCATGAAGCCACTTGGAACACTAGTAGATTGTGAACTAATGTGAGTGTGGTCTATACGAGAGACTTTCTCCCCATGAAAAATCCACTCGGTGTAACCTGGACTAAACCCATTATACAGTAGATGCTCATAAACAATTTTTGGTTCGAATGAATAACAATTACCACATCTCCTACATGGACAAACAATACTGCCACGACCACAAGCTTTCTGACATGCAAATATAATGAAGTTTGCAACACCATCCATATAGGCTTTACTCGACTTCGGTTTATCTATCCAACTTTTATCCATTTTTAGATTAACCAATAGACTTTCCTAAAACAATATTAAGAAAGTCAGAATTGAAATTTTTTTGGCAAAAGTAGGCATAATCACAAATTTAGATTTGATTGCTAAGTGGATGAACTGAAATTAATAATAACAAATTGATAATCACAGGTTAGTTCTCCATATATTAAAATTGGTCCCATCGAAAGTGAGTATTTATTTGTTCTAGTGACTTCTCTTTAAACAAAGAGAAATCTTTCTAGGCAACTTGACACAAACTCAAGCACATGTTGGCAATCGGTCTCAACAAAACAAAAGGTTGCAAATAACACATGTATGTGGATTTTACAACTTATTTGACATGAAAGAGACACACAAAAACCCAAAAGTCATGGTAGGTTAACAAAAGTTGTATCTGTGGATGCTTGCATCAATGGAAGTTTACCAAGATTTAGATATATTTGAAAAAATGGAATATTGTTTAAGAGTACCCTCTTTCTTAAAAACAGCACTAATGCTCAATCAAAAAAGCACCCCATGAGCCACAAGAAACCACAGACATTCTACTCCTAAAAAGCACCAGATTAAAATGCTTAATCAATCTTATTATTTACGACTGCCTGCAGGCCTAAAAAGATCTACTATCTAATAAAAGAATGCCTATACTAATTGAAAAAAAATCCTAGTCCATTACAGAAAAGAATGGTGCTTCCTTTCTTTACAAATTACAACTGACATGCAGGGACTAGGGTTTCAACTTTTAATTCCATATATCATTTCATCATAAAATAAGTTCCACCTTGATGAGTGCTTAAATATTCATATTTAAGCCCCTTAATTTACATGTGTTAAGCTCTTTGTCTATACGTTTTAGTTTGTTTTACTTCATTTTGTGTGTTTCACATGTTTTTCTAGGTCTTGGAGAAAAAGGAAGCAGTTTTGACACTTAAAGGAAGAAGCCTGGAAATCCTGGAGCAGCTTCTGGTCAAAGTGCGATCGATCGCACTACTGCATGCGATCGAGCGCACATGCGATCGTTCGCACACATGAAGGATCGAGCGCAGCAATGCGATCGAGCGCAAGACGCATGCGATTGAACGCACATGTACGGGCATGAACAGTAAACTGCAGAACTCTATTTTTGGAAATAGTCCTATTTTGGAAATAACTCTATTTTGGAAATAATCCTATTTTGGAAATAAAAGAGTTTTGTGTTTTAGGAAAGTTTAGAAACTCATGAGCCTTCTAGGACTACTCAAGCCCTATAAATACACCTGTAAAGCACACACAAAGAATCACTTCTTGGAGATCCTTTCTTCTCTCTTTTACTTTTAGCTTGGAGAAGGAAACTGTGGAGGAGAATTGACGACTTTTCTCTTGGGTTTCTTCTTTCTTTTATTTTTATTATGTATACTTAACTTTTAGTAAGAGCTTGGTTGAAGCCCTAATTATGTTTACTCAATAAATTTAGTATTGACGCCTTTGTGATATTTATGTTGTGTTGCTTAACTTGATTAATACCTACTTTTATTTAAATTCCTCATATGTATATGTCTGATCAATATGTGCATGTGGTATGGACTTGTTAGTTAGATCAATTTGGATGACCGAGTCCTGGGTCTGACATTAGTAACAAAAGATATCCACACTGGATTCTTGGGTTAATCAACATGGGAAACTGGGAGTAGATACCATGCCCTAGGTCTCATGTGGTTGTCGATTTTCACGGATCCTATGCTCTCTTAAGGAACAACTCAGCATACACCATACTGAATCCTTTAAGATAGAAAAGAGTTAGAGTAGATACCATGCCTAACTCATTGCTTAGAGAAATCAATAGCTTAAGGAGTAGATATCATGCCCTTAGGTTGACAAACATTATGTATTCATGACATGAGTAAAGCGTTGGCATACTGTTTTGTTGTGGTAGCATAATTAGTGGTGGATATCAAGTCCCTACGCCTTTATATTTGTTATTTTATCTTTATCAAAATCAACTCTTTTATTATTTCTATCTTTTTACATTGCGAATATAATTCCAAAACAAAATTTACCAATCCTTGTGGAGATGATCTTGCTTTCGCACACTATACTACACTATTGACCTTGTGCACTTGGAAGTAAAACGAGTGCGATTATTTACTCATTAATCTAGGTATATAAACGCTCAACAAGTTTTTGGCGCCGTTGCCGGAGATTGTGCTAAATTTCTTTTTGGAATTATTTTCATTATTTTTTTAATTATTTTATTTTATTCTGTTCCGTTTTATTTTTATTTTTATCAAAAATCAGATTTATTCCTTCTTTTCGTTTTCTGTTTTTTTTGTCAAGTGTGCAGAGAAGGAGTTTCTGTCCTCATTGCGATCGAGCGCACTACTTGGTGTGATCGATCGCAAGCCCAGAGCAATCGAGCGCAGAGGAGCTGCGATCAAGCACAAAAGGTCCAGAGAGTACCCGAGCAGCAGTACTGAAACTGCTGCGCTGAAGCTTTTCAACCAATTCATTTGAAGGAGAAGCACCAATGATGGAAGCTAGTTACGCTTATCTAAATGCTATGGAGAGGAAGCTAGATATGCTTATAAACACCATGACTACTCAAAACATCTCACCTAGTCCGCGAGCGAAACCACTCCAGGTATGTGCTATATGTTCTCATTTTGATCACACTACTGAAACTTGCCCTTTATATTTATATGCAGATTAAGAGCAAGCAAATTATGAAGGACTGAACAATGCATATGCATATACCTACAATCCTGGATGGTAGAACCACCCCAACTTCGCATGGAACAATCAAAATGCCTTGAACCTTCAAGGGCAGCAAAGGAACTTCCAACAAGCAGCTCAATTAGTCCCAGAATCAAGAGAGAGTGACCTAGAGAGCATTGTGAGGGAATTGGTCATTCAACAACAACAACTGCTTACCTTACAAGAGCAGTTTATGACTGAGCAAAGACAAATAAATGCAAGGCATAAGCAAGCTATTCAAAAATTAGATGTACAAGTGGGGCATATAGCTAAGGAGCTAAGTAAACAAAAGCAAGATGTTGTTGAACAAGTTTTTCATAACCATCACTTTGATCCATTAGAAACTGCTCTTACATATAGTCTCACAAGATCGAGTACAGTGCCAGAATCTGAAGATGTTACTGATGACATAATCGAAACTATGCACCTCATTGAAGCCTCTCCAAAACATCAAAGTAAGTACACTGATCCATTTGATTTTCATGTGCCTACTAATACTATTTTCCCTTTTATTGTACAAGCACCTAACTTGGAATTCAAGCAGTTGCCAGAACATTTACTTTATGCTTATATGGGAGAGAATAAGACACTTCCTATGCTAGCTGCTGTCACTCTTACTTTTGGGAAAAAATAAGGCTTGGTCTGGCTGAAGACGTTAAACTTAGCACTCATGAGAGGCACCCCAGACTTATCCTTTTCATTTTAGTATTTCTTTTTGTTTATATTTATATTTTCATATCTAGTATTTATATTTCTTGTTTTCCGGAACAACGTTTATTTTTCTTTGTCAGGTACTTAGTGCGTGCATCCAGTTCAAGTTTAGGGGCATATTACAAGCAAAGCAAGCAACCTAGTTCTCCATCTCCCAGGTCAGATCTTTCCATGCCACACACATTGGGGACAATGTGTATTTTAAGTTTGGGGGTAGTGGGAGATACTAGATACTATCACACACGCACTTGAAACACATGCACACACTAAGTCCCAGTTTTTTTGATTCGATGAATGCATGTTCTTTTGGTAAACAAAAATTTTGGTTGATTTAAAATTTTGATAACACTTCATTAGTAAGCTTAAAAGCTAGAACACATAGTCTTGCAATGGGAATTTTACAAAGTTTGGTTACCTACCTCAAGGCATCTAAGAATTCACGAGTTTGATTAAAATTTGCATGAGCACATTTAACACGCATTTGTGTGGGGTATGACATATAATTCTCTTGTATATGTTTCCATAATCTAACTGAAATCGGATAACTTGTTGAAAAGAACACTTTGGCATAAGAAAAAAATGAAGAAGAAAAAAATAAAGAAAAATGTCATCATGCAAAAAGTGATCAAAAAGCTTCTAATGATCAGTAAAAACTTTCCACTGAGTAACTGGGCCTCTTGCCTCAGTAAGCATTGAGTGTTCACGTCAAAAGGTGGGAATTTCATTAAGAAGTATAAAAAAAACCTGTTAGTTTCGTAGTCTTTTTGATTCGAGTTAGTAAGTCTTTAGGGGTGTCTTTACACCTAATGCCCTAAAACCATTTCATTTGGGAGTCATTGGCTAAACACTCGTTACAAGGATTAAATAGAAAGCTCAATGGAACTCAACATGGCAAAGATCGCATGATGAAAGAAAAAGAAAGAAGAATAAAGTATTATGCCATTTTTGTTCTCTTTGATAAGGAATTCGATAAAGGTTTGGGCATCGAAACCCTATACACTAAATTTATATGGAATCCCCATCTTATATGTGCTAATTCATCACACACAAATCAAACTTACGATGCCTTAAGCCAATCTTAGGTAAGTAACATGAACTTTTGAAAATCCTTACAAAAAAGTTGTTTTTATTTTAAACTTACTCATGAACTGTTATCATAGTTTTCTGTGTAACCCAAATCTTTGAGTATCATGGAAGTGAATTTATCTTTAATTTTGTTCTTCATTTAGTTTTTAGTTTTGTATTGCTAAGAGACTAGCAATATGTAAGTTTGGGGGTGTGATGAGTGCTTAAATATTCATATTTAAGCCCCTTAATTTACATGTGTTAAGCTCTTTGTCTATACGTTTTAGCCTATTTTACTTCATTTTGTGTGTTTTACATGTTTTTATAGGTCTTGGAGAAAAAGGAAGCAGTTTTGGCACTTAAGGGAAGAAGTCTGGAAATCCTGGAGTAGCTTCTGGTCAAAGTGCGATCGATTGCACAACTGCATGCGATCGAGCGCACATGTGATCGTTTGCACACATGAAGGATCAAGCGCAGCAATGCGATCGAGCGCAAGACGCATGCGATCGAGCGCACATGTACGGGCGTGAATAGTAAACTGCAGAACCCTATTTTGGAAATAGCTCTATTTTGGAAATAACCCTATTTTGGAAATAATCCTATTTTGGAAATAAAGGAGTTTTATGTTTTAGGAAAGTTTAGGAACTCATTAGCCTTCTAGGACTACTCAAGCCCTATAAATACACCTGTAAAGCACACACAAAGAATCACTTCTTGGAGATCCTTTCTTCTATCTTTTACTTTTAGCTTGGAGAAGGAAACTGTGGAGGAGAATTGACGACTCTTCTCTCGAGTTTCTTCTTTCCTTTATTTTTATTATGTGTACTTAACTTTTAGTAAGGGCTTGGTTGAAGCCCTAATTATGTTTACTCAATAAATTTAGTATTGGCGCCTTTGTGATATTTATGTTGTGTTGCTTAACTTGATTAATACCTGCTTTTATTTAAATTCCTCATATGTATATGTCTGATCAATATGTGCATGTGGTATGGACTTGTTAGTTAGATCAATTTGGATGACCGAGTCCTTGGTCTGACATTAGTAACAAAAGATATCCACACTGGATTCTTGGGTTAATCAACATTGGAAACTGGGAGTAGATATCATGCCCTAGGTCTCATGTGGTTGTCGATTTCCACGGATCTTATGCTCTCTTAAGGAACAACTCAACATACACCATACTGAATCCCTTAAAATAGAAAAGAGTTAGAGTAGATACCATGCCTAACTCGTTGCTTAGAGAAATCAATAGCTTAAGGAGTAGATATCATGCCCTTAGGTTGACAAACATTAGGTATTCATGACATGAGTAAAGCATTGGCATACTGTTTTGTTGTGGTAGCATAATTAGTGGTGGATATCAAGTCCCTACGCTATCTTTATTATTTTATCTTTATAAAAATCAACTCTTTTATTATTTCTATCTTTTTACATTGCGAATATAATTCCAAAACGAAATTTACCAATCCCTGTGGAGATGATCTTGCTTTCGCACACTATAGTACACTATTGACCTTGTGCACTTGCAAGTAAAACGAGTGCGATTATTTACTCATTAATCTAGGTATATAAACGCTCAACACACTTGTGCATATTTTTCAACACATATGCAGATTATATGACTACATTGACCATGGTATGTTGATACATTCAAAAAAATATCACATAATTTTGAGCCTCGCTTACCTAAAAAATCAATAAAGTTTAACAAATTAGAACTATTAGAGCATCTTATCACCATCCCAATTATATTTAAAATTAGAAACAATTCAACATGAAAGTGAATACATTATGGACAAGTAACTACTATCCACCATAGAAGCTCAAAGGCCAGTTTTTCTCAATAAAACTGCAGATTTTTACTTCCTCTTTATTCATTAATAAGGGAAGCACACCCTAATAATATGATTGTACAGATAGCAACTATATATATTTAATTTCTAGATCTATTCATGCAATAGTGATGGAGTTTTGGACAACAACCACCACTAGATGGATTATGGTTCACAAATAGAGAAGTAAGAAGACGGATTCCCACAAAGCATAAGAAGCAAAAGGCCACACGAAACCTAAACCAATTGGTAATGATAATCCAGCAATCAAAAGTCTCAATCACAAGAAAGCAACCATGTGAGATATTTTCTTCATGGCTAACTATATATGTTTCGGTACCTGGCAGGGAGTATTGGAGTTGCTGGTGCCTGGTGGGATAGCTTCGCCAGAAAATTGAACCCAGTCGTGGAAAGATGCAGAGACACCGCCGGTGCTTCTGGAAGGAAGAGAGAAAAAGGTAAGCTTTGGTGAGGGGTCTGAGGGAGAAAAAAGAGAAATGAGAAGAGGAGAGAGAAAACCCACTTATGACTTAGCCCAAGTACAATTCGATGGAGGAGGAAAACAAAAAGAGGTAGCGATTGATGGAAGATGGAGATAGCCAAGTTGAGGATATGGCATGAGTCGAGAGGGAGAGAAAATTTTAGGCAAAGCACGGCGCGACAAGGAACGACAGGAATATGTGAAATTTTATATCATATTCCGGCGCTTTGAAGCGCCGAAATATGAAAGTCAAATATACCGGCACTTGTAAGCACCAGTATATGTTACTTTCATATTTCGGCGCTTTGATATGAAATGGGTTTCCAGCATGTAGCGGCGCTTTTAAGCGCCGGTATATGTTACTTTCATATTTCGGTGCTTCAAAGCGGTGGAATATGCCGGAATATGTTATCAGTTTCGCATAAGCGCTGTTATATGTTCTTTGATTATTGCGGCGCTTCAACGAAGTACTACCAAGAAAGCGTCGGCGGTTAATATACTGCGACGCTTATTCAAGCGCCGGAAATAAAGCGCCGGCAATTGTCACTTGTCTTGTAGTGCTCATAATCACAAAAGATCTATAACAATTTAATTTTTCACATCATACTTGCAAATATGGTGTAATTTGGTTCAGTTAACAAAATATTTCGTTAAGAAAAAATGCTTATCAATATCATTCCAAAATATTTCGGTTACTAATACTACTAATAATTTAATAATAATAAACTAACGGTGATAGTTAATGGTAGTAGAAAGTGAGTTGAAATCTTTAGATTTGGAAATTTAAAACCTTAAAAATTGCAGTAATTTGGTTATCAAATCAGAAGAGATCCATTATCAACACCGGTATCAAATATTGAAATTATTTCGAACCCTTTATCGATACTGATACCAAATAAGAAATTAATCGAATGAATATTTTCAGCTCGATTTTTCCCGAATAAAGCACACCCTTACCTGCAAACTCCTATTTCTCTCTGTATATCTTCTTTCTGTTTGACTTTTACATTCTACATTTAATCTATCTCAATTTATTTTGTTGAAGGAATTTAAACTTATCACCAAACCAAACAAACCTTAAAATTTCCAATTATTTGTTCAATGTTTTTTTTTTTTTTGGGTTTAATTAATTTTGAAGCCATTAAGACTCCTCACAAATCTCGCTAAGCCAAACTCCAAAGTTAGACGAAGACGCACAACTCTACAACTAGGATGGAAAAAACTTTCGTATGAAAACGGTGTCTAAATTGTCTTGATAAAAATTTAAAAAAAAATTACCCTACCTATATATTTTGTGGTATTATACATATTTTTGGTGATAAATGTATATTTTTAATGGTGAAACAAAAATATTTATGATTAAAAAAAATAGCTTTATCACCAAAAGTATGTTTTACTATTAAAAGCATGAATTTTACTAACAAAAATGTGTTTTACCACAAACATGTGAAGTTGATCGAGATTATATCCAGAGAATGAACCTTGGAAGGCTGATTGCTGGAAAGCTACTACATGTTTATGTGAAACTGATGAATAAGATCATAGCAAAGGTTTTGTTTAATTCCACCTTTCAAGTTTTTTTGTTGAGCTGTTGAAATAAATTCTTCACTCTCAACTTTAATTACGTTTATGATTGCCACAATTGAGCTTTTGATTGTTTCTTGAATTAAAAGAAGTATGGAAGTTAATGTGTTTTTTGGTTTTTCAAAAAAAAAAAAAACTTTGTACTATCTTTTCGGAGTGCATGTTGAGATTCTATATTTTCCTCCCTGGCGCACGCTCACATTCAAGGCATATATGTTTTTATGACCCAATCATCGGGATGTACACCTAGTTGAAGTTTTTTTTAAACGCAATCATAAAAGATAAAAATGTAAGTCAAAGGCTCAAACTCATGCCCATATGAGCAGGAATACAAGCCTTAACCATTAAGTTAATTGTTCTTGTTGGGATATCATTGTGCTTTATAAATATTTATTACATGTTATCTGGTTTAATAATAGTTATAAATTATTTAATAAATCGCTTACAAGTTACAACAATATCAAAACAATCATATATAATTTATATATAAATATATATTAATAATTATAAAATTATAATTATAATTTTTCTGTTCTAGAGAATTAATAAAAGTTTTAAATTTTCTTGAAATTAATTTATTTAGATTTTAATAATTATTATTTTATTATTTATACTATTTTAATTAATTACTTATTATTATTTTATTTGAATTTCAAAACATCTCAACATTCCAAAAGGCTTACGCCCCAATGCATCGGCCAATGCCTCTACCTATGAAAAACTTCTCCTAAGAATAATGGAAGATGATTCTATTGATGTCATTTTCTTCTAGTATATCTATATGCAATAAATTTTACTAAATTGGATGTTATATATGATGTTTGTAACCTAGAAATCAATTTTTGTTCATGGGATCAGAGGGATAACCTTATTTGGATCAATTCTTTTGTTAAGGTAGCGATCTCCAATGTGGCAAAAGATAATGAGTCACGACGCATTAGGCTTTATAGTTGGGTCATGATGGGATGTGTTTTTCATTATTGATAGTGCATTATTTTTAGAGTAAATTATATTTTCTTACCTGAGTTTAGAGAGTAATTTTATAAACATACATGTGATATTAGAAATGACTGTTACATATTCATTAGAAATTTAATTTCGTAAAACCTATTAAATCCTAATGGAGCATAAGAAATCTAAATTTTCAATCTTTAAATTAAAGCTAACGAACCTACCTTAATCAGTTATCTCTCTCTTCCCCCTTTCTCTCTCTCTTCCACACGTAAATGAATGTAACCAAAATCCCTAAATGCCACCTATGCTTCTGGCAATGGCATGGGTGTAGAAATCGGTGGTCATGATGGTGTTGGGAAGTTTCCAGAACCTAATTTCTTCAAGAACATCTTATGTGGGTATTATGCTGGATGAAGGTATCGAAAGAAAATCGATTTTTTTTTTATTTTTTTTTTGGGATTTAAGGTTCAAAAATTGGGATTTCGATTAGACCCACTGAGTATGGAGAAGTTTCCAAAACCTAATTTCTTCAAGAACATCTTATGTGGGTATTATGCTGGATGAAGGTATCGAAAGAAAATCGATTTTTTTTATTTTTTTTTTGGGATTTAAGGTTCAAAAATTGGGATTTAGATTAGACCCACTGAGTATGGAGAGAGAGTCTGAGAAACACAACCCAAAAAAGATAGCAATTTCCATTAAAAAAAAAAGAAGAAGGAATTTTACTTCAATTTCAAGCCCCAATTTACCAATACTCAATAGAATACAAAAAAATCTGGAATTAAACTAACATAAAGTCCACAAATCCCCAAATCCAAAATTTTCAAATCAAATAATGATAAATAAAAAAAATCCCAAAATAATTCTACCGAACAATGCAATTTACCTTAACTAGCATGGTACTTTTTTTGCTTAATTTTTTTTGAGTTCCAATTGAGCCTCTATTAACATTTTCATTCATTCGTTGTAACTCTAGAACCATTGTAAACTCCATCATCCGCTTCTCCAACTCCATCATCTGTTGTTGCTTTGAACTCTTGATCCTCTCGTAAATCTCTCCAAATTTCAAGATTACCCTCGCTAATTCCATGAATGCCACCCATCCCATAAATCTACAACCTCCACTCAATGTTGCTTCCTCCCCACCAACCTTTCCTCTTCCTCCACCTCCACCTCCACCTCATCATTATCATCATCAAAGGAATTATTTGTTGACTTTAATACACCATCGGGTTCTGAATCTGGTTGGGGTTAGGGGATTTGACGGTGAAGATAATAATTAGGGGCTTCCTATTGACGCCGATGGGGGAATCAAGACGGTGGAAGAACGGCCATTTGGACGAAGGCGGCTTGGATTTTTCGAGCTTGTACTTCTTCTTGATTTTGAATATTAAAGGAAAATTGAAATTCTTGATTGAATATTGAAGGAAAAATTGAATTTCTTGATTTTTTTCTTGGACTTGGTGATCGGAGGAGAGAAAATGAACAATGAAATAAGATAAAGAAAAAAAGAAAAAAGAAGAAGGAAAAGAGAGATGAGAGATAACAGGAGAGAGATGGACTTAAATTTTTATATTTTAATCATTTTTATAACGTGGGTCATTTAAAGGGTATTTAGAAGTTTTAAAAAAAATGTAATGCTCGTGTTTATAAAATAAAAATAAATAAATAATTTTATATATATTAAATTAAATTAAATAATTTATGGATGAAAATTTTAGTATTAATTTGAAAGAATATTAAAATTTTGTTGAAAATGATTAAAAATTTTTAAAGAAAAAAGTATTCAAATTTTTTTTAAATTTAAAGTTAAAATGAAAGATTTTTGAAAAAAATATGGATTGAAGTTGAGAAAAATAATTAAAAAAATTGGTAAGAAAAATATTAATTTTTATAATTGTTATAAAATTTTTGAAAGGAAGATAAGATGAAGAATTGATTTTTTAGAGGGAAAATAGTAAAAATGTAAATATATAATGGTAAAATGATAAATTTTAAATAACGATAAAATTATAAATAATCGATGAATAATATGTAAAAAAACAAAGTAGCAAACAGTGAAGGAACAGATTATGTTCACGTGAATATAATTATTAGTTTTAGATTTTTTGATTTATTTATTATTAAAAAAATTGCAACTTTATACATGTCTCTGAAGAGCATAAACTCCATTTTTTTTACAAGTTTCATTTGGTTTCTTTTATTTCTTCAAATCAAATTCTTAGTAAAAAATTATAAAGAAAATTTACCTAATATTAGAGATAATTATAGTCATCCAATTACGATGGTAAGATTGCATCATATTTGAGGTAAATTTTCAATAAGATTTATAACTAAATAATATATTGCTTGAATTAAGTTATGAAATAGTAAGATTTATGAAAGTTTATGATTAGGTATTAGTGATCAGCAATCCCAATAAATTACTGAAAGGACAAGGAATGGTAAGGAGATGATCTATAGGTAGCTTTAAGTGCTACATGATGAGTAGATTTACTTTTAGTAATCGAGACTAATAAAAATATGAATTTATGATATTGGAATAAATTATTGAATTATAATGATTGGATGATGTATTTTCTTTTATGTATGATAATTGAATGATTTATTAATTAGGGATTAATTGATATGTTGAAAATTAATTATGTAAAAATTTATAGATTAATGAAAAATATGTTTAAAAGACATATGAGATTTTTGAAAAATATGATTGAAAAATTGATATGATATATGAGGAGATAATTTAATAAATATGATAAAAATAATAATTTTGAGAAAAAGATAGTTGAATTGAATGCTTTGATGTATGCTTGTTTGCATGTTATTGCTCATATGCATAAAAGGAAAGACTGAGAAGACAGTTGGTCTGGCTGAAAAGACCAGGAAGGTAGCCGGTCTGGTTGAAACATGTTGACATGTGGGAAGACGTTCCCAGATGATAGTATGAAATGATCTGATGAGAAAGAAAGAAATACAATTTAAATTTATGTATTATATTTGTTTTAAATATTTATTATTGATGGCTAAGATGCTAAAGAATCAGTATTGATTATAAAATGATTGATAGACAGATGAGTCTCATAATGAGACAACTTTGATGATAAATAAATAGAAAGGATGATATAATAAAGAATTATATGATCGATTGTTTGTATGATGTGAATCTTATGATGATATTAAATTGATAAAAATATATGTATTGAAAGATGATGGCATGATAATTTATTTATTAAGAGATTGACAAATGATTGAATTAGTATGTGAGAAAAGATAGTTGATTAATTATGCTGATTTAACAATGATTGAATATAACTAGAAGTATACAAATCAAGAACTTCTAGTAAATTTAATTCATTGAGCTTATGAAACTCACTCTCCATTGTTAAATAATTTCATGTAGCGAACATGACAGATAAATTTGTGAGCTGAGATTCAGACTGAGTTATTATCGGTAAGTCTCATTATCCACATCCTCATACTAATGAAAGAAGAAGAAGAAAAAATTTAGATATTCATGCATCTTGAATATCTTGTATATATTGTTTTAGATAGGATATTTATAATATAACTTCCTACGATTTCAAAATATGACGATACTGTCTCGGGGGTGACCAACCCAAAATGAGTCGTTATACGTGGCCTGATATTTGACCAAAATTATGACACTTAACTAATGGGGTCACTAACAGAGGTATATTTCTATGATGTAACCTACAAACCATATGTATGAAAAAATAAATTTTAATATTGCATGTATGTTTCTGAAATTATCCTTTAAAATTAGATATGAAAATGTAATTTACCCTTACTTTTACTTTCACTTATTTTACTTTTTATTTTCATTATCATAAATAAATAATGTCAGTTAAACTATTGAAGTAGAACAAAAAGCTTGTGAACTTTATGATATCAATGAATTTTATAATTTATGAAATATGTAATATATTTTGGCTATGAACTTTATAATCTATGAAATATGTAAAATATTTGTTATTAGTTCAAATTAATTATATTTAAAATTATACTATAAACATAAATTCTTTTTGTCCTCCACTTGCTGTTTTTTCTCTGCCAGCCAAAATCCAACACTGGTATGAGCCGATAATATCACAAAATAAAACTAAATGGCAAACCGAATTCAAAATTAAATAAAACCGACATCAAAGTCATTCCCACCTAGTTTCTATAGTCCATATTTTCTGTTTCTTTCCTTTGTGTTACTCATTGCTTCTCTTGATCCCTCTTCTTTTGAAGATGGAAGTATAAGAGAGGGAGGGAGGGAGAGAGAGAGAGGGAGGAATGGAGAGCATAACATTGTGGCAAGGGGTGACTTTGTGTGGAATTGTGTCATGGATTGTGATATCTTCATATCTCGATGTGACCAAAAAGCTTAGATCTTTACTACAACCTTGGGTTGTTCGCCATGTCATCATCGGCACTACCCTCATCCTCAAGATCCAGGTATTAAACACAATTCAACCAAATAACCAATACTCGTATCTCCGTTTTTGTTGTATGCTTTGTTTTTTGGCTTGTTTGTTGATATTTTTTTCTTTTTAAGTTTAATTGATTGCTTTTGTATTTTGGTTGATGGGATCTTTTGTTTTTTTGGCAGAAATATCAACATAGGATCTTGGATGCTCTTTTCTCTGGGTTGTCCTGTGTTGTTTCTGTGCCCTTTTACACTGCTTTCCTACCTTTGCTCTTCTGGGTGTGTTCTCTCTCTCTGTCTAATGATTAACATTAATTCACCTGCCAATTGTGCATTTCAGCTATGATTTTGGATAAAATTCCGTGTCGGCATTTAAAGTCTTTTGACTGAGCGATTTTTGGGTAATATTGCAGAGTGGGCATGGCAAATTGGCTAGGCAGATGATTCTTTTGATGGCTTTCTGTGATTATTTAGGGAACTGTATGAAGGTCTTATTATCTTTCTTACACGGTTTATCAAATTCTCTTTTTATTTTAGAGTATGAAACAAAGTTCTAAAGCTATTTGTCATTTATATTTATTTTTTTGTGTTTGTTATAGGATGTGGTATCAGCCCCTAGACCCAGTTGTCCACCTGTTAGGAGAATAACTGCCACAAAAGATGAGGAAGAGAATGCTATGGAATATGGATTGCCTTCTTCCCATACTCTTAACACAGTTTGCTTATTAGGGTATGATATTGATTATTCCTCTCAATGTTTACGCCATAAATCCATCTAAACGACCAAAACACTTTAATCCCAACAAATTTGGGAATACACTCAAACTCAATTGAACTCAGGCTTAATCCCAAACTATTAAGGATTCATGTAGCTGAACCCAAGGATATTGGATTTAAGGCTGATTTGAGTTGAGTTGAGTTGCATTGGCAAATTTGTTGATGGTGCTTGGTTTTTGCTTTACCATCCCTTGAACCTGTGACCTTGAGGAAAGACCAGTATGTCATATACCACCAAGGTTGGAAAGGGTTGGTTGTATTGGCAAATTTGATGGGCATTAAATTGTGTTGCTTGTCTTGATGGCTTTGGGACATCATAAATATTTAGACTTATCTCAAATGAGGTGTTTTAGAACCCTTTCAGGATGGGGTGTATTATGTTGAGAAACCTGAAAAAGTCTATGCAAACAGAATCTCATATGGTGTATGCTTCTTTTCCAAGCCCACTAATTCTCTTCAATTAATATAAAAGTTATGTTTTAAAAGAGACCAAGGTTTTTGTAGTAATCACAAAGTGAATAAGATAACTTTTTATGTAACTTATTGTTAAATTGTTACTAATGAGTTTGTGCTTTGAAGTTGTATAATATTCCTGTATAAACTAATCATCTCCTCTTGGACTGGTGATTTTCCAGATACCTACTGCACTATGTCTTATCTTATTCCCAAAATGTAAACACATCCATGGTATTTACCGGAGTTTCCCTTTTTTGCTTGCTTGTGGGCCTTATTGGTTTGGGTAAGTTCAATTTTGTATAAGTCGGTGGCAGCATTATTAGCTTTCCAAGTTGTAAATTCGTGAACTGACATTTGATTTCCTTTGTAGGAAGAATTTATCTCGGCATGCACAGTTTGGTCGATATCATAGGCGGTCTTGCCATTGGATTGGTGATCCTTTCATTTTGGCTTAAAGTACATGAATATGTTGACAGTTTCATAGTCTCAGGACAAAATGGTAAGTACATTCTCATTCATATGTCCATGATTTCAAACTTCAAAGGAGTGTCTGTGGCCCTTTTTTTTCTCTCCTGCTACTGTTGTCAAAGCCAAATAGATGGCCTAAGAAGCAAATTAAATTGCCTAAGAAGCTAATAAGGAAGAGAACCTTGAAAGTACTTTTAATATAAAAAAAGTAAAATGAAAGAGAACTTTGAAAGCAGTGAAGGTAAAGTAGCCAAACGATCAATGTAGAGGCTTTAAATGCTAATATGAATTCCTAAGAGTCCAGCTTGAAATGCAGTGAGCAAGACACTGAAAAGGGACAATTAGGATGATATGCAATCACAAATTATATGTCAGGAGGAAGGTCCATAAAACTTGATCAAGGATAGCAATCCTAGAGAGAATCAATTGTACTTGCCTGTATAACTAAAATAAGGCATAATTTGGCTGATAAGGAATGATGGCACCTGAAGAATGTGCTTCAAAAGTGGAGAAAAATTTCCAGTTTTCAACTTAATAAAAAAAAAAAATTGAAGAAATAAAATAAATAAAACATAAATGGCTACCAAGATTGTTGATGGTCTCTCCTTGTCCTTTTAAAATGATCGGAGGTCTCTCTCTCACACACAGTTGAAGATATTCATTGCTGAATACAATTAACTTGGGACTTCCAAGCTTTCGAAGTACAATTAGTCTCGCAATGTGTATCCATTTTCTAAAACCTGATTCTAATTAAAGCAGAATGTCAAAACATGAATGCTGTTGGACTTCTGTTCATATGCTTATGCTTTTGTTTGAATTGATTTGAACATTTAAGTTCCTCACAATCAAGAAAATGATATTGAAATTTAAAGCTTGGCTAGTTTTCTGTTCATCCCTTTTATCAAACAAGCTATTGTTGCTGCAGTTACATCGTTCTGGGCTGCCCTAAGCTTCTTGTTGCTCTTTGCTTATCCGAATCCTGAGTTTCCAACTCCAAGCTTTGAGTACCACACAGCCTTCAATGGTGTTGCTTTGGGAATTGTAAGCAATCACATACCTAAATAATTTTGAATAGAATTAATGCTTGGCTTAACTGTATTATATCCTACAGGACAAACATAGGATCCTGAGATTATGTTAGTTATAAGAGCTATTAGTTGTGGCTTGGGCATAGCCCAATTGGTAACCACACATCTCCCTTGAAGAGGAAGTCCTAAGTTCATCTTCCCCCACCCTCAATTATCAACAAAAGAAAATAAAAGATGTTATTAGTTTATAGTTTCTCAAGAACTTTCACTAGCAGAAAAAGAAGCTAGAGCATATATGAATTTCAATGCGAAAACTGAACCATGTAACATATATCAAGTGTTAGTGAAGTTTTAGTTTTAAAAAAAATACATATCACACACCATCTAAGTGATCTAGAAACTAAGTTTTTTAAGATTTGTTTACTTGAAAGGGGAACAAAGAGTGATTTGATTTCTTGCATACAAGTTTACTTTGATGAGCCTTGAGCCCTAAAAAGTTCAATATCATTGGTTTAGAGCTTCACAAGCCAACGGTTGTCTTTTGTTTAAGATATATATTAAAGTAAGAGAAACAAAACTCAATTATTAACATTTTTCATATGATATTTCTATAATATTGTTAGGATTTTCTGAAAACTTATTAAATATTGAATATAAGAGTTATTAATTATTCATCAAAGAAAGAAGTTTGGACATCAAAAAGTTATTAATTACCAAAAAGCATTAAACTTTTAAAACATAGTATCGTGTATTTTTATGTGACTACTCAAAATTTGTGCTTTCTTGAAACATTCATAAACAAAAATGGCAATGTTATCCAGGTAGTTGGAGTCCAGCAAACATACTACCAGTTCCACCATGAAGCAGTACCACGCGTCTTTACTCCGCAACTCACAATCCCTGCTTTTCTGGGGAGAATGCTAGTGGGGATACCAACAATACTTCTTGTGAAGTTTTGTTGCAAAGCTCTTGCGAAGTGGATTCTTCCCATTGTATCAAACACCTTGGGCATCCCGATAAAATCAACCAGGTATATCCCAATGCTTAGTGGATCAGTTAGTGGAAAGAAATCAGATGAAATAAAGCAATCAAGCTATCTGCAGAAGCTATTTGTTCTTTCCCACCAGGATTCATTTGATGTTGATACAGGCATTAGATTCCTCCAATATGCAGGTCTTGCATGGTCAGTGGTAGATCTCGTACCTTCTCTTTTCTCTCAAATTAGCTTATAATGTTTTATGATCTGATAAGCATATGCATTTAGCTGGTAGGATATTAAGATATACGTTTGTTTTGTAAATCATATATTTTTGCCTATTGAATGAATCTATATTTTTTTCCCGATGAAGACTGTTCTATGATCTGAGTATGATGGATTAAATGTATGGTTACGTTAACAAATGCTTTCCATGAAAACTGCACTATGATCTCCGAGTTTGGATTAAACTTATGGTTACATTAACGAAGGCAACAAGATAAATGAGGGTTAGAATTTTGATTGGGAAAAAGAAATGGTTTTTATTCTTCCATGTACTGTGTTTCCTTTCTTTTTCTTTTGGTTTATCTCTACTGCTCAATGGCAGTAATGATAATAGATGTCAAACTGGTTGTCACACATTGCAGGGGTATATTATTTTTGTGTTTAAAAGTCGAAATTAGGACAAAGAATGGAAACAAGGTAGTAGCTATCAGTACTGTATTCATCATAATCCATTGAATTCTCCGGCAAAAAAAACATAGGAGCAGAAATACTGCAATGGGCCATATTTTTCCATTTGAAAATTTTATTTCTATTTTACTCTCTGATAGCAATGATAGGAACGGGGAAAGATTTGGTCTTTTAATGCATAAAGGTTAATTTGGGTATTTTAACTTTTTTCCAGCTCCCTTGATTCTGGAAAAAACGTTTTGGATCTAGTCACACAACACTTTTGGAAGGAATTATTATTTTGTCAAACTAATGGTTGTGGTTTGTAATTTACTCTATATTTTAATTTGGAAGAAAGCTGAAACTATCATTAGTTTCAGCATGGCAAATGTAGATTTGCAAATGTCAATGGGCAGGGTTGGTAAATGAGCAAATATCTTTCTTATTGGCTGGATAAAAATAGAAATACAAATATTATTAGGATGACCATGCAATCTGGGATAAATTATTGATCAGAGAGAGAGATTAAACTAGAACATCATTATTATCATCATCATCTCTCTTTGCCGATGATATAAGTAAAACAAGAGAGTAAACTAGAACATCATTATATCACTCTTTGTTGATAATGTAAGCAAAGGTCCAACACAAAGTGGGCATAAAATCCCTCCACTTCCCCAACCAGACCCCAGAAAGATACGAAGAGAGGTGAATGGGGTTAGGAAAAGAAAGAAAGATAATTCAAAATAAAATTAGAACATCTATTCTACACACTTAAAACACATCCTGACGCTGTCAGTCTGTCATCAGCTAGGCAACCTCTCCGGCAGATATCTATCAAGCTTTCTAGAGTACAATAAATCAAATCGCATCTCCTTTGCCTATTATACATGCTTTAGAGAGACTTTGACCTTAACCAGTCAATTTCCTGCTGAAGGATCAAGAGCCACCTAAACATGAAGCGAGCAAGTCGCGGGGAGGGGTAGCAAAGTAGATGGAACTGCATCACAGGAAGTAATTAATCATGCATCCTACGGGTAACATCAGGTTCTCCTCTCCTAGGAGCTGGCTCAAATTGCATCTAGATGAATTAAATTAATTTTATGCATATCCAAAATTCAGTAACTCTACATTTGTACCCAAAAAATGCATTCAAACACTAACAAGAATTTAGCAATAGAATGTTGCATGCGTTAAATGGACAAAAACAAAAACAGTGGGGGAGGGGGCCTGAGCAAGACCTGAATGAATGTGTGGCTCTTGCACTCATCCACTTCCAGAATTGAGCCCATGTGGTCACTACAGCTAGATGTAAAAACCCTCAGGTTATGTCATTTACACATCATCCTCTATGTTTTCGTTAAGGAATGTTGTCTATACATCAATTTTCCAAACTCGAAGTTATTGTATGCAACTATAACAAGTAAAATCCGAATGGATTTAAGCATGGGCATTGGAAAGAAGATTTTGTCAAAATCAACTCTTTATCTTTGCTTGAAACTCTTCGCTATTAATCTTGCCTTATAGGACTCTACCTTTACATCCACTCTAATATTTTTTTTAAAGACCCATTTGCAACCTATAGGTACTATACCATCAAGTGCATCGACCAAAGTCCACACTTTGTTGGAGTATATAAAATCCATTTCAGATTTCACGGCTTCTAGCCACTTCTCAGAATCGATGTCTAACATCGCTTCTTCGTAGTTAGTGATAGAACGAGTCCTTAGCAGCATGCCTAGTCTGTAGTTGGGGTAGTTAGAACTTGTACCATTTACTGTAGTTGTGCAGATCATGTCCAAATTTGTAGGTCTGTAGTTGGGGTAGTTAGAACTTGTACCATTAACTGTAGTTGTGCAGATCATGTCCATATTTGTACGACTCCACAACTTGAATTTTGTAAATTTATATTGGTTGATTATTATGAATACAGAAGCCTTTTCTACAAACTCTGCTTTATTCGATATGGTATCAGAGCCATCGCTGTCATAAGAACAGCTAAACCTCTTTTTACTCTTTCAGTTTCACATCTCAATCACTTGTTTATACTATTTCATTATCACCTCTCTATCTCAATTTTTTTTTTCTTTCAAAACCAATCTACTTTCTTCATATCTTCTTAACTTATGTCCACCTCCTCATCTCCTCGATCAGACTCAACACAAGCTACACAGTTAGCTTTTTCTCAGCGACCAGTTACCACACCCCTGCTCGATCACACCAGTATGTCAGGTAATACCACTGTTGCTGGAACTTACTTGATCTCCCTCAATGCCTCTTCTCAGATTCCTTTCAAACTAGCAAATGATGGAGCCAACTTTGCCTCATGGAAATCCCATATGACAAATCTATTATTTGGTTATGACTGCTTGGATTTGTTGACGGTTCGCATCCATGTCCACCACCAACAGACCCAGAGTATCATCTTTGGCTCAGGCAGGATCGTCTAGTTCTCCTGGGATTTCAAGCCACAGTCAACAGTGTAATTGGTCTTACTATAAACAATTGCAAAACTTCTGCAAATGCTTGGGACAAGCTCTGTGCAAGCTTTGTCAATCGATCCAACACAAGGATGCTAACTCTCCTCACTTCCTTGATGAGAACCACGAAAGAGGGTATAACCATATCGAACTATATGACGAAGATCAAAAGTGTGATTGATGACTTAGCAATAATTGGTCACCCCATGAGTGACGAAGAGATCATAAGTCACACTCTTAATGGACTTCAAGATGAGTTCAAAGAATTGACTGCCGTTATTTGGGTTCGAGACTCAACCATTTCATTTGAAGACCTCTATGATAATTGCTAGATGAAGAGATGATTCAAAAAAGAGGTGAAACTAAGAAGACAGAGGCTGTAATTACTGCTCAATTCACTTAAACGAGTCATGGGTACAAGAACACTAGCACTCCCAATCACAACAGAAACTTTAGAACACCTCAACAACAATAGTTTCCTCTTACCCAAGGCCAATCTCGTAGCTTTACTCATCAAGCTAACAACTACAATTCTGGCCTTTTCTCTAATACTTGGCAGCCTAATTTTCAGGAAGGACAACCTAGAGTAGTTTGTCAATTGTGTGATAAAGTAGGCCACACGGCCAAAGTTTGCCGCTCAAAGCCCAAACCAAGTTCTCAACAATCTTGGCCACAATCTAATCTGACTACTAGTAATCTCGACTCTTCTGCTAGCAATTGGGTACTTGATTCGGGTGCAACTCATCACATTGCCTCCGACCTGCAAAATCTCTCCATGCACTCCAACTATGCAGGAACGAAGATGTTATCGTCGACAATGGCAATGGTATTTCAATCTCTCATATTGGATCCTCTACACTTGCTACACCAACCATCACATTTACTTTAGACAATATTCTGTGTGCCCCTTCTATTAAAAACAACCTTATATCTGTTTCTCAATTTTGTCGCCAAAATAATACTTCCATTGAATTTTTTCCTAACCATTTTCTTGTGAAGGACTTGAGTACGGGGCATCCTTGGCACGAGGCTGAAGTAGGAACAACTTGTATGAAAGGCCGACACCGACTCCACGAGTCTTTAACAGCATGCCTAGTCTGTAGTTGGGGTAGTTAGAACTTGTACCATTTACTGTAGTTGTGCAGATCATGTCCATATTTATAGGTCTGTAGTTGGGGTAGTTAGAACTTGTACCATTTACTGTAGTTGTGCGGATCATATCCATATTTTTAGGACTCCACAACTTGACTTTTGAATATTTATATTGGTTGATTATTATGAATACAGAAGCCTTTTCTACAAACTCTACTTTATTCAATAGTTAGCAGGTTCTTTATCATCTATAAGGTGTACCTCTAGGTCGCCATTGATGAGAAATCTATATCTCCTTGGAGCTTTGGGTATTATACTAGATCTACGAACTAGTTGTGTATTAGGAAGATCGGTTCTTGTGACACTTCATCAAAATCTATCTTCCTCCGACTGCTTACTTCTAGCATAAACTCTTTTCTAGAAAGATAGCACGCTTAGAAACAACAACTTTGTTTATGAGGATGATAAAAATAATATCTTAAACTTTCTTTAGGATATTCCATAAACCTACATTTTTTAGATCTAGTTCCCAACTTGTCTATGTTAAACTTCTTTACATAGATGGGACAACTCCAAATCTTAACGTGTTTAAGATTAGTTTTCCTCCCTTTTCATATCTTATATGGTGTGTCAGATATTACCTTTGAGGGAACTTTGTTCAATAAGTATATGGCGGTTAGAAAGGTCAATATAACTCATCATGAATCGTACCATATCAAATAGGGTGCAATTCCATAACGAGTTCACTAAGAGAAAATTTCGTTCTCTTTAAAATAATTGAAAGAAATCATTAAACAAGTATTTGCTTCTTCCATTAGATCAAAGAACTTTAATACATTTCCCAGTTGCTTTTCAACTTCTCTTTTGAATTCTTTGAACTATTCAAGTGATGCAGATTTATACTTCTATAGATACCACTCCTTTTCACCGATTACCCATCTATCCAGCTCATTACCCAAGGTTACTCCCTTCAAAGAAGGATGGTATGACGAGGGTACGGATTACGATGAGCGAGCATATGGAAATAAGTGAAACCTACTGAGTTTAATTGTAACAACCCATCCCGGGTTGGCCACCCCAAAACGGTGTTGTCACATTTTGAAAATCCCAGCACGACACATATATGCAACAATAAAAATAATACTAACAAAAATTTCTTTTATATCATTATGATATTAATTTAAACATAAAATACAATGCAAAATGCATGAATATTTACAAATAAAATTTTTATATTTCATTTTCTCATTTGTCTGAGGATATTGACACGTACGTGGCTTACAGAAAAAAATGACGTCTGACTCTCAACCCCACCAGACTATTGGTCTTGCCTGCTACCTGAAATCTTATAATGAGGCATAAGCTTCACAAGCTCAGTGAATTTAATTTTCTAAAAGTATTCTATCTGTATAATCAGTCCATTTATATTTAAACATTTATCTCTTATACAACTGGATAATGACAAATAGTCTAACGTTTAAATAATTACTATCACATCATACTTCTACGTCTTTTTCTCACTGTAACTGTCTCTCTCAACGAGACTCATTTATCTACAAATAATTGCACAATATCCACAACATTTTAGTAATAAAATATTAACATGTAAAACAGATGCAATGCATAAATTATTATTATGGGAACGTCTCCCCACATGTCGACATGTTTTTATTATCTTAGACCGACCCCCTCCCAGTTCTTTTTTTTACAACTTATCCAGACTGTCACGACATTTATTTTCAGCACATACCGGCTGTCACGGTGTCCCTTTTATTTTCAGCATATACCGGCTGTCACGGTTTTTCAATTAGACCGGCCCTTTCCCGATTCTTTCGGTTCTCTTATTTAATGCACATGCATGTGAACAATAATATAAAACCACATGAATTTAAAATATTAAATTAACTATCCGGTCTTTCCTCAACTTTCTCTTTGATAAATTTCACAGTTTTCTTCTTCTCATATATCACATCAATTTATCAACCAAAACTCGTCAAAAATTTATTTATCACCATCACTATTAAATTAACTCATTATACCAATAATATTTCTTTTCACATAATAATCTTCTACGTGTCCAATATTCATATTATACATATCAATTTAATTTTTATCTACCACCAAAGCATAAGCTAAAATTTATTTTAATATTATCATTAGATATTTCATTTTTTATTTAGATTACTTAAAGTAAATCTAACTCACCACGTAGCACTTAAAGCTACCCGTGGATCACCTTCTTGCCTTTCCTGTTCCTCTCAGTAATTTCCTCCGGTTGCTGATCGTCAACACCTGGCATAATATTTATATTAAATTTCTAATTATTTCTTCAATTCTTCATAAACCATACCCTTTGAAAATTCTTACTTTGAATTCCGAGAAATTTCATGAATGCTAAAAATTCAAAAATAAACATTACATTATTACCTGTTATTTTTATGATAAATTCCGTGACTCTCTACAAAGTTCCCCCATAAACTCCTTCAAAATTTTGCTATTCCAACATTTCTTTGGGTCCCCAAATGTTTAAGGAAATAGAGTAATTGAAAGAAAATTTAAACGAAATCGGTACATGATAGGTATGTTTACGTATAATATATATAAGTTTGGTTTCAAAAAAATAACTTCAGCCCAGCACCCCCCCCCCCCCAACAAATGTCTTCCACGACTTTGCCTTTGCTGGAGGGCATGCAAGGGCTCAACATTACACTTGGCAGCAGGTGTTACCACCTGCCGCCATGTTTCCTTTTTTTTTTCTTTCTTCTTCCTTCTGGGACGTTCAAGTCCCATAATTTTTTTAGAATTGCTTTATTCAAATTGGATTTTTTGCATTTAAATATATATATATATATATATATATATATATATATTATTTTAACTCTATATCATATTTATTAAAGTACTTCTTTGCCCTTATTTTACAAATACAAGTATTACACTAATATTATCCTTTTATAAGTAGTAAGAAGGGTCCTGTTATGCGTGTGCTTTTAATGTATTAGACAAGTTGTTATTGTCATATGAGCATAAAGTAAGGATGGCAGGTATGGAGTCACCATTTGACCTTTAAAGTGGTCAAATCCCTTATCATTGGTCCACATAAGAGATTCTAAGGCTTGGGAGATTGAGGTACAAGAGAGTGAGGAATTAAAGCTCTATCTCTTACCTAGACCAAAGTCTAGCTCTTTGTGTTTCAAAGAAAATTATTCAAAACTTTAATTTAAAACTTATTACCATAAACTAATAAAGCAAAAACACACATTCACAATTTATATTCAAATAAGATGACATTAAATATTATATTCAACATGGTGCGGTAAAAGTAAATAAATACATAACTAATAAAAATAGAAAGCGCTTTAAACATGAAACAATAGAATGATCAAAATCACTTATGATGTGCGGATTAAAAAAAAGAAGCTGATTAAAGCATGTGAATTTAAATAAGTGGACTAGACATGTGAGGATCTAACATATGAACCAAAACTACTTTAAACAAACAGATTCAAATGAGTGGATTAAACATGTAGATTAAACCAAGTAGATTGAACATGCAAATTTAAACATATGCGGGTTAGAACTAAGTTAAACAAGCATATTTGAATAAATGGACAAAACTAAGCATGTGATTAGAAACAATTTGAAAGGAAACACATAACTTAGAAGAAATTAAATGAGCATCATAAAGGAACTAAGATAAAAAAAAATGAACATTGAAGCTACCTGGATTTCATCAAATAAAAAGTAAGCTAAATTGTTTAACCCATTTTCATGGTTGTTCAAACATATAAAGCGTGTTAGAAATTTTATTTCACAACCAAAAGAAGTTTAACTAACCTTTTTGGCTGAGAAAAGTTTTCATGTGAGGAGATAATCCTCAAAGATTCCGCACACCCTTCTGGATTTGGTAAGTTTGGAGGATTTGTTTGATTGTGGAATAGTAAACCATTTGCAAGATATGGCCGATTTGATAGGTCTATTTTTTTTTTTTGTTTCACTTTCTATTCTTTTCTTTCTTTTTTTTATGCTCTTCTATCTTTCCTTTTCTTATCTCTTTACTATTCTTCTCTCTTCTCCCTCTCTATGCTCCTTTCTTTGCGCTCTCTATACTTTTCTCTTTTTTCTCTCTATACTTCTCTCTTAGTGTTATGCTTCTTTTTTCATTCTTTTCTTTACTCTTTATTATCCTTCTCCCCCCTTTGCTTTGTGTTAGCATGGGGTGTTTCTAGGAGAAGGGTGGGCTGCCCATGTGAATAAAAAAGACAACAAAAACAAAGAAAAGAAAAGGTGTAGCTGACCGTGAAGAAGGAGAAGAGATGGTGTGGCTGACCATGAAGAGGGAGAAGAGATGGTGTGGCTGACCATGAAGAGGGAGAAGAGATGGGCGTAACTTTTGAAGTGAAAAAAGGTGAAAGCTGTGATTGACAAAGCAAAAAAGAAAAGAAGACTTCCTCTTTTTAGGCACACATGTGCAAGGTCCAAGCCCAAAGTAGAGGAAGATTCGGATGCAATAGCCTACTGGGTTTAGGCCCATCATAACAGGCCCAAACAATATCCTTTTTGAGACTTTCTTAAGTCCAAATTGAAGTTTAAGACGTCATCTTTCCAGCCCAACAAGTTTCAGCTCATTTGAAGATATGTGGAAGAAGATATGACCATTTGAATTCTGGTTGTTGGGTCCTCCTGAAATTCCGGGATTGTGTTCCTCTTTCTTACTTTTGGCCCATTCCTTGATTCCTTGCATGTTTTAGGGATTGTTTCATTGCATGTTTCATGGCTTGTTTTATGCATGTTTTTAGGGTCCTTGTTTTATGCTTGTCTTTAGGCATAATTTCAGCATCGTTTTAATGCTTGTTTTTAGCATTGTTTTCTTGCTTGTCCTAAGCTTAGAGAGTTGTTCTAAGCTCTATAAATACTGTTTGTAAGCTGAAAGGCATCATCTTTTCTTGAAATCATCTCTACTCAAAATTCAAGAAGCAAAAGGCTGAAACACTCTACCATTGCATCTCCAATTGTGAGCACATTAGGACTTTTCCAAAATGTGTTCTCCTTCATCGATCATCATAGCCGTGAGGATCATCACCATTAACATCCCAAGCTTCCTTGATTGTGTTCAAGAAATGTACCCCTTACGGCTATTCTTTTTAATTGTTTCAGCCTTAGATTCTTATGTTGGAGATTATTGTTAATTCAATGAGTTGGTTAATTTTCAGATTTATTCTTTGATGTTTTTGAATTGTTCATGATATGTAGACATATGAATTCATGATCTATATTACATATGTTGAATTTTCGATTATATTATGTTGAAAACTTTGATATTGCAAATCATTGAAGCCATAATCGCACTTTCGATCACCTAATTGATCCGGAGTATGATTTAAAGTGGTAAAAGCTATGAACAATAGCCAATGTTCTGGATATTGGATGTTCTTTATCCATGGACTTTTTCATAGGAATAAGGAATAGGTTATTGAATCATAATTCCTTTTGATCTTAATGATTTGTTTAAGTAATTGAAAGGATGCGCTAAGTATTAACTTGATTGCTTAAACAAAATAACTAGCTGATGGACTTTTCCTAAGCTTGGTGATTATCTAAAAAGGAATTTATAAAGCGCATGATCTCTTTAGGCTTGTATTTTGATTCAATTCTGATATGTGATTGAGGCATGAATTCGTTGTCTACATTGAAACAATTTGATTAGTCATTTAATAAACTTGATTTTCTGAATTGTGAGAGAAAATGATCAATTGTAAATAATTGTTCTTTAATTTCCTTAGTAAAATTAGTAAAAAGAAAAATCAGATCATGAAAACCCCCCTAATCTTGTGTAATGTTAATAGGTGTAGATTTATATTTGTTTATAAACTGCTAATTAAACCAACTAAATATTTTTTTATGACTCTTTAGTATAGGAGTACTCGCAATCCCCGACCAATAACAATACCCTACTAATCACTTTACTACAATCTTCTGTAGGGTTTGTTGAGGACCAAATAAACGGTCTATCAAATGGTGCCGTTGCCGGGAATTGCAAAATCCCTATATTTTAGTGTCATTTAACTTGTTAATATTCTGCTTACTCGTAAAATTTGCATATAATATACCTTGTGTTTTACTTGATTGCAATTTTAGCATGTGACTTCCTTAAAACCATTTGTAACGTTTGTATGAAGGGAAGCTCATTATTATTTGTATTTCAAACTTTAACTTATATATTGATTCCTTTGCTTTTGTTGTTTAGGTCCATGAATGTCAGCAGTCAGTAGAAAGACTCAGGAACTTAGAAAACGTTTGGCTTTGCTAAAAGAAGTTGCACCTTCTACAAATCAACCCCCACCTCACCAAGTAGGGAGGGTAGAGTCGGAGGAGTTAGATAATTCTTCACATCACTTGTCAGACGAGGAAGAAGAAATACCTGACTTAGAAGACGCAAGTAAGGAAGATGAATTACCAGTGGCTAAAACTATTAAGCAAATGTCTTCTTCAACTGATAGGGGAACTGCACCAACTTGTATTACTTATCCAGAACTAGCAGTTGGTAAGATAGCTGAGTTCGAATTGAAGAGTGGATTCTTACACCATTTGGCCAAATTCCATGGGCTCACTAATGAAGATCCTCACAAATATCTCAAGGAGTTCCAATTTGTGTGTTCAAGTATGTGCCCACAGAATGGGGATCTCAACGTTCTGAAGCTAAAGCCATTCCCTTTTTCACTTGAAGATAGGGTAAAGACTTGGTTGTTTGATCTACCTTCAGGTTATATCAACACATGGGAGAAGCTAATGACTGCGTTTTTGACTAAGTACTTCCATGCCTCAAGGATTACTGTCTTGAGGAAACAGATAACTGGAATTGAGCAAAGGAAGGATGAGGCGTTCTATGCCTACTATGAGAGATTCAAGAGCTTAATTGCATCATATCTTTCACATGGGATGAAGGAAGTGAATCTTCTCACTTACTTTTATGAGGGACTTCTCTCCCTTGAACATCAATTGTTAGATGCTGCTGCTGGAGGTTCTTTTGTCGATAAGACACCTGAAGTTGCTAAGGAGTTGCTCGCCAAACGTGCTCTTAATTATCAACAATACGAGGGAGTGTTAAACTCCACTCGTGGGGTGAATGAGGTATTTTCTAACTCTGCTCTTGAGGAAAAAGTTAATAAAATGTCTACTCTTTTGTCTCAGATACTGAACGTGAATGGAGCACAAGTACAACAAGTTTCTCAAATCTGTGGTGTGTGCTGTACTCAAGGGCATCCAACTGACCAATGTCCCTAACTGATCAACAATGGAGGATGGGAGTCTCTTAACACTGTTAGGTTTCAAGGTAATCAAGGTGGACAAAGGTACAACCCTTTCTCTAACACATATAACCCTTGGCTTAGAGATCACCCCAATTTTTGTTGGGCCAACAATGATAATGTTCAGAACCCTCAAGGTCAAGAGCAAGTGTTTCCATGCCCTCCAGGTTTGTTTATGAGGCCTCAGGTACCTCAAAACTTTGTCCTTAATCCTATTGTGCCTACAAATTTTGTTGCTTCTAATTATGATGAAATTTTAAAGCCTCTTGCTCAAGGGCAACATAATTTAACTACTTCTACTCAAGCTTTTGTTACAGGTCAACAGGCTCACACTAAGGATATTGCAGAGCTGAAGAAGCAATTGGGACAAGTGGTGGACTTCATGTGGAAAATAACTGAGAGTGGAAAATTGCCTAGCAACATTGTTCCCAACCCAATATCGAGCAAGCTAAAGCTGTTACCAAAAAGAGTGGTAAGACCTTTGAAGCCTTACTATGAGGCTTTTGAGGAGCACTGTGGAGGATGTACTCCTCCTAGAGGTGCCACTCACAAAGGACTTAAAACAAGGTACAAAGTCTAGGCTGAAAGACTGTAAACATTAAAGCACTGCTTGGGAGGCAACCTAATTCAACCGAAGCTGTGGAGGAGCCATCAACACAGATTTGCATTCTCTTTCTCTCTTCCATTTACTTTGGTTGATCTTGATATGTTATTTGTTTTGTGTGATTTTCGTAATACCTTACCTATGTTTATATTCTATAATACATGCTTATTCTGATATACATTGTGGACAATGTAGGATTTAAGTGTGGGGGGGGGGGGGGGGGGATTTACATCTTTTTGAGTCATATCGTTGCTTTTTAGGTTTTAGGACCCCTTCCAACTCAATGATGAAACTGATTCTTAATGGTTTTTAAAGAGTTTGAGCATACTTTTAAAGATAAAACAAGAAATAGAGTTAATTTGCTTATATTGTAGTCATACTTGGAAATTTTGATCTGTTGCCTTAGAGTGAAGCATGGAGACATATTGAATGATACTTGCATAATCCCATAATATTTGTGAGTTTTTCGAGCCTTATGATTGATTCATTATGCATATCAATTCAAAGTCTCTTCTGAGTGCATCTTGTGAAAATAATGTTTTCTAAAACTTGCTTTTAAACGGCTTGAGACGATCGTACATGTTCAGATTTGGAGAAGATGGAGGCAAATTAGGAATTGACCACCATGACTAAATGGCCTTTATCCTGATCATGATTTGACCCCTAGATAGCATTTTGAGCCTGAATTAGCCTGTTTTCTTCATTAACCCACATTCACTTACCTTTACGAACTTAAACACTTTACTTACCCTTTTTCCTTGGATTTAGTGAGCTTGGATCTTGTTTATGTTGATTTGTAACATGGAGATGGTGGAAAAGCATAAGTTTGGGGGAATTTCATATGGTTCTAAGGTGGTTGTTTCGAGAAAAAAATATTAAAAAAAAGAGATAAAAGGGGTAGTAGGGACATAAAAAAAAGTGTTGTGATTCAAAAAATACAAGTTCTGAAGAATTGGGAGCATTACGAGTCTTTAAGCAAGTTGAAAGCCAAAGTGATTAAATTTGCTCTATTGTGATGGAAATGTGGTACTTAATAATGATGATCTATTTATGACATTATTGAATGCTAGGAAATTTTGTGACATTATTTCTCTTCTTTCTTATGAAACCTTGACCCCTTAGCCCCATTACAACCTTTTCATAGACCTCCTGATCCTTTAATGTTCTATTTTTGATGTGGAGAATGGATGCATAAGCAAGCCTATGGTTTAAACTATTTTCACAAATGATTGAGTCATTAGTATAGCTAGCACCACATTTAAATGAGTGAAAACTAGAGTGATGCATTGTGAGAATTAAAATTTGATACTATTTGTGCATTAACTCGAGGATGGCATATTACACTTATTCTTGGCCGATTATTCACACACACACTAAAAGTATGAATGTTATATAATCTTAATAACTCTGTGGCTTGTTTTTGAGGTAAACTTGTGCTCTCCGTACTTTATTATGCCATATTGCCTAAGGGATCTCTGAGATGTAAGTTGGAAGGATTAGAGTCATTTAATTTGTGTTATGTCATTGTGGTGTCATTTAATTTCTACCGTTTCTCTTGAGATTCTACTAGGTTACATACTGTTTTGTTTTGCTAAGGGACTAGCCAAAGCTAAGTGTGGCGGAATTTGATAGTGATAAGTGCTTAAATATTCATATTTAAGGCCCCTTATTTACATTTGTTAGGTCCTTAATTACGTTAATTTGGTCTCTTTTACTCTATTTGTGTGTTTTACATGTTTTTATAGGGTTTTGGAGACAAAGAAGCAGTTTTGGCACTTAAAGGATGAAATCTGGAATCCCTGGAGCATTCTCTGGACATATTGCGATCGATCTCGCCATGCAATGCGATCGAGCGCACATTGTGATCGTGCGCACATATGAAGGATCAAGCGCACACTGCGATCGAGCGCACATGTACGGGCGTGAACAGTAAACTGCATAACCCGATTTTGGAAATAAGAGAATTTTCATTTTAGGAAGGTTTAGGAACTCATGGGTCTCTTAGGACTTCTCAAAGACCTATAAATACACTTGTAACTCACACACATAAGACAGACCTTAGATAGAAAACACTTTTCTCTTTCTTTTTACTTGGAGTTGAGAAGCTTGGGAGAGAATTGATGCCTCTTCTCTCGAGTTTATTCTTCTCCCTTAATGTTTAGTTTATTTATAATGTTTACTTCAGATAGTATGTGTAACTAACTTTCTTATAGGGCTCGATTGAAGCCCTAGTTATGCATTCCCATATTTATATTCATTGATAAAATCTTTGCCAATAGCTTTTATTATGTTACTTAACTTGATTAATGCATGTGCTTATTTAAATTCCTCATATGTATCTGTAAGGCCAACGTATGCATGTGGTATGGATAGGTTAGTTAGATCAATTTGGATGACCGAGTCCTGGGTCTAACATTAATAATAAGGGATATCTTATCCGGATACCCGGGTTAATCAACATGGGAAACCAGGAGTAGATACAATGCCCTAGGTCTCATGTGGTTGTCGATTTCCATAGTACTTATGTTTTCTTAAGGAACAACTCAAGCAGATACCATGCTGAATCCCTTAAGGAAGAAAAGAGTTAGAGTAGATACCATGCCTAACTCGTTGCTTAGGGAAATCAATAGCTTAAGGAGTAGATACCATGCCCTTAGGTTGGCAACCAGTAAGTATACATAATAAGGCTAGTGCACTGATACCTTATCCAAATTGGGAAAGTATGACTAGTGGTGGATATCAAAGCTCTATGTCTTTATTATTATTAAATCACCTTCCAACAGTTATTTATCTCTTTTTACTTTAGAGAAACTGATTCTAAAAAGCAATTTTACCAATCCCTGTGGAGATGACCTTGCTTTTGCACACTAGACTACACTGATGACCTTGTGCACTTACAAATATAACTAGTACGATTATTTACTCATTAATTTAGGTAGATAAACGCACAACAAGTTTTTGGTGCCGTTACCGGGGATTGCACAAAAGTTCTTTTTAGAATTACTTTCATTATTATTACGCTAGTATTGTTTACTATCTTTATTTTTCATCAAACCTAATTAAATTGTTTTCTGTTTCAGGCACATCAAACCCTAACTCACACTTTTTGTGGTACTTGCGATCGATCGCAACCTCTTGTGCGATCAAGCGCATTTAGGGTAAAAAGTATCCGAGCAGCAGAGTTAAACTGCTGCACTGAAGATGTTTTTTCTGATTTATGCACGAACTGCGATCCCAACATCCAGAATTCTTTCCCCTTGATCTTGAGCTTGAGCGGACTATCCTACAAAAGCTACGGAACAACTTCGAGGAGAACGAAGAAGAAGTCGAGAACGAAACATAAATGGCGGAATAGCTTGAGAACCAGCAACCACCTGCACGAGTACCGATGAAGCACTCCTTCATCCCTCGAAACATTGATCAACCATCATGCATTGCATATCAACCTGAGGCGGCGGGAAATTATTACATATCTCCGCAAATCTTGAATGCTTTGACTCATTTTAGAGGCACTCCTAACAAAGATCCACACTTGCACCTCCGAGAATTTTTCGATCTTTGCAAGTTCTAGCACATACAAGGACTAGACCAAGAAGGAATAAGGTTAATTTCGTTCCCTTTTTCTTTGAAAGATAATGCTAAACTTTGGTATAATTCTTTGCCTGCAGTTTCTATCCACACTTGGGAGGAGTTGGCAAGCAAGTTCCTGAAGAAGTTCTTCCCAGTCCAAAAGACGAAACAAATGAGGAAGGAGATCCAGTCCTTCCAATAAAAGGATGGGGACCTCTTCTTCGAAGCATGGGGATACTTCAACGACTTGCTACTCAAATCCCACACTATAACCTGCCTCAAGATGAACTGGTACAAGCCTTTTATGAAGGTTTAAATGATACTAACAAATGTATTGTTGATTCAGGTTGTGGAGGAGTCCTGATGGAGAAAAGCAGTGAAGAAGCAATGAAGCTCTTCGAAACCCTCAGTGAGCACACCCAACAATTCTCCTCTCGAGGTAGACATGTGACCAAGGGTAAAGGTATGTATAAGGTAAATATAAATGGAGGATCTTCCCCTCAAATGGCAGCAATGGAGAGGAAACTAGATATGATTGTAAAAGCCATGACTACTCAAAATGCCTCATCCAGCCTACCATCCACCCCACTCCAGGTATGTGCAATTTGTTCTCAATACGACCATAATACTGATACGTGTCCTTTGTACTCATCTGCAGATCCAGAACAAGCCAACTACGTGGGGCCTAACAACTATCCACCGAAGAACAACCCATATGCTAACACGCACAACCCTGGATGGTGAAACCACCCAAATTTCTCGTGGAGCAACAACCAGGACAATCAAGGACAGTAATGAAACCCCCATCCCACTGCTCATACTACTCCCGAACCAAAGAAGAACGACCTCGAAAGTCTAGTAAGACAACTGGTGACGTCACAAGAACAGTTCATGACTCAGCAAAAACAAACTAATGCGGCACATGTGCAAGCAATTCAAAGACTAGAGGTACAAATGGGACAACTAGCTAAGGAGCTCAGTGATAGAAAGCAAGGAGAGCTCCCAGCTCAAACATTACCCAACCCTGAGGGGCATCAACAACTAAATGCTGTGACAACTTTGAGAAATGGCAAAGTAATAGGGTCCAATGAATCTGCAACAGCATCCAAAGAGACACCATCAGCATCAAGGGTAAGTGAAGTAGAGAAGTGGAATGCACCACCCTTCCCGCAAAGGTTAGTAAAACAAAAGAAAGACAATAAACTAATTGATATTTTTAAAACCTTGTGGAAAGTTGAAATTAACATTCCTCTGTTAGATGAAATCAAACAAATACCTGCATATGCTAAGTTTTTAAAAGATTATTGCACTAACAAAAGGAAGTTCCAGGAGCATGAGACAGTAGCCTTAACCGAAGAGGTAAGTGCTGTACTTTTAAGAAAATTACCACCTAAGCTAAAAGATCCGGGTAGTTTTACTATTCCTTGCAGGTTAGGTGACCAACTGTTTGAGCATGCACTATTGGATCTAGGAGCAAGTGTAAACCTGCTGCCATATAGTGTATACGAGACACTAGGTTTGGGGGAGCTTCAACCGACCTCTGTCACTTTACAATTAGCCGACCGAAGCATCAAACGACCGAGAGGTATCCTTGAGGACGTGTTGGTAAGAGTATGTAAATTCATTATACCTGCTGATTTTGTAGTATTAGATATGGAAGAATATACTTTACCATCACCTCTCCCCATTATCCTAGGACGCCCCTTTATGATAACTGCTGATACTAACATTAGTGTAAAAAGTGGAGTAGTCACTATGAAAGTAAATAATGAGGAGATAGAATTTAAAGTATTTAATACATCAAAATCAGTCAATGAGGATAATGAATATTCTAATGTGAGCTTCATTCAAGATATTGTTGAGGAAGTTTCTCAGGTCCATCACACTGATCAATCAAAGACCATCCCCAACCATAAGGACACAAGAATGGACATTAGGCCGGAAGAGGACAATGTGATTAAAGACGTTCATCTTTTCAAGGACACACCAAAACCTTCAAGTAAGTGTGCTCTTCAAATTGAACCTTCTGCACTTACTCATACTATTTTTCCTTATTTTATTGACTAGGCGTCAAGATGGGAGATGAAGAAACTATCAAAAGCACTTGAACCACCTGAGGTGGGCTCTAAGTGCCCCCCTCCAACCAACTAGCACGGTAGCAAGAGAGTGCTTGAGGAAAGTAAAAAATTGATTTCCCATTAAGCTCAAGCACCTCTATTGAGGTTAGTGGTACTGAGGCCACTAACAAATGGTAAGGTTGTATTGTTTCAATAAATTATCATTTTTGTTAGCTACGGTAAGTTTTTTTTCTTTTGCCCATATGTCCTCCTTGCGATCGATCGCATCATCCAGTGCGATCGAGCACATGTGTGCGATCGAGCATGTCCTTCACACGTGCTCGAGCGCACGAGTGCGATCGATCGCACCCCGTGTGCGATCGAGCGCATTTGTGGCAGAAGCATTTATATATATGAAAACCTTCACTCACGCACTCACACTTCTTCACTGTATTCACTCGCACCCTACACTCTCTCTATCACTCGCTCTTCCCGTCTACCCACATCTCTCACGCTCACACTTTGCCACCATTATTCACCACCACTTCCATCTCCACCATCCTCCGTCACCAATCCATTACCTCCATCACCAGCAATCACCATCACCTCCACTGTCACCTCCCCGTATTCCCATCCCCATTAATCCATAGGGTACTCTACACACACACGTGAATGTTAATAATAGAAACTGTGCAATGCATTATATATATTATTTTGTGTATGATTGTGTGATGGTTCATTTGCAGGGGGTTAAGAACGAGTTCCATAATTGCAAACCTTAGCTTGTCTTTTTGGTGCACACAAGCTGTTCGACGAAAAGCCTGACCATGTGCGATCGAGCGCACGGTATCTGCGATCGACCGCATAGTCCAGTGTGCGATCGAGCACACATCTTTGAGATCGATCGTAGATCAGCCAGAACCTAGAACACAGCATGTCAAGACCAACTGTTTCTACCTCTGGTGCCTCAAGCAGCCGTGCCTCCTCATCCCGGCCTAGCATCGAGCAACGAGAGCTGTTGTTCGAGACCACATTCGCCATCGATGAGATATTCCGGCACATGGACGCCACGCAATGGGCCGTCCAAGCATTCTGACATCGAGGGTTGAAGTGGCTATTTAAACCAGTGTGCTCCACTGCCTACTCCCAGCTCGTAGTCCAGTTTTATGAGCATCTATCTTTTGACTGCAGCAGACCAAGAGTCCTCACCTCTTCAGTATGGGGCACGCCCATCAAGGTGACTAGTGCCGATATCGCCGCTGCTCTTCATTGCATCGATGAGTCCCTTCCTGAGGAAATAGATATCGAGGAGCAGCCGGAGTCCTTTGCCCTGGCCGAGATCATCACGGACATGTGCGTTGGTTAGTATGCCGACAGGCATAACAATGCGTTGGTTAGTATGCCTACTGTGGCTTGTTGATACGATCCTACAGCGTAACGTGTGTCCATTGGGGCACAAGACACAGCAGCGAGACCAATTTCTCCAGACTATATATGCCTTCCATAGAGGCCACTGGTACTCTATCCCGGCTGTCATTTGGAGCCAGCTGCACAAGTTTTGGGATCACGTACATGGCCATCAGACCACCACGGCCAATGCTTGGGGCCTCATTTTTTCGTTCCTACTCTCCTCCATCCTCAAGAAGAAGGGGATTAAGGGGACCCACAGTTACAAGCCAGTGCGAGAGCATCCTTTCTTCGGAAAGGCTCAGTGGACACACAGCATCTCGCATATGCCACGAGGACCCCCAGTACCTGCTTCAGTAGCTGAGCGAGTTAAGGAGGATCGCATGGAGACCGAGACCCCGGTCATTAGCTCAGTACATGAGGAGGACCATTCGGACATGGGACCCTCCGAGTCCCAGCACTTTCTAGCTGAGCTGTCCTCTTTCCGAGGTGAGGTCTCTACTGCTACCACACTCGTGCATCAGTGCATGGATAGTTTCGAAGCACGGTTAGCACGCTAGGAGGCTATACTGCAGGCCATTCTTGATCGCTTACCTCCGACACTCGGTACCTCTTCAACTGCACCACTTGATGATTAGCAGTGAGAGGATACCACGTCTGGCTGAAGATGTTAAACTTAGCGCTCATGGGAGGCACCCAATGCATAACCTTTTTATAGTTTATGTTATTATTCGTATTTTATACTTTTCTGTTATTGTGTATTACTTGTTTTCCATTTTATCTTTGTTTTTCTTTCTTTTTCAAGGACAGTGTCAGTGCATCCAGTTGAAGTTTGGGGGCATGCTCCAAGCCATGCCAGCCATATAGCTCGCCATCTCCCAGGTCATATCCTTCCATGCTACTCACACATTAGGGACAATGTGCAATTTCATTTTTTGGGGTATGGGGAGACATTCACACACTCACTTGTCCCACAGTTTTTTTGTTTTGTTGTTATTTTCCTAGATAAATGCACGTTCATTTTATCCAATAAACGTTTTTTTTGAGATCTAAACAAAACTTTATGATTCGACTTCATCAGCGAGCTTAACACTTTGAACATATAGGCCAATAATCAAGTTTTGAACCTAGATCACTGCTCTTTAGGCATTTAAGAATTCACAAGTTTAACTTAAATTATCACGAGCACATTAGCACATAATTGTGTGGGGTATGACATGTTATTTGGATTTGTATGTTTCTTTTGCTTGACTATGAACTAGATGACCTATTAGATTGAAATTTTGGCATATAAAAATAGAAAAGATTGATTCGTGCTCAAAAAGAAAAGAGAAAAAAAAATGCTCCTAATGATAAATAAAAACAAATCTTCCACTGAGTAACTGGCCCTCTTGCCTCAGTAAGCATTGAGTGTCACATCAAAAGGTGGAAAATTCTAAGTGATCATTAAAAAGAATCTTCCGCCGAGTAACTGGCCCTCTTGCCTCAGTAAGCATTGAGTGTCACGTCAAAAGGTGGAAAATTCTAAGTAGTAGCATTAAAACCAGTTAGTTTCGTAGCCTTGTTGACTCGAGCTAGTAAGTCCTTAGGGATATCTTTACACCTAATGCCCTAAAACCATCTGGTTTGAGAGTCATTGGCTAAATACTCGTTACACGAGTTAACAAGAAAGCTTAAGGGAACTAACTTGGCAAAAATCTCACAAATAAAAGTCTATGCCATATTTGTTGACTCTAATAGGAAGTTTAGTGAATCTTGAGTCATCGAAACAATATACGTTTGAATTTCTTGGAAACCCAATCTTTTGTGTGCTAGTCACCACACACTAAAGTCAAACTTGTGATGTCTTAAACTACCTCATGAAAATGATTTACGTTCAAAACTCTTATTCATTGCAAAAATATGTTTACACTTGTTAAGCTTGCTCATGAATGCGCATTATAGTTCCATGAAAAATCTAAACTTTTGATTGACACAATGAACATTGGATCTATCTATGTTTTTTTCGTTTTAGTTTTTAATTTAGTATTGCTAAGGGACTAGCAATATGTAAGTTTTGGGGTGCGATAAGTGCTTAAATATTCATATTTAAGCCCCCTTATTTACATTTGTTAGGTCCTTAATTACGGTAATTTGGTCTCTTTTACTCTATTTGTGTGTTTTACATGTTTTTATAGGGTTTTGGAGAAAAAAAAGCAGTTTTGGCACTTAAAGGAAGAAATCTGGAATCCCTAGAGCATTCTCTGGACAAATTGCGATCGATCGCGCCATGCAATGCGATCGAGCGCACATTACGATCGTGCGCACACATGAAGGATCAAGCGCACACTGCGATCGAGCGCAAGACATATGCGATCGAGCGCACATGTACGGGCGTGAACAGTAGACTGCAGAACCCTATTTGGAAATAAGAGAATTTTCGTTTTAGGAAGGTTTAGGAACTCATGGGTCTCTTAGGACTTCTTAAAGGCCTATAAATACACTTGTAACTCACACACATAAGACATACCTCAGATAGAAAACACTTTTCTTTTTTATTTTACTTGGAGTTGAGAAGCTTGGGAGAGAATTGACGCCTCTTCTCTCGAGTTTATTCTTCTCCCTTAATGTTTAGTTTATTTATAATGTTTACTTCAGATAGTATGTGTAACTAACTTTCTTATAGGGCTCGATTACCCTAGTTATGCATTCCCATATTTATATTCATTGATAAAATCTTTGCCAATAGCTTTTATTATGTTACTTAACTTGATTAATGTCTGTGCTTATTTAAATTCCTCATATGTATGTGTAGGGACAACGTATGCATGTGGTGTGGATAGGTTAGTTAGATCAATTTGGATGACCGAGTCCTGGGTCTAACATTAGTAACAAGGGATATCTTATCCGGATATCCGGGTTAATCAACATGGAAAACCAGGAGTAGATACCATGCCCTAGGTCTCATGTGGTTATCGATTTTCATAGTACTTATGTTTTCTTAAGGAACAACTCAAGCAGATACCATGCTGAATCCCTTAAGGAAGAAAAGAGTTAGAGTAGATACCATGCCTAACTCGTTGCTTAGGGAAATCAATAGCTTAAGGAGTAGATACCATGCCCTTAGGTTGGCAACCAGTAAGTATACATAATAAGGCTAGTGCACTGATACCTTATACAAATTGGGAAAGTATGACTAGTGGTGGATATCAAAGCCCTATGTCTTTATTATTATTAAATCACCTTCCAGCAGTTATTTATCTCTTTTTACTTTAGAGAAACTGATTCTAAAAAGCAACTTTACCAATCCCTATGGAGGTGACCTTGCTTTTGCACACTAGACTACACTGATGACCTTGTGCACTTGCAAGTATAACTAGTACGATTATTTACTCATTAATTTAGGTAGATAAACGCACAACAGATAGGAACACTTTATGTTACGTTTTTAATTGCCTTTCCTACCCTATTTGGCTGTAGAAATGACACGAACTATATCCCAACCTCCATACCATATTTTAGTGGCCTCAGTACTACTAACCTATGTAGAGGCGTTTGAGCTACATGATTGTCAAAGGTGGAATGGCTCAAGCAGTCTCTTGATGTAGTGCTACTCCTCTTGAAGGGAGCACTTAGGGCCTACCTTTTATGGCTCAAGTGCTCTCTGTTTTCTCTCCAATTGTTGTGCTTGGACAAGAAAAGTAGTATTAGTTGGGTCTGGAAGTTCAACTGGAGGAATAATCTTACTTGGGTGCTTCGGTGTGGCCTTAAGGGGTTGTATAGTTTTATTGAGGTCTTTAATCACATCGTCATCCTCTGGCTCAATACCCAATCTTGTGACACCATGGTTAAGGGTGGTCTCTGGTGGATCACTGTGATGGACCTGAAAAACTTTCTCCATAACACCTTGTATCAAGCTTACATTAGAATATTCATTATCATCTTTGGTTGATTTTAATGTATTAAATATTTTGAATTCTATCTCCTCATCATTTACCCTCATAGTGACAATACCCATTTTTACATTAATATTTGTGTCAGCAGTTATCATAAAGGGTCTTTCTAAGATGATGGGTAGAGGTAATGGCATTGTACATTTTTCCATATCTAGTACAATAAAATCAGCAGGTAAAATAAATTTACCTACTTTTACCAAAACATCCTCGAGAATTCCTCTTGGTCGTTTGATGCTTTTTTCAGCCAGTTGTAAAGTGAAGAGGTCGGTTGAAGCTCCCCTAAACCTAGTGTCTCGAATACACTGTATGGTAGCAGATTGACACTTGCTCCTAGATCTAATAGTACATGCTCGAATAGCTGGTCACCTAGCCTGCAAGGAATAGTAAAACTACCCGGATCTTTTAGTTTTGGTGGTAGTTTTCTTAATAGCACAACACTTACCTCTTCAGTCAAGGCTACTGTCTTATGCTCCTGAAACTTCCTTTTGTTAGTACAACAATCTTTCAAAAATTTAGCATATGCGAGAATTTGTTTAATTGCATCTAATAAAGGAATGTTTATTTCCATCTTTTTCAAAGTTTCAAAAATGTCAATCAGTTTAGTCTCTTTATTAGGTTTTACTAACCTTTGAGGGAAGGGTGGAGGTGCATTTACCGTTTCCATCTCACTTACCTTAGATGTGGATGTTTTGTTTGGAGATTCTTGTGCAGGCTTATCGACACCTATGATTTTTCCACTTCTTAGGGTTGCCACAACATTCAATTACTGATGTCCTCTTGGATTAGATATTGGTTGGGCAGGAAACTCACCTTGCTTCCTACTACTCAGTTCCTTGGCCAATTGCCCCATTTGTACCTCTAGTCCTTGAATGGCTTGATCATGTTTTGCAGTGGTTTGTCTCATCTCAGTTTGAAATTGTCTAGTTTCTTCCATTAATTGTTGCTGCTGAGTTGCTAATTGCCTCACAAGACTCTCGAGGTCGCTCTTCTTTGGTTCGGGAACAGATTGGGCTGTTGGTTGAAAGTTTCTTTGCTGCCCTTGACCATTCTGATTGTTGCTCCAAGAAAAATTTGGGTGATTTCGCCATCCAGGGTTGTAGGTGTTTGCATAAGGATTGTTCTTCGATGGATAGTTGTTTGGTCCCATAAATTTTGCTTGCTCATGATCTGCAGATGAATACAAGGAACATGTATCAGTATTATGATCAAATTGGGAACAAATAGCACATACCTTGAGTGGTGTAGCTGGTGGGTTAGGTGAGGCTTTCTGAGCAGCCATGGCTTTAACTAACAAATCTAGTTTCCTTTCCACAGCAGCTATCTGAGTAGATGATCCTCCATTTAAGTTTACCTCATACATACCCTTACTCTTGGTTACAGGTCTACCTCGAGAGGAGAACTGATGAGTGTGTTCACTTAGGGTTTCGAAGAGCTCTATAGCTTCTTCGCTGCTTTTCTCCATAAGCACTCCTCCACAACCTGAATCCACAAGACGTTTGTTAGTATCACTTAAACCTTCATAGAAAGCTTGTACCAGTTCATCCTAAGGTAGATTATTATACGGACATTTGAGTAGCAGCTCGTTAAAGTGTCCCTATGCCTCAAAGAACAGGTCTCCATCCTTTTGTTAGAAGGACTGAATCTCCTTCCTCAACTACCTTGTCTTTTGAGCTGGAAAAAACTTCTTTAGGAACTTGCTGGCCAACTCCTCCCAAGTGTGGATCGAAACTGCAGGCAATGAATTGTACCAAAGTTTAGTATTATCTTTTAAGGAAAAAAAGGAAAAGAATTAACCTTATTCTTTCTTCGTCTAAACCTCGGATGTGCTGGAACTTGCAGAGATCGAAGAACTCTCGAAGGTGCAAGTGTGGATCCTCATTAGGTGTACCCTTAAAGTGAGTCAGTGCACTTAGTATCTGTGGAGATATGTAGTAATTTCCTTCTGCCTCAGGTTGATACACAATGCACGATGGTTGATCAAGGTTCCGTGGGATGAAGGATTGCTTCATCGGCCTTTGATAGGAGCTTAAATATTCGTATTTAAGCCCCTTAATTTACATTTGTTAAGCCCTAGTTTATGTTATTTTAGTCTATTTTACTTCATTTCTGTGCTTTACATGGTTTTTATAGGTCTATGAAGAAAATGAAGCATTTTGGAAGCTTTTGGAGCTTAAAAGGAAGAAAACTGGAAAACCTGGAGCAAATACTGTCTGAAGTGCGATCGAGCGCACCAGGAAGGGCGATCGAGCGCACTCTGCTCTTGATCGAGTGCACACGTACAGTAGTGAACAATAAAACAGCAGTATTTATTTTGAAAATTAGGGTTAGGGCCCTATTTTGGAAATTAGGGTTTCCAAGCATCCTTAGAACCCTATAAAACACATAAAATATATCTTCCTTTTGGGGAGCATATCTTCCTTTTAGTTTACACCTTTTGTTTGAGACTCGAAATAGAGAGCTTAGGAAAAGAATTGACGACTCGTCTCCTGAGTCTTCTTCGGTTTTAGTTTTCTGTTTTTATTTAATTATGTCTAGCATGTTTACTTTACTTAGTATGTGTAACTAAACACCTATAAGGCTCGATTGAAGCCCTAGTTATGCTTCACCACATATTTATTCATTGATTATCTTTGCTATAGCCTTGTTAGAGTATTTAACTTGATTAATACCTGTTTATATTTACATTCCTCATATGTATGTGCCTGATCAACGTATGCATGTGGTATGGATAGGTTAGTCGAATCAATTTGGATGATCAAGTCCTGGGTTCGATATTAGTAACAAGGGATATCCACACCGGATTCCTAGGTTAATTAACATGGGAAACTGGGAGCGGACCAAGCCCTAGGTCCTATGTGGTTATCGATCTCCACAGCCTTTATACTCTCTTAAGGAACAACTCAGTATACACCCATGCTGAATCCCTTAAGAGAGAAAAGAGTTAGAGTATACACCATGCCTAACTCGTTGCATAGGGAGATCAACAGCCTAAGGTATGGACCAAGCCCTTAGGTTGGCAACCATTAGATATTCATGATAAGGCTAGAGCATTGAAACCTTAGTTAGTGGGAAAGTATAATTAATGGTAGATATCGTAGCCCTATGTTCTTATTATTGTTATTCACTTAGAAACAAACTACTATTTCTCTTTTAACTTGAAGAAACTAATTCTAAATAAAAATTCACCAATCCCTGTGGAAATGATCTCGCACTTGCACACTATGCTACTACAGACCTTGTGCACTTGCAAGTGAAACTAGAACGATTATTTGCCTAATTATTTAAGTAGATAATCGCTCCATCAAGTTTTTGGCGCCGTTGCCGGGGATTGTACTTAAATTTCTCTTTAGAATTATTTTTGTTTAGATTAATCATTGTTTTTCTTTTTCATTATATTTTTATTTTTATCAAAAATCTCAAAAAAATTTAAGTTTATGTTTTTATCTTATTTTTACTTCATTAAAACCCTAATCGAATTCTTTTTGTTTTCTGTTTCAAGCACACTAGCAGAACTTTCTGTGCCACTTGCGATCGAGCGCACTGTTTTGTGCGATCGAGCGCAATTGAGACAGAGAGCTGCCCGAGCAGCAGTGCTGAACTGTTGCACTAAAGTTATTTTTGTTGATTCATGCAAGGGCTTCGATCTAGGAACCCTACCATAATTCCACTCGAAATAGAGGTTGAGCGGACCATTCGACAGAGGTCTAGAAACAACTTTGAGGAGAACGAAGGATAATTTGAGGGACAAGCACCAATGGAACAGTTAGAAAACCAACAACCACCTGAGCGAAGACCTATGAAGCAATCCTTCATCCCACAGAACCTCAACCAGCCATCATGCATTACTTATCAACCAGAGACAGAAGGCAATTGCTACATATCTCCGCAGATACTCAGTGCCTTGACTCATTTTAGGGGTACACCTGCTGAGGATCCACACTTGCACCTTCGGGGATTCTTTGACCTCTGCAAGTTCCAGCACATCCAGGGCCTAAATTAAGAGGGAATCAGGTTAATTCTTTTCCTTTTTTCATTAAAAGATAAAGCTAAGTTGTGGTATAATTCATTGCCTGCAGATTCAGTCCATACCTGGGAAGAACTATCTAATAAGTTCCTAAGTAAATTTTTCCCAGCACAAAAGACAAGGCAGATGAGGAAAGAAATTCAGTCTTTCCAACAGAGAGATGGAGACCTTTTCTTTGAAGCATGAGGACACTTTAATGAGCTACTTCTCAAATGTCCACATCACAACCTACCTCAAGATGAGCTGGTACTAGCCTTTTATGAAGGACTAAATGACATGAATAAAAGTATTACTAATTCAGGTTGCGGAGATGTGCTGATGGAGAATAGCAGTGAAGAATCCATGGAGCTGTTTGAGGCATTGAGTGAGCACACCCAACAATTCTCATCCAGAGGGAGACAAGGAGTAAAGAGCAAGGGCATGTATGAAGTTAACTTAATTGGTGGAATTCCAATTCAGATAGCTGCTATGGAAAGGAAGCTAGATATGCTTGTAAAAGCCATAACTGCTCAGAACGCCTCACCAAGTCCACAAGCCACACAACACCAGGTATATGCTTTCTGTTCTCAATTTGATCACACTTCTAAGACTTGCCATTTATATTCATCTACAGATCCCGAGCAAGCAAACTATGTGGGACCAAACAGTGCATATGCAGATACCTACAATCATGGATGGCGAAACCACCCCAACCTCTCATGGAGCAACAATCAAAATGCCCTGAACCTTCAAGGGCAACAAAGGAACTTCCACCAACCAGCCCAACCAGTTCAAGAGTCAAAGAAGAGTGACCTTGAGAGTATTGTAAGGCAACTGATAACGTCACAAGAACAATTTATGGCAGATGGAAGGCAAATTCAAACTGAGCAAAGACAAATAATTGCAAAGCATGAGCAAACCATCCAAAGATTGGAAGCACAAATGAGCCAAATGGCTAAGGAGCTAAGTGGACGAAGGCAAGGAGAATTTCCAACCCAAACAAAGCCTAATCCTGGAGGACATCAGCAACTGAAGGCCATTAAAACTCTCAGAAATGGTAAGATCATAGGAGTTAATGAGCCAGCATAAGTATTTCCAGCTAAGCCATCCACATCCAAGGAGCATGAAACAGTGTCTCTAACTGAAGAGGTAAGTGCGGTATTGTTAAGAAAACTACCACCAAAGCTAAAAGATCCAGGTAGTTTTACCATTCTTCGCAGGACAGGTGACCAGTTTTTTGAGCGTGCACTATTGGATTTCGGAGCAAGTGTCAATTTACTGCCATACACAGTAGTTGAAAAGCTAGGTTTGGGGGAGCTCCAACCAACATCCATCACTTTGCAATTGGCAGACAGAAGCATCAAAAGACCAAGAGGTATTCTTGAGATGTCCTGGTAAAGGTAGGTGAATTTATTTTACCTGTTGATTTTATTGTGTTAGACATGGAAGAATCTTCTATGCCAATATCTCTGCCTATCATCTTAGGAATACCTTTTATGAGAACTGCAGATAGAATAATTAATGTGAAAAAGGGTATTGTAAGTATGACGGTGAATAGTGAGACAATAGAATTTAAGATATTTGATGCATTGAAATTACCCCAGGATGATCATGAGGATGAATGTTTTAATGAATGTATGATGCAAAGTGCTGTCAAACAAGCTTTTTAGGTCCATCACACTGATATATTAGAGGCCACCCTCACCCATAGCTTCACAAGTTCGGATGTTAAGCCAGAATCTGAAGATATTACTGATGACATCATTGAAGTTGTGCACCTCCTTGAAGCCTCTCCAAAGCATCCAAGTAAGTTCACTCCTCCGTTTGAAACTCTTATGCATACTAATACTACTTTTCTCTAATCTATTTTCCAGGCACCAAACTTGGAATTGCAGCAATTGCAAGCAAAAAATCAAATAGTCATGGCACATAGACACAGAGTCACACCACACTCTGAAATTACAGTGCAACCAAGAGATGAAGATTTAGCACTCCAGACTGTCCAATATGCAACACCATTAAGAACACTTGAGCCATATGCAGTGGACTTTAAGTACTCCCTACCAAAAGACTAAAGTTAAAGCTGCTATAGAGAGTGCTTGAGCAGTTTCGACTTTGATAAACATGTAGCTCAAGAGCCTCTATTGAGATCAGTGGTACTGAGGCCACTGAGTACGAACTTTCTGGCATAAGTGCGATCGAGTGCACTTCACAATACGCTCGAGTGCACTCAGGGTAGACATTCATGTGATTGTTTTAAGCACATTTCCACATTTCACTCCCATACACTCAATCGCACTCTCTCTCTGACATTCACCACCCACCACCATCACATCCTTGACCGCCTACCTCTTGCACCCGATACCTCTTCGACTGCACCCATAGATGATCAGTAGTGAGAGGATATCCCATTTGGCTGAAGATGTAAAACTTAGCACTCATGGGAAGCACTTCAGACATATCCTTTTCATTTTAGTACCGAGTGAGTGCATCCAGCTCAAGTTTGGGGGCGTGTTATGAGCAAATCAAGCAACCTGATTCTCCATCTCCCAAGTCAGATCTTTCCATGTAACACACACATTGGGGACAATGTGTATATTAAGTTTGAGAGTAGTGGGAGATACTGTTACAAACACACTTGAAACATATGCACACACTAAGTTTCAGTTTTTTTTTTTTTTTAGAAAAAGATAAATGCATGTTCATTTGGTAACAAAAATTTTGGTTGATTTAAAAATATGATAAAACTTCATTAGTAAGCTTAAAATCTAGAATATATAGTCTTGTAATAGGAATTTTACAAAGCTTCGTTACCTACCTCAAGGCACCTAAGAATTCACGAGTTTGATCCAGATTCGCACGAGCACATTTAGCACGCATTGGTGTGGGGTATGACATATAATTATTTTGTATATGTTTCCGTAACCTAACAATAATCGGATAACTTGTTAAAAAAAACACTTTAGCATAAGATAAATAAAGAAAAATGTTCATCATGCAAAAAGAAAATAAAAAGCTTCTAATGATCATTAAAAAAATTTCCACTAAGTAACTGGGCCTCTTGCCTCAGTAAGGAGTGAGTGTTCACATCAAAAGGTGAGAAGTAAGCCTTTAATGATCATAATAAAAATTTCCACTGAGTAACTGAGCCACTTGCCTCAGTAAGCATAGAGTGTTCACGTCAAAATGTGAGAATTTCATTTAGAAGCATTAAAACATGTTAGTTTCGTAGCCTTTTTGACTCGAGTTAGTACGTCTTTAGGGGTGTCTCTACACCTAATGCCCTAAAACCATCTGGTTTTGGGAATCATTGGCCAAACACTTGTTACAATGGTCAATTAGAAAGCTCGATGGAACTCAATATGACAAAAAAAAATCACATGATAAAAGAAAAAGAAGAAGCAAGTATTATGCCATTTTTGTTCTCTTTGATAAGGAATTCGATAAAGGTTTGGGCATCAAAACCCTATACACTAAAATTATTTGGAAGCCCCATCTTATATGTGCTAATTCATCACACACAAATCAAACTTGTGATGCCTTAAGCCAACCTTAGGTAAGTAACATGAACTTTTGAAAATCTTTTTTCAATACAAAAATGTGTTTTTATTATAAGCTTACTCATGAACGGTTATCATAGTTTTATGCACAACCCAAATCTTTGAGTATCATGGAAATGAATTAATCTTTAAAATTGTTCTTTATTTAGTTTTTAGTTTTGTGTTGCTAAGGGACTAGCAATATGTAAGTTTGGGGGTGTGATAGGAGCTTAAATATTCATATTTAAGCCCTTTAATTTACAATTGTTAAGCCCTAGTTTATGTTATTTTAGTCCATTTTACTTCATTTCTGTGCTTTACATGGTTTTTATAGGTCTATGAAGAAAAGAAAGCATTTTGGAAGCTTTTGGAGCTTAAAAGGAAGAAAACTGGAAAACCTGGAGCAGATACTGTTTGGAGTGTGATCGAGCGCACCAGGAAGGGTGATCGAGCACAACCTTGCGATCGAGCGCATTCTGCTCGCGATCGAGCGCACACGTACGACAGTGAACAGTAAAACGGCAGCATCTATTTTGGAAATTAGGGTTAGGGCCTATTTTGGAAATTAGGGTTTCTGAGTGTCCTTAGAACCCTATAAATAGACTTGTAAAACACAGAAAACATATCTCCCTTTTGGGGAGCATATCTTCCTTTTAGTTTACACCTTTTGTTTGAGACTCGAAATAGAGAGCTTAGGAGAAGAATTGATGACTCGTCTCCCGAGTCTTCTTCGGTTTTAGTTTTCTGTTTTTATTTAATTATGTCTAGCATGTTTACTTAGTATGTGTAACTAAACACCTATACGGCTCGATTGAAGCCCTAGTTATGCTTTACCACATATTTATTCATTGATTATCTTTGCTATAGCCTTGTTAGAGTATTTAACTTGATTAATACCTGTTTATATTTACATTCCTCATATGTATGTGCCTGATCAACGTATGTATGTGGTATGGATAGGTTAGTCGAATCAATTTGGATGACCGAGTCCTGGGTTCGACATTAGTAACAAGGGATATCCACACCGGATTCCCGGGTTAATCAATATGGGAAACCGGGAGCGAACTAAGCCCTAGGTCCCGTGTGTTTGCCGATCTCCACAGCCCTTATGCTCTCTTAAGGAACAACTCAGTATACACCCATGCTGAATCCCTTAAGAAAGAAAAGAGTTAGAGTATACACCATGCCTAACTCGTTGCATAGGGAGATTAATAGCCTAAGGTGTGGACCAAGCCCTTAGGTTGGCAACCATTAGATATTCATGATAAGACTAGAGCATTGAAACCTTAGTTAGTGGGAAAGTATAATTAGTGGTAGATATCGTAGCCCTATGTTCTTATTATTGTTATTCACTTACAAACAAACTACTATTTCTCTTTTAACTTGAAGAAACTAATTCTAAATAGAAATTCACTATTCTTTGTGGAAATAATCTCGCACTTGCACACTATACTACCACAGACCTTGTGCACTTGCAAGTAAAACTAGAACGATTATTTGCCTAATTATTTAAGTAGATAATCACTCCATCAGCCTTCGCTCAAGTGGTTGCTGATTTTCAATATATTCCGCTATTGGTACTTCTTCCTCAATTTCTTCTTCTACCTCTTTCGAGTTATCTCGAAGCCTTTGTCAGATAGTCCGCTTAAGCTCGGTATAGAGGGGGAAGAACGTTGGATGCTTGAATCAAAGCCCATGCATGAATCAGTAATAATCGCTTAAGTGCAGCAGTAAAATACTACTGCTCTGGTAACTCTCTACCTCAATTGGGCTCGATCGCACAAGAGGGTGCGCTCGATCGCAAATGGAACAGAAAGTTCTGCTAGTGTGCCTGAAACAAAACAAAAAAAAAAAAGAATTCGGTTAGAGTTTTAATGAAATAGAAATAAGATAAAAACAGAAACTTTAAAATTTCTTGAGAATAAAATAGAATATAATGAACAACAATGATTAAGTTAAAAAAGAAATTTAAGTGCAATCCCCGGCAATGGCACCAAAAACTTGTTGTGCATTTATTTACCTAAATATATAAGCAAATAATCGTATAGTTTTACTTGCAAGTGCACAAGGTCAATAGTAGCATAGTGTGCAAGTGCGAGATCATCTCCACGAGGATTGGTGAATTCAATTTTGAATTAGTTTCTCAATATAAAAAGATAGAAATAGATGTTGAGTGTGAATTAATAATAATAAGAACATAATGCTTTGATATCCACCACTAGTCATACTTTCCTATCAAGTAAAGTGTCAATGCTATAGCTCTATCATGAATACCTAATGGTTGCCAACCATAAGGGCTTGTGATGAGTCTTAAATATTGCATATTTTAGACCCTTAACTTATATTTGTTATGCTCTTAGTTAGTATTATTTTACTTTATTTTACGTTTTTCTTGTGTTTTGTGTGTTTTTACAGCTTTGTGGAGAAAATGAAGCATTTCAGGTTGATTTGAAGCTTCTGGAGACATTGCGCTCGATCGCAACAGATATGCGATCGAGCGCACCTGCCTATGAACGAGCGCAAGGTCAACATCCCACATCAAAATATTTGAAGTTCAGTGCATTTGCACTCGATCGCAGAAGACATGCGATCGAGCGCACATGAGATCGTGCACACAAGACATGCGATCGATCGCACTACACTGCGATCGAGCGCACACGGGCCTGTATCCCACATCGTTTCTGCAAGCCACATTACTCCGGGTCTTCCTCTATATAAGCACCATCTGGCTTCATCATTCAGTGTACAATTCCTAAGCCACTTTGGTGTTTACCGGTGGACGTCCGCTAGCATTCTAGTGGATCCCGAAGGCATTGCTACCACGAGGGGAAGCGCCGCCCGTCAGCGAGTGGAATTTCTCCATGTAAAGTTGTTTATTTATTTCTTTATATTCAGTTGTTTTTAGTTTAAATGTTTAGCACTTGTTATTATAGCTTTATAGATATGAGTGGCTAGACTCTTCAGCTAAGGTTGAAGATGAAGCCCCGCCGTTGTTTGGCGTAATAGTTCAGATTTGCTTGTACAAATCTGACAATTTTTAGTATAAATGTTCTGTCAATTATTTGAGTTAATCTTATAATTGATTGACTTTAAATTGTCTGTTGGATTTTCTTTGTGTTTCATCTGATGGATACATTGAATGCTTTTTGATTAAATTGGATTCCCTTTGTGATTTGTTAAGAGCGGATACATCGAGTGCTTTTGGTTTAGTTGGGATATTCTTTGTTTTTTGTCTTATAGTTGGATTCATTGAATGTTTTGATAGGCTATATTTTTAGAACATGTATGCTTAACTTCGGAGGGGTGGATTCGGAAACCTTAGTGCTTTTTATTATTAGATTTTAAATCAATTTAATTTAAGTTTATATTTCTTTTGCAACATATAAATTACAAATTTGGAACTAGGTTAAAATAGAGTTAGTTTAGATTAAAAAATATATTTTCACAACACAATTCCCTGTGGATTCGACCTCGCACTTGCACACGCTATACTACAAACGACTCGTGCGCTTGCGAGTAATTTAAAACTCACAACAGCTTGGTCCACTCCTTAGGCTATTGATCTCCCTAAGCAACGAGTTAGGCATGGTGTATACTCTAACTCTTTTCTTTCTTAAGGGATTCAGTATGATGTATACTGAGTTGTTCCTTAAGAGAGCATAAGGGCTGTGGAAATCGACAACTACATGGGACCTAGGGCTTAGTCCGCTCCCAGTTTCCCATGTTGATTAATTCAAGAATCCATCGTGGATATCTTTTATTACTATTGTTAGACCCAGGACTCGGTCATCCAAATTGATCTCACTAACTTATCCATACCAAATGCATACGTTGATCAGACACACACATATAAGGAATTTAAATAAACACATGCATTAATCAATTAAAGCATCATAACATGGCTATTAGCAAAGGTAATCAATAATCATGTTTATAGGAAAGCATAATCAGGGCTTCAATCGAGCCCTATTAGGAGGTTAGTTACACATGTTCAGTAAACTAAACATCATAACCATAACTAACTAAAACAGAAAAATAAAACCCGAAGAATGTTGAGGAGACGAGTCATCAATTCCTCTCCAAAGCTTACAAATTCAAGCTCAATCCAAAAGTGTGTTTTCTGCATTTTACAAGGCTATTTATAGGGCTCTAAGGGTGCCCTGAAACCCTAATTTCCCTTTTAAGGTCTGGAGACTTCTTTCCAATTCTAGCTCTGCCGCCTCTAGAGCATGTGCACTCGATCGCATGTGTGCGCTCAAGCCTTCTGAGTGTGTGCTCGTATGCCTGTGCACTCGATCACAAGAGGGGTGCACTCGAGCGCATCTTATTGGGTTGTAGAACTTTACTTTTTGGCCCTTAGAGCACCAAAATGTCATCTTTTTGTCAAAGCTCTGTGAAAAACACATAAAACACGAAAATGAAATAGAATCTACTAAAATAGATAAACAAAGAGCCTAACAAGCGTAAATTAAAGGGCTTAAATATAATTATTTAAGCACTTATCAATTATCATCACCAGGATATTTCATGGCTTCATAAATATTAAATTTAATAATTTCACCATCAAATTCCATGGTAAGTGTGCCACTATGAACATCTATCTTAGTCTTGGATGTCTTTAAGAATGGTCTTCCTAACAAAATAGGAGTAGTTTGATCACCATCCTCCATATCAAGCACATAGAAATTAGCAGGGAAAACCAAATCATTAACTTGCACAAGAACATCCTCAAGTACATCCTTAGGATAGGCATTAGATCTATCAACCAATTGAATCACAACACCAGTTTTATTCAAAGGTTCAAGTTTCAAAGAAGCATATATAGAATATGGCATAACATTGATAGAAGCTCCTAAATCTAGCATGGCCTTCTCAAATCTAGTGTTACCTATTGTACAAGGCATAGTAAACATACCTGGATCTTTGTACTTCAAAGGGAGTTTTCTTTGAATAACTACAGAAACATTCTCCCCTACTCTCACCTTCTCACATCCTTTAAGTTTCTGTTTCCTCTTAATTGTACACAGATCTTTTAGGAATTTAGCATAATGAGGTACTTGTTTAATAGCATCTAAAAGTGGAATATTTATCTCACATCTACGAAAAGTCTCATATAAATCTTTATTTTGCTCATTTTTTTCTAGAGGTACTGGTTTATAATCAGAAAGAGGCGAAAATTTGCCTAATTACTACCACAGACCTCTCGCACTTGCACACTATACTACCACAGACCTTATGCACTTGCAAGTAAAACTAGAACGATTATTTGCCTAATTATTTAAGTAAATAAACATCTAACGATCGTTTCCACAGGGATTGACGAATTTCTATCTAGAACTAATTTCTTTAAGTTAAAAGAGAAATAACAGTTGATAGTGAGTGAATAACAATAATGAGAACATAGGGCTATGATATCCATCACTAATTATACTTTTCCACTTACTAAGATTTCAATGCTCTAGCCTTATCATGAATATCTAATGGTTGCCAACCTAAGGGCTTGGCCCACACCTTAGACTATTGATCTCCCTATGCAACGAGTTAGGCATGGTGTATACTCTAACTCATTTCACTCTTTAAGGGATTCAGCATGGGTGTATACTGATAAGAACTCATAATATATATATATATATATATATATATATATATATATTTGTTATATTTCCTCATGTTTTAATAGTTATAATTGCTTAAATCTTGGATTCTGATTATGTTTCGTATTTTGTAGAGTATATTGAGGAGTTAAATCAAACTAAATTCAAAATCAAGAGATTTGTGAAGATTGGACAGAAAGTGGAAGCTGCAGCGCCAAAAAGCTGAAGCTGCAGCGCTGAAATGGCGATAATTGTAAAAGAGGACAGAAAGCTGAAGTTGCAGCGCCAGAAAGCTGAAGCTGCAGCACCAGAAAGCTGAAGCTGCAGTGCTGGTAGCTGACAAAAAGAGAGGATTTGGGCAGAAAGTTGGTGCTGCAGCGCTGGGATGTTGAAGCTGCAGCGCCAGACTAGGGTTAGAAATATGTCTTGAAGCTGCAGCGACAGGATGTTGGCATTACAGTGCCAGCCCGCAGGTTTTGAAAGTTATAAATACTAACCCTAGCTGAAAGAAAAGGGGGCTCTCAAATGGAGCACGGCCGTAGAAGAAGAAAATAGAATTTGGAGAAGAAGAGAAGCCAAAGGAGAGTTGGAGACACTCTGGGAGGCTACGCATCAAGCTTTTAAATCATTCTTCTCCGGTTTTGTATTATTCTTATCTATCTATGTTGATGTTTTATAATATGAACACGGTTTGTTTGAATATTATTATGGAGTAGATAATTTTTTGTTAAGGATAGATGGATCCTAAACCTATATCTTAAGTTGTTGTTTGGACAAGTGGAATTTAATGTGTTTTTCAAAGAGTGTGTTTTATTGTTCTTAATGCTTTTTATTATTTTGATTCTTTCTTTGGGCATGGTGATGTGTCGAATAGAGAAGCCGTGCTTTCATGAATGGTTGAACTAATAAATATGATATTGGATTATTATCTATGCAAAGGCTAGGGTAAAACATGCCATGAATGAAATAGGAGTAACCGAATAGGGATTCTAGGAAGTTCATGTGGTCCGCTTAAATCGTAACCGAATAGGGAGATTTAACTTAAAGGAATCCAAAAACACTTAATGCTTCTTAATTTGAATTAATCTAGAATAAGCCTGGAATACGGATATTTGAAGTTAATGATTCTTGAGATTGTGGTTAGACCTGGAATATGGATAACCAATTTATTATGGATTCTACCATCTTGAAAAACGTATTAAACGAAACTTGTCCATTCGAAACTCTCGTCAATTATGGTTTAGGTGAAGTCGAGTCCTTAGCACGTTAGTTCATAAGAGTCTTCATTCCAAAGTTTGCAAGTCTTCCTTTATTTACTATTGCGTTCTGTTTTTCCCTTTTAGTTAATTGTTAGTAACCTTTTCTCCGACAATTATTCATTTGCTCAAATAACAATAAGAGTCGAGTCATAATTTCTGTAGTATTTGCTCAGTCCTCGTTGGGAACGATATTTACTCATCATTTTATTACTTGAATGATTAGTGCACTTGCTAGTGTCAATTTCATCGCACCAAGTTTTTGGTGCCGTTGCCGGGGACTGAAATAAAATATTACATTTATTGTGATTCTACTAGTTAATTTGAGAGTTTATTAATTTTGTTTTTAAGTCTATTTTTGCAGGGTTTTCGTTTCTAGTGCATGACACATATTAGTGGGAGAATACTTGCAGAACTTAATCCAGAGATTGAGTGCACTTTTCACGCTTTGAGAAGAGCAGCACTAGTAACAGTTAATACAATGGCAGAAGGAAACAATGCAGAGGTGCAACGTGCACTGTGGGATTATGATATGCCAAAGATGGATGGTGTTGAATCTAGCATTCGACGACCACCTATACAAGCGAAAAATTTTGAAATTAAGCCCGCCATCATTCAGATGATTCAACATTCAGTACACTTTGGGGGCCTATCGCAAGAAGATCCAAATGTTCACTTGATGAATTTCCTTGAAATTTATGACACATTCAAGCATAACTGAGTATTGGAGGATGCAATTCGCTTAAGGCTTTTCCCATTTTCATTGAGGGATAAAGCAAAAAACTGGTTGACTTCTTTGCCAGCTGGATCCATAACGACATGGGCAGAATTGGCACAAATTTTTTTAGGGAAATACTTCCCTCCTGCAAAAACTGCAAAGTTACGTAATGAAATTACTATGTTTTTGAAGGTCGATCGGGAATCACTCTATGAGGCATGGGAACGTTTTAAATACCTTTTGAGAAGATGTCCTCATCATGAGTTGCCCACTTGGATGCAGGTATAAACCTTTTATAACGGTTTAACCAGTACAACCTGAAATATGATTGATGCAGCTGCAGGTGGCACGATCATGAGAAAAACTCCAGAAGAGGCTCTTGATTCGCTAGAAGAGATGGCCACCAATTCTCATCAATGGCCAGTGGAGAGGTTACCTGTTAACAGAGCCTTAGGATTGCACAGTATAGATGTTGTTACAGCTTTAACAGCACAAATGGAGGTTCTCACCAAGAAGATAGATGGACTTTATCCTACTACACATGTTATATGTGAATTGTGTGGTGGTATTGGTCATCACTGTGATAGATGCTTAAATATTCATATTTAAGCCCCCTTATTTACAGTTCTTAGGTCCTTTATTACGTTAATTTGGTCTCGTTTACTCCATTTGTGTGTTTTACATGTTTTTATAGGGTCTTGGAGAAAAAGAAGCAGTTTTGGCACTTAAAGGAAGAAATCTGGAAGCCCTTGAGCATTCTCTGGACAAAGTGCGATCGATCACGCCATGCAATGCGATCGAGCGCACATGCGATCGTGCGCACACTACGATCGAGCGCACATGTACGAGCGTGAACAGTAAACTGCATAACCCTATTTTGGAAATAAGAGAATTGTTGTTTTAGGAAGGTTTAGGAACTCATTGTTCTCTTAGGACTTCTCAAAGACCTATAAATACACTTGTAAATCACACACTTAACACACCTTAGAGAGAAAACACTTATCTCTTTTCTTTTACTTGGAGTAAAGGGTTTGGGAGAGAATTGACGCCTCTTCTCTCGGGTTTATTCTTCTCCTTTATGTTTAGTTTATTTATAATGTTTACTTCAGTTAGTATGTGTAACTAACTCTCTTATAGGGCTTGATTGAAGCCCTAGTTATGCATTCCCATATTTTTATTCATTGATAAAATCTTTGCCAATAGCTTATTATGTTACTTAACTTGATTAACACCTGTGTTTATTTAAATTCCTCATATGTATGTGTAAGACTAACGTATGCATGTGGTATGGATAGGTTAGTTAGATCAATTTGGATGACCGAGTCCTGGGTCTAACATTAGTAACAAAGGATATCTTATCCGGATACTCGGGTTAATCAACATGGAAAACCAAGAGTAGATATCATGCCCTAGGTCTCATGCGGTTGTCGATTTCCACAGTACTTATGTTTTCTTAAGGAACAACTCAAGCAGATACCATGCTGAATCCTTTAAGGAAGAAAAGAGTTAGAGTAGATACCATGCCTAACTCATTGCTTAGGGAAATCAATAGCTTAAGGAGTAGATACCATGCCCTTAGGTTGGCAACCAGTAGGTATACATAATAAAGCTAGTGCAGTGATACCTTATACACATTGGGAATGTATGACTAGTGGTGGATATCAAAGCCCTATGTCTTTATTATCATCAAAACACTTTCTAATAGTTATTTATCTTTTTTTTATGTTAGAGAAACTAATTCTAAAAGTAACTTTATCAATCCCTGTGGAGATGACCTTGCTTACGCACACTAGACTACACTGATGACCTTGTGCACTTGCAAGTATAACTAGTACGATTATTCACCTATTTATTTAGGTAGATAAACGCACAACACACATCAGTAATTGCCAAGCAGGTAATCAGTTGCATATAATTCATCTGCTGAACAAGCTAATTTTGTTTCAAATTTTCACAGGCAGAATAATCCATACAGCAACACATATAATCCGGGATGGAGGAATCATCTGAACTTCTCGTGGAATCAAAACAATGCGAAGCAACATCATCCTGAATATCCTCCTCAAGAAAAAAAGCCCAACTTGGAGGACATGATGGCCAAATTCTTAAGTATAGCAGAAATTAGATTCCAAAATCAAGAAGCATCTATCAAAAACCTGGAAGTTCAAGTCGGTCAACTAGCAACCATAATTTCTGGACGTGCACAAGGTTCCCTCCTGAGTAACACAAAAAAGAATCCTAAGGAGGATGTCAAGGCCATAACACTAAGGAGCAGCACACAATTGGAAGAGCCACAACCTAAGGAAATTACTCAGCAAGTTAGCGGAAAAGAAGAGACTGAGCAAGAGGAAAAACAAGTTTCAGCAAAGAAGTCTACTGGTAAAGGTTTGATTGATTCTAACTCTGAAACTAAATATATGCCACCTCTTCCTTATCCTCAGAAATTCCAAAAAGAAAAATTAGACAAACAATTCTCAAAATTTTTAGAGATTTTCAAGAAGTTGCATATTAATATACCATTTGCAGAGGCATTAGCACATATGCCTAGCTACACTAAATTTTTGAAGGAAATTTTTTCTAATAAATGGAAGCTAGAGGAACATGGAACGGTAATGTTGACTGAAGAGTGCAGCGCTATACTGCAAAACAAGCTATCTCCAAAATTGAAAGATCCAGGGAGTTTTACTATACCTTGCACTTTGGGAAATTCATTTTTTGATAAAGCTTTATGTGACCTTGGTGCTAGTATTAATCTTATTCCTCTTTCAATTTTCAGGAAACTTGGACTAAAAGAAATTAAAACAACAGCAGTTCCATTGCAATTAGCTTATCTATCTATTAAGAGACCATGGGGAATTATAGAAGATGTACTGGTAAAGGTTGATAAATTTATATTCCCTATAGACTTCATTGTTCTCGACATGGAAGAGGATCATGAGGTACCTCTTATACTTGGACGTCCATTCCTTGCTACAGGGAGAGCCCTAATTGATGTACAACAAGGCAAATTGACTTTAAGAGTCAAAGATGAGCAAGTAGTTTTTGATATGTATAAAATTATGAAATACCCCTATGAGTTTTCTACTTCTTCTTGTTTTTAAGTAGATATTGTTGATAACCTCATTGAGGAGTTTCAGGAGAAAACATTAAATGAAGATACTTTGGAGAGATACATCATGGACTCGAGAACTAATTCCACTGAAAGACTCCTCATCGAAGAAGAAGCAAGGAACTTGAAGTCTTAAATGGGAAGAGAAGAGCCAGAGGAACAAATAAGTGTCTGGCTGAAGACGTAAAACTTAGCGCTTTTGGGAGGCAACCCAACTTTTTGTCTTACTTTCTTTTTTTTCTTTATTTTATTCCTTTATTTTATTTAGATTATTTTTAGTTTTTTTTCTATCATTTTTCGAAGTGCATTTGATTTTCTTTCCAATTTTTTGGCAGAAGATGATTTTCGTAACCCGTGGGCACACCTTATGGAAAATCTTGAATCCTGGAATTGGGCAACAAAGCAGAAGAAATTGTTAAATCACTTGCCAGATTGGACAGGAACATGACAGCTTTTCTTGCTTACATGGGATTCACACCACCTTTACCCCCAAGCACGTGACTGATATCTTGGTTGATGCTCAACATTTTCAGGGGAGTTTTCTACTTACTCTTGTTCTTTTATAGTTTTTGAGTATCTATTTTTTATACATTGAGGACAATGTATGGATTAAGTGTGGGGGAAGGTCGTTGACATATGAATTTGATTTTACTTTGAACTTCACTTTTAGCTCCATTTTGATCAAATTTTTGCATCATTTTTCAAGAAAATTTTCAAAAATCCAAATGATACTTTAGTTCTTGTTTGTGATCATTCTCTTTTGAATTCTAGATTTTTTCAATGCTTGTCTTAAATGATCTGGATTGTTGTGAATTATTGAGATAAACTGAGGCATAATAAGGGATTAGCATGAATGGTTGAATTCTTATTTACTACACAGTGATTAATTGCTCTTGATGATTGATTGAATGAAAAGTGTGTGGGATCTAATGCATATGACCTTTTTTGTGTGCTTTTGAGCCAATGAGCATTCATATTATATTATGCTCCATTTTCTTAATTGAGTGATTGTCATACATAATTGATTTTTCTAGAACTTGCTTTGTTATGCATGTCAAGAAACTACATTGTTGAATTGGATGCATTGAATTAATAAAGGCATTTAGGTGAAGCCATTTAGCTTTCTTAAAAAGCTTACCTTGATTTTTACTGTAGAAAGTTAATTTTGAACCTTGGCCCTTTTGTTGGAAGTTAACCATGGTATAAGCAATGTCAACCCATTCTTTTGTCGTTTTCCCTCTTTTGAACCTCTAATTGAAGGATCGTACTAGCTTGTTCACATGAAGCTTCAAATTATCTCTAAAAGGATTGAAAGATGCTGAGAATAAAGTGATTCAAGTTATAGGTGCCTTGAATTGCAAAAAAGAAAGAAAAAAAAAGAAAATAGGCGGCCAGAGAAAAAGAAAAAAAAAACAAAGAAAAAAAAAGGAGAAAAAGAAAAAAAATAGCTGGCCAAAAAGAGATAAAAGTTATGCAATTTCAATTGTTTGGAAGTGAATTGATTGAAGAAAACATTTGATGTTATTGAGTTGTGCTTTATGTGGAGAAGTTGGTATAATTCCTTTGATAAAAGTACCTAAGAATTCCTTCTCACCACACCTTACCTAAGCCTCGTTACAACCCATTTAAGACCCTTAGATTCACTGAATTCAATTCAATCCATTGATGTGATATATTAGCAAGCTTATAGTAAAGATCTTCTATGTTTTGACTTGAGAGTTCATTGATACCCTAAACACTTTGAGCATATTGAGTGAATCCAATGAGAGGGTGTTAGATCCTATCGCATTTTGATTTCGAGAAGATCATTGAGGTGATTGTTCATGGTGTGGTTTATAAGAATTTACACTATAAAATTGTTCATTTCTTATTTGTCTTTAGATTTAAATCTTTAAGGCATGATAATTTGGATTATAGAGGATGAGTAAAGGTAGAAGAAGGAACGATGATGAGAAAAGGTGACGAACTTGAGCTATTTTATGCTTGAGGACTGGCATTGTTTAAGTGTGGGGGAATTTGATAAGAACTCATAATATCTATATGTTTGTTATATTTCCTCATGTTTTAATAGTTATAATTGCTTAAATCTTGGATTTTGATTATGTTTCGTATTTTGTAGAGTATAAAGAGGAGTTAAATCAAATTGAATTCAAAATCAAGAGATTTGTGAAGATTGGACAGAAAGTGGAAGCTGCAGCGCCAGAAATCTGAAGCTGTAGTGCTGAAATGGCGATAATTGTAAAAGAGAACAGAAAGCTGAAGCTGCAGCACCAGAAAGCTAAAGCTAAAGCTGCAGCGCTGGTAGCTGACAAAAAGAGAGGATTTGGGCAGAAAGTTGGCGCTGCAGCGCTAGGATGTTGAAGCTGGAGCGCCAGACTAGGGTTAAAAATATGTCTTGAAGTTGCAGCACTAGTCCGCCGGTTTTGAAAGTTATAAATACTAACCCTAGCTGAAAAAAAAGGGGGCTCTCGAATGGAGCACGACCGTAGAAGAAGAAAATAGAATTTGGAGAAGAGGAGAAGCCAAAGGAGAGTTGGAGACACTCCGGGAGGCTACGCATCAAGCTTTTAAATCATTCTTCTCCGGTTTTGTATTATTCTTATCTATCTATGTTGATGTTTTATAATATGAACATGGTTTGTTTGAATATTATTATGGAGTAGATAATTTTGTGTTAAGGATAGATGGATCCTAAACCTATATCTTGAGTTAATGTTTGGATAAGTGGAATTTAATGTGTTTTTCAAAGAGTGTGTTTTTTTGTTCTTGATGCTTTTTATTATTTTGATTCCTTCTTTGGGCATGGTGATGTGTAGAATAGAGAAGTTGTGCTTTCATGAATGGTTGAACTAATAAATATGATATTGGATTATTATCTATGCAAAGGCCAGGGTAAAACATGCCATGAATGAAATAGGAGTAACCGAATAGGGATTCTAGGAAGTTCATGTGGTCCACTTAAATCGTAACCGAATAGGGAGATTTAACTGAAAGGAATCCAAAAACACTTAATGCTTCTTAATTTGAATTAATCTAGAATAGACCTGGAATACAGATATTTGAAGTTAATGATTCTTGAGAGTGTGGTTAGACCTGGAATATGGATAACCAATTTATTGGGGATTCTACCATCTTGCAAAACGTATTAAACGAAACTTGTCCATTCGAAACTCTCGTCAATTATGGTTTATGTGAAGTCGAGTCCTTAGCACGTTAGTTCATAAAAGTCTTCATTCCAAAGTTTGCAAGTCTTCCTTTATTTACTATTTCGTTCCGTTTTTCCCTTTTAGTTAATTGTTAGTAACCTTTTCTCCGACAATTATTCGTTTGCTCAAATAACAATAAGATTCGAGTCATAATTTCTATAGTATTTGCTCAGTCCTCGTTGGGAACGATATTTACTCATCATTTTATTTTTTGAACGATTAGTGCACTTGCTAGTGTCAATTTCATCGCACCATATACTGAGTTATTCCTTAAGAGAGCATGAGGGTTGTGGAGATCGACAACCACACGGGACCTAGGGCTTGGTCCGCTCCCAGTTTCCCATGTTGATTAACTTGGGAATCCGGTGTGGATATCTTTTATTACTAATGTCGAACCCAGGACTGGGTCATCCAAATTGATTCAACTAACCTATCCATACCGCATGCATACGTTGATCAGGCACATACATATGAGGAATGTAAATATAAACAGGTATTAATCAAGTTAAATACTCTAACAAGGCTATAGCAAAGATAATCAATGAATAAATTTGTGGTAAAGCATAATTAGGGCTTCAATCAAGCCCTATAGGAGTTTAGTTACACATTATCATAAAATAAAAGTAAGGAAAGAAGAAACCCAAAACACTGCGGAGAAGAGTCGTCAATTCGTCTCCACAGTCTGCTTCTCAAGCTTCCTCCCCCTTTTTGGGATTATCCCCTAGGGATCCCCCACTAAGCTCTCTTTGGCCAATTCCAGCCTCTTTGATTCTTCTCTAGAATTCCCCCCCTTATTTCTACGTTTACAAGTCTATTTATAGGGGTACAATAACCCTGGAATCCTAATCTTATTGAAAAACAAAAACCTATTTTATTTCCTAAACAGGTGCTGCCGTTTTTACTGTTCACGCTCGTATATGTGCGCTCGAACGCAAGTAGAGTGCGCTTGATTGCAATGTTGCCTTCGATCGCCCTTCCTGGTGCGCTCGATCGCACTTCAGACAGTATCTGCTCCAAGTTTTCCAGTTTTCTTCCTTTTAAGCTCCAAAAGCTTCCAAAATGCTTTCTTTTCTTCATAGACATATAAAAACATGTAAAACACAGAAATGAAGTAAAATGAACTAAAATAACATAAACTAGGGCTTAACAAATGTAAATTAAGGGGCTTAAATACCTATCAATATTTACCTCATTAACATGCTTTGATGGAGGGTCAAGCCTAGTGCCAATTTGTTGAGAATTGGCCGCCATATTTGCAATCAAGTTTCTCGCGACCTTGGGAGTTTTATCTACCAAAGCTCCTCCACTAGCGACATGGATTATGCTCAAACTAATACACAGTTATTGTGTATAGTTGAGGTTTCTATCCCACGAGGAAAAGCGAACTACAAGAGAATATGTAAACCTTAATACGAAATGATAAAATCCAATTGAGTAAATCTGAGTTTGATAATGAAATAGTGTGAAGGAGTTGTGTAATTTGATAAGGAATATAGATGGAAAACAACAAGGTTCCTGGAATCCTCCCTAGGTTCATTACCTTATTCCACTCTCGATTCAGTTGTTTTTATCTCGATTGCAAGTTTCACATCTCAAACAAGCAATCGGCAAATATTCAATCAAAGCATATGCAAACCCTAATATAATTGCTATGAAATACTCTTTACTTTCGATTCAAGCACACATGAACTATCTTATAGATTTATCAAGAAATGATAATATATCTCAATGACAATATAACAGCAATGGACAAACCTAAAAGATAAATCTATTGGACTCAATCACATCCAAACAACTTAACATAAGAAGAGCTTGACTAGACTTATGTGGAGAAGAAGCATGCAATCACCGGATTAAGAAAATATTCTAATTAAATCAAAGAGTAAATCATAACAATGTTTTGACAATAAATCCAAACTATAATTGAATCAATAATGGAAAATAAAAACAACTACACCTAGGGATTCATCCCTTTGCTTTGCTTGGAGATTAGTTGGCCATGGGGCTCATGCTTGAATACTGTAATGTCGAGCTTTCTCCTCAATTTTCAGCCTTAATGGATGATATCTTCTCAAACCCTAAGTGATTTATTTATAATACAAAAGGTCCAAGGGTGTTTTTAGGATTTAAACTATCATTAAAGTCCTAATTAGGTCATAACTCAGAGAAGGGGATCGTGTGCGCGCCGCGGCTCTCACTTATATGTGCCACGGCTTAGCCTGATCTTTGGTGAGGCAATATTCTGGGTGCTGTGGCCCTGGTTTTTGGGCACCTAGGCGCTCACTAGTCTTAGTTAGGTGGAGGTTATGGGCGCCTAGGCCCTCTCTTCTGGGCGCCTAGGCTTCCACTGAAGGTCTTTTTGCTTATAAACTCTTCGTTTTGTCCTTTCAGAAGCACTCCTTCACTCCGATGTGCATGGAATCTTTGAGCTTTAAGCAATGATAGCTTTTCCATCTCTTTCAAACACAAAATACCTGAAAATGCACCGAAATAAGTTAATGATCTAAGAACATCACTTTAGAGTTATTAAGATATAAAACTGTAATTCAAATCTCGATCAACCCTAAGATACTAATAAATAAGTACTATTAAGATGCATTTTATGACTCTTATCAGGCATCAATCATGCTTTTATCAGTGGGTAGAAGGCCCTCATAGAAATACTGAATAAATAACTGCTCGCTAATTTGATGATGGGGGGTAGCTTGCACATAATTTCTTGAAACGCTTCCAATATTCATGTAGGGACTCTCCGTTGTGCTACCTTACACCACAGATTTCTTTTCGAATGTTGGCCACCCTTGAAGCTGGGAAATATTTCTCCAAAAATAACCTCTTTATCTCGTTTTATGTGGTAATACTCCCGGAGGGTAGCTAATAGAGCCAATCCTTAGTCGAATCCTTCAAAGAAAACGGAAAGGCTCTTAATTTAATTTGCTCTTCAGTCACCCCCGTGGGTTTCATACTCGTGCATACCACATGAATCTCCTTTAGATGCTTATGAGGATCTTCACCTACAAGGCCATGAAAAGTGGGCAAAAGATGTATTAGTCCAGATTTTAATTCAAAAGTAGTGGCAGTATCTAAAGTAGGGAACGTTATAAATCAGGAGCAGCAAGCTCTTTCAAAGTTCGATTTCCTGCCATGACTTCCTCCTCTTCTAAATCAAAATCGCTAGCAAATAGGGGATCAAGAGCTAGATCATTCTCTTCATAATTTCTTTGAGCTTCCCTCCTTAACCTGCACAAAGTTCTCTCTATTTCTGAATCACACTGCAAATCACCTTGATTAGAAGATTGAGTTACTCATAAACAATCAAGGAAAAATCTAGAGTAATGAAAATAAATAAAAAAATCTATGCTAAAACACAAATAATCAAGGTGAAATTTATTTTTTTTTTCAAAAATTTCAAAAACAAAATAAAGATCACAAGATGCACAAAAATCAATTAGAATCACTCCCCGGCAATGGTGCTAAAATTTAGTGTGCTGTCACAGGCAACCAAAAATAAAACTTATACTTCTAAAAATACATGTAGTAGTGTGAGTAAAGATCATTCCTACGGAGAGTATCTAGCCTAGTTTTATGCTACGTGAACAAGGATGAAGGGATTTGAGCATAATGAAAACAATTTTAAGAAAAACAACTAACGAACAATTCAAATTGAAGTATTGAAATCAATCAAAAGAACAAACCTTGATCTAATCCACCATCGAAATTTTACAATTGATCATTGATGCAAATATATGTCAATTCACACTTTGAATATTCATTGTTGGAATTATTTTCCTATCTCTACTAAGTCGCAGTTAATTAGAAAATAGGTGATCTAATTAACCCTAACTACTAAACGACACAAGACAAGCGCTAAAGGTTTAATCTAGTAGCAGCCTTAAGAATTAGAGAGATCGATGAAGCTAAACAACACAAGCACAAGCGGTTGCATTTAATTTAGTCGAGCGTTCTTCCTAAGATCTAATAATTTCTGACGCAGCAAATCATTAAATCTTAGTTGCTTCACAAATTAGAGAGATCAAACAATTACAGATTTGATATCTAACCTAGCAGTAGAATGCAACAAATAATAAACTAGTAGGCCTCCTAGTAATTAAACGAGACAATCCTGAAAATAGGGACAGAAGAACATTCGATACTCAAAGCATAAATTGAACAATAAAAACAGATTGGATCTCACAGTTTTATTGATTTCGAGGCTTCCGTTTCCTTTGACCAATTATAAAAGTTTAGCAACGCAGGGCCATGATGAAAACTTAAAGGAGAAGTTAAAGAAGAGGGGAAAGAGAGGTTTTCTTGAAGTCTGATGATTTCTCTCTTCTTATACACGTTATTTTCAGTATTGGAAACCTACAAGGTCTCCTAAAAATATTCTAAATATTATCTTAAAATAGCAATATCCAAATCTGACTAATTTAAGGAAAATATTAAAAATAAAATAAAGTCCTAATATAACTAGCAAACTGGTGTTTTCAGCACGAATTTTTGTGCACCAGATCTGGAAACTTTCGAAAATAAACCGCGTCAAATCAGTGTATTAGAATTGCAGGCTAAGGGACGTTCCAGAACGTCAACAGTGCAGGTGCAACAATTCCAAGCCCGGTTTTGACCTTGATGCAGGTAGTATCTCTCAAAATGCAAACATTAAAGTTGAAGAGCTTTTTATTGGTGTTCCATAGCATCTTGAATCATCTCAATCGGAGCTCGGATGAGAGAGTTATGCCCAAATTACGAAGCGATGTCAAAACTATCCAAAATCGCCCAATTAGTTTCGTTTTGCACTTAACGCCTCCATTGGCATCCTAAATCAAAATATAAGAATAATGAGTACATTTAAACACCAAACGAGTATAAAAAACTAAACATTAAAGGAGAAAAATATGACATTTTGCATTCTCATCAAAGCTCTTTTAAGATGCATTTTGCAGAGCTGAGAGCTTCCAGGTTAGAAGAAGAATCCAAGCTTTGAACATCACATCTGTTCGAATAACATCATCATGAGATACCTCAATTTGATGATGAATATTACCGAACATTGACTAGTTCCAGTCCCGAAGTTTGTGCTTTACAAACTTAAGCTTTTGATGCATGACAACCAAAAGAGGACTATTAAACTATGTTTGCCAGCTTTGACATGTTGTATGTATTTATATTATATGGACTAGCATTACATTTGGTCATTAAGCCCATAATGGGATGGGCCACACTAATAAACATATGGAGGCCCCTACTCTCACCCATTTGCTGAAGGAAACTGGCCCATTGAGTTTCTTTTTAATGTCTTTGGTCAGCAACTCTTTCTAGTTGTTGAGACATAACAAAAATACCAAGGGTAGAGAGTAGTTTCTCCATAGAAGAAATTTGCATCTCTTTGCAGGAATTATAAAGCTAGCATAGATAATTCATCACAAGTTTCTAGAGGTATGAACTCTTAATTTTCTATGTACACATTCTTTGATTATAAGAATAGTTTATCATATAAGATGAACTTCTAACAATTGGTATCAGAGCTAAACCTTCTTATTTTCATGGCTGTGTTCTTTCCTTTTTTGTTTTGCTATTGCTTCTTTTTTTTATGAGAGGGAGGAGGTGGTTCAAGAAATTCAAATAGAACAACACAAGAAAACTAATAACTACTATACACTCCCTGTTCCGTAAGAACAGCATAAGTCTCGTCCTAGTGCAATTTCTATACCTGGATATTTCATAAAGCACAACTACAGCTCGTCTTCAAGCAAAATTATTGTACCTGGTTTTTTTCAAAAAAAAAAAAATGAAGAAGCACTATTAATAGCACTACCTCAAGTGCTTGGTTATATATATTTTCTTTTAAGCACCGGTATTGTTTATGCTTTCCCCACCGGTATAATGCTATTGTTATTAAATATATAAAGGCTAGTTTACCCATAATGTTTGCCCACCAGTGCTATGTTTTCTTTTCTTTTTTATGTATTGCCCATAAAGCTATATTATCCTTATTATATATTCTTTATGGCCCCCATGTGTTTTTGGTCTTCATGCTTCATTTGCCCACCGGTGCTATGTTTTATTTTCTTTTTATGTATTGCCCATAAAGCTATATTATCTTTATTATATATTCTTTATGGCCCCCATGTGTTTTTGGTCTTCATGCTTCATTTGCCCACCGGTGCTATGTTTTCTTTTCTTTTTTATGTATTGCCCATAAAGCTATATTATCCTTATTATATATTCTTTATGGCCCCCATGTGTTTTTGGTCTTCATGCTTCATTTGCCCACTGGTGCTAATGTTTTCTTTTCTTTTTTATGTATTGCCCATAATACTTTTGTCTTTATTAAATACATGCCCATAATGCTATGCTTATAATCAATGCATTTCTCTTTGTTAAGCAGCCTTAGCTGTAACATATGCTATTTCTATCAAAAGAATTAACGATTCAACTTGTGCCCTTTTAAGTATATAAAATTTCTAAGCTGTAAGGCTTAGCAGAACCAAAGCATTATGGTTTTACAATGAGAAGGAAAAAGTTGCGCGCATGGTTAGCTATATAGGCTATGATTATTTATTCAAATGTTTTCCCTTAGCTGAGCATAAGCTTGAGATTACATAAATAAATAAATTTTTTGTTCATATGGATTATGTCATTTTAATGTAATAACGATGGTTTAGAATGGCTATGTACCCACCTCTCGTGGAACTAGTCATGATAAATTATCGGAGTTGTTATTATTGATTATGTTTTTCGCTTAATGATATTATACTAAAATCCATACGGATAATGAATTTGTCCAGTCGGCAAACCATTATTTGGTAGGATGCTTAGGACGATAAAGATAATAGTTAAATGCTTGACACTTGGTGGCCTAGTCCTACTCTTTCAGTAGCAGGTCATTTTAAGTCCTTGTATTTAATTATTTTGTTTTATCATGCGTAAGAGCCTTTTATGTATCTTGAGCTCTGGCATAGTGTGTAAGAATCTATTTTGAATAAGATTCTAGCATGGATATAAGATTGCCTAATGGAGACATTTATGGTGCATGTTTCTTGTTCCACATGCATAATAAATTTTCTTATATTCTCCTCAGCTTATGCCAATGTGGCTCTATCTCTCTCTTTGTCTGCCATCAAGAGTCTAACTGGAACCAATTATGAGGATTGGTATGAGTCTCTCACCATTAATTTGGCTATCATGAATTTGGACTTGGCTTTGAGGGTCGATGCGCCTGTTGAGCCCACTAATGAAAGTTCTGCAGCTGAAAAAGCTTTTTATGAGCAATGGGTGCATTCTAATCAGACTTGTCTCATGATTATGAAGTATACGATTGACGAGTCTATCAGGCAGAGCATAGCTGATACTGATAGCGCCAAATAATATCTTGATGCCGTTGGGAAGAAATTTATTAAGTTTGATAAGGCAGAAAAGGGATCTCTGATGAAACTTCTTACTACTACAACCTATGATGGGGTTAGTGGAGTCCGAGAGCACATTATGAAGCTTACTCATTTCTTTAACAAGCTCAAAAGGATGAAAGTTGAGTTAGCAGATAGTTTTCTAGTATGGCAAGTGCTTGAATCTTTACCATCTCAGTATGATGCACTCAAGACCTCTTATAATGCTCAAAAAGATGAATGAAGCTTGAGTGAAATGACTGTCATTGTAACTCAAGAAGAAGAGATAATGAAAAAGGGCAAGTCTTATACTGCTTTCATGATAACTGTTGATAAAGGGAAGAAAAAGAAGTTCTTCAAGGGTAATAGTAGCAACTCCAACAAGATAAAGAAACCTTGGAGGCCCTTTCAACAAGCTAATGTGAGTGTTCCGTCTTGGAGGCCTTTTCAACAAGCTAATGCGAGTGTTCCAAATGGGCCAAAGAAGGAAGTTTTTAAGGGAAGGTGCAATTTTTGTCATTCATTTAGGCATAAAAAGGTTGATTGTAGGAAATTTAAAGCTTGGTTAGACAAAAAAGGTACACATTCCCTACTAGTGTGTTTTGAGTCTAATCTAGTTGATGTGTCTTCTGATACTTGGTGGCTAGATACTGGTGCAATTATTCATACTACAAATTCTTTGCAGGAATTAAGGAACCGTAGAAGACCAGTTGATACAGAGTTAGTAGTAAATATGGGCAATGCTGTGAAGGTTAAAGTTGAACACATTGGTACAGTCAGACTTATTTTGGCTTCTAAACATGTTGTGAATTTGTCTGATACTGCTTTTATACCTTCCATCAGAAGAAATCTTATCTCTGTTTCTGTTTTGGACAAATGTGGATATGTTTTTCATTTTGGAATTGGAAAGGCTATGATCTTTTATAACTCTATTATGGTTGGTATTGCTACTTTATATGATAGTTTGTATAAAAATGACTTGCTTCCTGTTTTAGATCCTGCTTCTTCTAGTTTCTCTGTTGTGAATGCTGTAGTTGGTTCTAAACGTGCTAGATCTAATAAAAACTCTTCCATGTTGTGGCACAAAAGGTTGGGTCATATTTCTAGAGAAAGAATAGAGAGGTTGATTAAAGATGGCATACTAGATGACTTTGATTTTTCTGATTTCGAAACTTGTGTTGATTGTATCAAAAGGAAACTTCCAGCGAAAACCAGAAAACAAAATATTAGTAGAAGTCAGGATGTTCTAGATTTAATCCATACTGATATTTGTGGTCCATTTTCACCTGCCGCTTTGGGGAATTATAGATATTTCATTACCTTTATTGATTATTATTCTCGCTATGGTTGTGTTGAGATCATTCGAGAAAAATCAGACTCATTGGAAGCTTTTAAGGCTTTCAAGGCTGCTGTGGAACTCCAGAAAAATAAGAAAATCAAAGCGGGTAAGATCAGATAGAGGAGGTGAATTTTATGGGAGATATGATGAAACTGGTAGAAATCCTGAACTTTTTGCTAGATTTCTTGAGGCATGTGGTATCGAGGCTCAGTATACAATGCCTGGAACTCCTTAACAGAATGGTATTGCAGAAAGAAGAAATCGTACTTTTATGGATATGATGCGGTGTATGATTTGTCATTCCACTTTGCCTGAATTTTTGTGGGGTGAAGCTTTAAAAACTACTGCATATGTTTTGAATCAAGTACCACGTAAGTCAGTTCCTAAAACTCCTTATAAGTTATGGTCAGGAAAGAGGCCTAGTGTGAATCATTTCCGTGTTTGGGGCTGTAAAGCAGAAATAAGGCTTTATAATCCTCAGCAGAAGAAACTTGATCCTAAGACCATTACTGGTTATTTTGTTGGTTATTGTGTGGGTTCAAGAGGCTCTAGATTTTATTGCCTTTCTAATGTTACTAGAGTCATTGAATCTGATCGAGCCATCTTCTTCGAGGATGTTAGTGACAATGGGAGTTCAGTGCCACGTGAAGTTGTATTTAGGGAGGAGCTTGTTGTTATACTTGTTCAGGTTACCCCTCCATCAGTAGCTGCACCACCATTGACAGAGGGAAACAATGCTATTGTCCAAGACCAGGTTGTTGACACTATAGCTGATGTTGATGTGGGAACTGATAATATTGTTTTGAGGAGATCATAGAGAAGTCGTAGACCAACAATTTCTGATGATTATATTGTCTATTTACAGGAGCATGAGTTTAATACTGGTATGTCTCTTGATTCAGTCTCTTTTAAGGAGGCCATTGATAATCCTCAATCTTCATATTGGATAGATGCTATGCATGATGAGATGGCATCGATGTGTCAAAACGGTGTATGGGACTTAGTTGAACTACCATGTGGCTATACACCAATTGGTTGCAAATGGGTTTTTAAGACCAAGTATAATTCTGAAGGTCAAGTAGAAAGGTATAAAGCTAGACTTGTCGCTAAGGGCTTTAACCAAAGAGAAGGCATTGATTATAAGGACACTTTCTCGCCTGTTTCTACCAAGGATTCTTTTCGGGTTATTATGGCATTGGTGGCTCATTTTGATCTTGAGCTTCATCAAATGGATGTCAAGACAGCTTTCCTTAATGGGCATCTATTTGAGGATGTGTACATGATGCAACCAAATGGTTTCCAAGTGGAAGGAAAGGAACACATGGTGTGTAAGCTTAACAAGTCCATTTATGGACTTAAGCAGGCATCGAGATAATGGTACCTGAAGTTTGATGAGATTGTTACCTCTTACGGTTTCAAGGAGAATCTTGTTGATCAATGCATATATTTAAGGGTCACTGGGAGTCAGTATATCTTTCTTGTTCTTTATGTTGATGATGTATTACTCACTGCAAATGACATTGAGCTTCTGTTTGAGACAAAACGCATGCTGTCATCTCATTTTGATATGAAGGATCTTGGTGAGGCCTCTTATGTTTTGGGCATCCAGATTTTTCGTGACAGAACTAGAGGCGTTCTTGGATTGTCTCAGAAAACCTACATTGATCGTGTTCTAAGTAGGTTTAATATGCATTCTTGTTCTCCTGGGAAAGCATTTATTGTAAAAGGTCATAAGTTTTCTAAGTCTCAATGCCCTCAGAATGATAGTGAAATGACTCAAATGCAAACATTTCCCTATTCGTCAGTTGTGGGTAGTTTGATGTATGCTCAAGTATGTACACGACCTGATATTGCTTATGTTGTTGGTGTACTTGGAAGATACTTGAGTGATCCTGGTTTGGCTCACTGGAAGGCTGCAAAGAAAGTACTCAGATATTTGCAAGGCACTAAAGATCCAGTGCTTACATATCAGCGATCTAATGTTCTTGAAGTAGTTGGATATTCTGATGTCGATTTTGCAGGTTGTCCAGATGACAGAAGATCCACTTCTGGTTATGTTTTTATGATGGCAGGAGGAGCTATTTCTTATAAGAGTGTCAAACAGACACTTACAGCTTCCTCTACAATGGAGGCAGAATATGTAGCTTATTATGAGGCTACATGTCAGGCTATATGGTTGCGGAACTTTATCTTGGGGCTAAGTGTTGTGACCACTATTTCAAGGCCGCTGAAGATATTTTGTGACAATTCTGCAGCAGTTGCTTTCTCTCGAAACACTAGGAGCTCTTCACGCTCCAAGCATATTGACATTAAATTTTTTATTGTAAGAGAGAAATAGTCAAGTCTTGTATTTATGTTGAGCATATTTCTACATAGCATATGTTAGCTGACCCACTAACTAAAGGTTTAGCTCCAAAACTGTTTCTAGAGCATGTGACTCATTTGGGATTGTTAGAGTCTTCTGTTGTAATTAGTTAGTGGGAGTTCTGTAATCATTGACTGTTTGACTATATTGTTTATGCTCATATTATGTTTTTAAATATAGCAATGTCAATGTATGCCTGAGTCACGCGCATTTTGGACAGGGTATACTTTATGTATTGAGACATACTGATTAGTCTCGTGCCGGGTCACGCGCATTTTGTACAAGGCGATTGTTTATGTAATGAGACATTATGTTTGGTCACATGCCTGAGTCACGTGCATTTTGGATAAGGCATACTTTATGTATTGAGACATACTGATTAGTCTCGTGCCTGGGTCACGCGCATTTTGGACAAGGCGATTGTTTATGTAATGAGACATTATGTTTGGTCTCATGCCTGAGTCACGTGTATTTTGGACAGGGCATACTTTATGTATTGAGACATACTGATTAGTCTCATGCCTGAGTCACGCACATTGTGGACAAGGCTTATTACCTATAAGAGATAATCTATTTTAGTCTATGCCTGAGTCAGGTGGTTGTGAGTATAAGTTTGGTGTCATATATCCTGTCGATATAGTCACTGCACTGGGTGCTGCAACTGCATTTTGGACAAGACCTATTGCTTTAAAGACATTCAGATTTGTCTCTAGGGCTTCTTGTGGAAACGAATGTTCATCACTCTTTTGATTATTTCCATACTGCACTTGCATCTCATCGACCTAAGTTACGTGATTGCAATTATTGGTCATGTGTCGTATGCCCTGTCGGTGTATCGTTCACTAGCTTATAATTGAAGGCACATTTTGAACAAGGTCTTTTGTTTTTTGGGATGCTTGTTTGTATTTATGTTGAGATTAAATGTAATGTTGTCCAAGTGAGAGATTGTTGTATGTATTTATATTATATGGACTAGCATTACATTTGGTCATTAAGCCCATAATCGGATGGGTCACACTAATAAACATATGGAGGCCCCTACTCTCACCCATTTGCTGAAAGAAACTGGCCCATTGAGTTTCCTTTTAATGTCTTTGGTCAGCAGCTCTTTCTAGTTGTTGAGACATAACAAAAATACCAAGGATAGAGAGTAGTTTCTCCATAGAAGAAATTTGCATCTCTTTGCAGGAATCATAAAGCTAGCATGGATAATTCATCACAAGTTTCTGGAGGTATGAACTCTTAATTTTCTATGTACACATGCTTTGATTATAAGAAGAGTTCATCATATAAGATGAACTTCTAACATGACAAAGTACTCGAACGTCTCATGATGAGTCCAAGTCTTTATAAAACAAAAAGGCTTATAAATTGCAACAGAAGTAGTGATAGAAATCAGAAGAGTGCAGTGGTATGATAGAATCCTGGCTAAATGGGACTTTAACTAGAGGAAAATTTTGGATGAAATCATTGTTGACAAGCATTCAATCCAATCTACACCAAATGTGAGTGTTATCCTGTTGATTATTGAACATGTAAAAATACTTACCTTCAAATCCCAGACCTTGAAGACCATTAAAGTGAACAAAATCATTAAACTCTTGGACTGCATGCATGTCTATAGGAATTATACCACATTTATCATTGGAGGTTGTTACCACATTGAAATCGCCCACCACGAACCAGGGACCAATTGAAGAGGTATTTATATGAGCTAAAGAATGTCAAAGTTCTCTTCTTTCTTGTTTAGTACATTTAGCGTACACCAAAGAACAAAAAAAGACATAATTAGTTCTTCCATAAGATCCATATATGCATATTGACAGGATTGGCATGAACATAATTCTTGAACCTCGATTTTTTGGCAAATGATGCCAAATGATCACCCGAGTGCTTTGGCTTTAAAATCATCGTAAATGTCATCTTATTATTTAGTATGATTTCCTGTAAATAAGCTATTTTATTAAGGTTCCCAACACCTTTAGCATTCCAAATTAGGTCGTTCAACATTAAAGCAGTTTAGGAGGAAATATGGAAAGCCTTGGAAACCAAACGGGTTGCCCTCTTCCCTGAGTATACTTTACTATGTATAGACTTTGATTAATGTTTCCGCTTCATCTTAACAACCATTTTCTTAGAGAACAATTTAAGACCTACTGTAGTATTTTCTGACAATCGAGACATAACATCTTTATCCAAGGCATCATTAAAAGAGGCTAGACTTTTGGGTAAAGATACAAGATTAATTTTAGAAATATAACAATCATCAGTATAAGTTAAAAATTTGAGATTTGGTTGAGAATGACATATATCATCAGTGATAGGCTGAAGTTGGTTGTTTAACAGAGATCCATCATTGCAAGTTTTCACTCTTTCTTCTCATCCAACAACATCCGGTGAAGAGTCTGAATCTGAAGAAGGAGCAGATTCATGTAATGGTAAAGGAGCAATTGCTTTACCTTTATCAACTAGTGGAGGCATCGTATTCACCATAGTCTCTGGTATCTTTTGGATATCATCTTCTGGAAGTTGATTCAATTCAATTGTAACATCGTTAGTATTAGCAAAAGATTGAACCTTCTTTGCTTTGTTTTTTTCCCTCTTGGAATTGTTATTTTTCTTAGTAGTATAGTGACTTGTTTTGCATCCTGCGAAATTGTTACAAGTCGTTTAAGGATTTTTACAGGTTTCACCGCCTTTAGGTTAGGTTCTCCCAACAAACGTCTGCAGTTTTTTTCATCATGACCCTATAAGCAACAATTAGAAAAGAAAGATAAGTTACCCTCAAACAGGACTCTTTGCCAAAATCCATCTTCCTTGCTTGTACCAATCCAAATTCTGTCTAGTCTAGGTATTGTGAGATTAAGCTCTACACACACACTGGCACAACTAGGCCTCTCCAAGGAGGTTGTTTTATCATTTGCTTTCATAAACCTCACAAAAGAACTTACAATTCCTTTGAGGAATGAATCATGAAAGCACGATAAAGGTAACCCTGGGAGTTTAATACAGACAGTCGCAAGCATAGATTCTGTTTTAGGGTTGAAACTCGGTGTCCACCTAACCATTGTTTCTCTCAAGAAGGTATGGCATGGATTTCTCTCTCTCTAAAAGTCTCCTTTTCTCTCTCAAGGTTGCATATGCAACCACCCATTTTCTTTATGCATTTTTTTTCTCTAACAAACTGGCCACAAAACCATTTTCTTAGTTGGCTCGATACTGAGATAGATAGATTGATAGATAGATAGATAGAGAGAGAGAGAGCGCATTTTAAACCAGTCCCTCTAAAAACATTTAGAAGTTTGAAGTTGTGATATGATATGGTTTGATTGACATATGATTTACAAGACGCATGCAAATTGTATTCATCAACCACTTTCTCTAAAAAATTTGAATTCAAATTCATCTTGTGCGGGTCAAGAGAAGTTAAGTATTTTAAACCACTCCTTTTAAAATCTTTGAATTTAAATTCTTCTTTCCTTCTGTTATTCCAAGTGCTTCTGTTTTTTTTTTTTTATCAAGTTTCACTACCATGGTAATAAATTGTATTCATTTTCTTCGTAAATTATTTAAACTTAATTGAGCCAATTTAAACAATAATTAATTATTCTTGACTTAAGAAACAGAATTCATAAATTTCAGTCTCTTCTTTTTTAACTATGATTTGCATTATATGATCTATTTCATCTAATTTATTTTTTAATTGTACAACAATTTTTTTCGAACCTTTTCTAAATAACTTCTCCCGAAATAGTTTAGTCCGATAACCGCATTGCTGTGCACAATCATTTGCTAATAAATATAAAGATAGACATTCTCACATGTGATTTCTATTATATCTCTGTCCCTTCCTTTTTTTTATCTTTTTCTTTGTCCCTCCCTTCCTTCACGATTAATCTCTGCTTTTCTATTGCTATTATTTTCTCTTTGATGGTTCAGACATGGATAAAAGAGTTGGAACATCAAAGTTAAAGAATTCATTAAACTATGCTATATATCTTTATTTATCTCAATGATTTTCATTTTTTTGACGTAATAACAAGTGTGATTATGATTTTTACAGTTTATATCATTTTAATTTTCTTAATATTTGTGGTACAATTGTTGGATTATACAACATGGTCAGCACTTCATATAACCTTATAACTTTATATCATTTTATCTTTCTATTATTACAATATCTAACTTTTGAAATATAATATTCAGTTCATTACATTAATAATACCATCATTTTCATATCACAACAACAATTTTTCTTGTTAATAATGAGTAATGGCTTATAAAAAGATTTTAAAGTGTTTTATTGACTGTTGACACTGAGTAGTTCAGAAAAATAATTATAACAACCCAAAAGAAGAATTGCTAATGCGGTCTTTTTCAAGTGCATCCACTGTAGTTAAAGATTTGTTGCGAGACTAAATTCTAATTAGATTTGTCATTTATTAATTGTTTATATACATATATATATATATATATATATATATATATATATAATTTACAAGACAATAAAAAAAAGCAATATATTTTGATGCATTAATTTGGTAGGAAAGCAAACACTCCTTCAAAAAGAAAAAGGGAAAACAAAAATAAATTATACTGGTAATGAAGATCAAGTAGAATGGTTGATTGTACTGGAACTATACATTTTAAACTGAAATGTTACACTTAGTAGTTATGATTTAACTTTACAAATCACATTTTTTTTTAATTATGAAATTAAAAATATTTTATAATTTTTTTATCTATTTTATTTTTTTCAAAAAAAAAATCTATTAAAATATTAGCAAATCATTATTATCATTATTGTTAATTTTTAAAAGTGTAATTATTCGTAAAATATAAATCATCCCGTACATCGTCGGGTTCAAAACTAGTGAGAAAATTATAACACTTCAGATTTACTTATAAACATCATTTCACAAGTCCTTCAATTGAATATCGTGAACTATCAATCTTTTATAATAATCTAATGTATTTTTCGTGTGTTTTTTTGAATAACGTTTAAATTTTTTTTTAAAAAAAATGAATTAACATCATCATTATTTTGATCATAGTTATTAAAAACTGACTAAACATTGTACCTATCGAGACATTGGGTCAACGGTTTATTGACTCAATCAATAAATCAATCGTCAAACCCTTGGTTCATAAAATAATTATAATATAATATAATATTACAATAATATTGATTATATTATATAAAACACTTGTAAAATATAAAATCTCAATTATAAAACAGAAGATATAATGGCTCTAAAAAATGAAGATATAAGATTTATAAAATTATAATTGAAAATAAATCAAGCTTAATAAATATAATTGCAAATTAAGTTTCACAAATTTGCAATTACATTTAACGACAATTAATAATAGAATTTTTTAGTGCATTAATAATTGAATTAATTCACAAGAAACATGCTTGCATTTATTTATAAAAAAAAAAAGACTGGAAAAAAATTAAAATAAAGAGAAAAAAAGGCTCAAGACGCATGTATTCCTCATTCTCTCTCTTCTCTCTGAGACCCACAGTATTCCTCTGTTCTTTCTCTGTCTCCCATCTTTTCTTCTTCCTCTTTAAGCTCCATGGACTTTCTCTGTTCTCTCTCTCTTAATCTCAATCATTCTTCACTGTGGCTGTCATTTTTCTCAACTTTCTTGTCTAGTAAGAGCAACAAACTTTTCAACATCTACTTAAATATGAAATTTGTAACCCCAAGTTGAGAAAGTAACCACTTATTCGGTCCTTTGTAAGAACCGGACTAATTTAACCTCTGGTTCACGGTCTAACCATTGCACCAGCTGATCCAGTCCGATTCTGACAACTATGATTTTGACGTTCAACTCTGGAAAACAAAAATACTCACATGTTTTTAATAAGGTAAGTAGTACAACAAAAATATGCAGCTTATCCCCTGTTGAAGGAAAGTAACTGGCTCAACCTTTGTGAGTGGATCCATAACTTTGCCCATCCCTCTAACCGCCCCATTTCAGTAGAACTGCAGCTATAATTGCAAAAGGAAATCTCTCTCTCACGTGCAACACAGACGTATAGGTACACAAAAAAATGACCACAGAGATATGATTTTATCTCTGTTCCTCTCCATAAATCTAAATACAACAAATCGAACATCGAAACCTACATGAACTAATGAGGCAGTTAAAGAATATTATCGAAACAAAATTATCCTTGAATTCTGAAGAAAAAATTATATATACTCATGAGAAAACAAAAGAAATATATCCAGTATAAAATGGGACTCTAATCCCATGCACTGGTCACACCCGGACCATATCCCCCACCATAACCTCCAGGAACCACATATCCACCACCACTATTTCCTCCACCATAGTACTCTGTACCTCCGTTAAAGGAGCCTTCCTTTCTGAAGTCACAGCCACCAAAGCGACCTCCCCCAGACCATCTATTTTTACCGACACCATAAGAAGCCCGTGATGCATAACGAGTGAGCCAAGCAGGTGCTTCCTGCTTTGCTTCTTGCATTAGATCAGAAAGTGACTTCGCCAATGACAAATTATTATCATTAAAGAAGGCAGTTGCCAGTCCTGTTTTGCCTGCTCGCCCTGTTCGTCCTATACGGTGAACATAATCATCAATGTCATTGGGTAAATCAAAGTTAACCACATGAGCTACATGCGGTATATCAAGACCTCGTGCTGCCACATCTGTCGCCACCAAAATTGGTGTCTTCCCAGTCTTGAATGATCTTAATGCCAGTTCTCTTTCCTGGATCAAACATCATATGATAATTACGTCAATAGACTGCTGCTGAGGACATCATATATGAAAACCAAAGGATAAAAGGATAATAATATGCAAATAAGAGCTTTATCTGGTTCTTTGAAAAATCAGTCTTTTATTGCAGGCACTAAATTTGCTGCAAACGTAAAGACAAGTATCTTCTTAACTTAGGCTCATGAAAGATAAATCAAACATAGGCTGCTCAGCTCAGACAGTTTAAACCATGTCTCAGTTCATCCTCAACCAGTTGGCATAAATTTGAGATCTACACTAAAGCTACTTTAGGCCCTCAAATCCACCCGGGACAAAAAAGACCATCCTGTAACAAGCAGCCCTAAACTTAATCATGGTCTGCCAAGGAAAAATATCCTTGGGCATAAAAAGAGGGCCATCGAAAGCTGCAAATTTGCTTCAACATTAAAAATAGGTGTATATCTGCAAATATGTGTGCCACTTCTGTTAAAATGTGCATCCAATTGCAAACCAACAAAACAGAAATCGAACATGGGGATTTCTTACATCTTAATCATTAAGAGTTGCGTCCATGTTCCCCACTCATCCAATGAGAGGAAAAAAAAGACTAACTTTCCAATAATTTATTTTCTTTATTAATTAAAAAAACTTAAATAAAATAAAGGGTAATAAATAAGAGAAAAGAATAGCTAAGAAAGAACCAAACAATGAAGGAACAAACTGAAAGCTATATACACGCATAAGAAAAACGAAATGCCACCAAAAATCCAAAATTTGGTTCTCCTCGTTTCACTAAGAACATCATATCTGGTATAATGTCCAGAAACCCAAAGAAATGCCTACTAAACAGCACCCTAAGAAAACAAAATCCCAAAGTCCCCCAAACATGACGTAGTAACTCCCTGGCCCATTCATTCACCTTCGACAAGGAAGGCCAACTCTCCTCTGCCTCCTTTCCCTTTCTTTCCAAAGCACAAACAAACATCTTTAGCTTCCCTTATACCCAACAGTAAAGAATGAACTTGGCTTTGATGCCATCAGTATACCCATAGGGCATCAAAAAGGACAGACATCAATTCATCTTTGCATATAAATCCCAATCCTAAATTCAACCAAGTCCTCAAGAACTAACCATCATAGATTGATACATAAGAGTACAGATGGAAAGTCCGCTAATATCTTCCATTGAAAATAATATTTTCTGCGAAGTGACTTTGAAAATCAAACGTAGATAAAGGTATCCTCCAAAAATTCAACGTTTTTTGAAAAATTCTGTCCTATTTGCTGCCTAAAAGAAACTAAAACTGTCAAAATCCCCGTGGTTTGTCAACATTGCAAACCAAATCCATACTTTAATTAGTTGATGTAACGTCAAGAACCAAATGTATTGTTAAACATCGTAGTTGTTCCATAACAGCATCACAGCCACTAACACCAAAGTAATTAGCTTTTCACACTGCCCAGCAAACAACATAATCCAACTCATATCAGACAGAAAGTAGCATTACTAATCATTTACATGCAATCTGGCCCAATCAGTCATAATATTTCAAGTGTCATATGAAAAAATGTTGAAACCAAAAGGGAAATCAAAGAACAGTTTACTTGGTCAAGGAAATATATGCACAAGCATAAATCTGAATATCTTTCACAAGGCTCCTAATCAATGTCTTAACCGTCAACAAGAATTCTTAGCACTTAAGTGAATGGCACCCAGAGATGGTTACTAGGTTTGAATAAAAAATTAAAAACCATGCTGTCAAACATTTATGCCTTGACTCTAGGTTCTGTTGAGACTCATAATGCACTCTACTAGTCATGTTGGAATAGTAAAACATAAATGGTCAGTCCTCATGCTAAGATGATTCAGACTAACACAAAGCATAGGTAAACATTGCATCTAATCTCATTGACAATGAACACCACCACATCAATAAGCATGCAAAGTCAACAGAACATTACAACGAGATAAACCTCGCGATATCCTTGCACTATCATATTCTGATTAATTCACCTGTTGTGTTCTATCACCATGAATGGTAGTTGCTGGAAACCCATTAAGACACAACCAATGTTCCAATGCATCAGCTCCTTTCTTTGTCTCCACAAAAACTAATGTTAGAGCTTGCTGCAATTTTTAAAAAATAAATAAATTGTCAATAAACTGTAATTTATGATTGACCTATCAAATGGAATCAGAATAAATACCCTCAGACTAGCAGTGTGAATAAATAAAAGAAATTGCATTAAGAAAAAACCAACAATATATTTGCTCCAAAAAATAAATAAATAGATAATAAGTATCTTCAGTAGTCAACTCCAATATGCATAATGCAGCCAAGCATCACATTACCTTGCCATGGACTCCATTTTCCCTCTGTGCATGAAGAAGGTCCATGAGATGGCTTCTCTTGTCAGACTCTTGGACAAATTCTACTCTTTGAACAATTAAATCAGTACTTGAACCAACCCTTCCAACAGCCAAAAATATATAACTTGAAAGGAAATCAGATGCGAGTCTCTGCACACCATATAAATTTCAAAAAGAAAATGTCAGATGCAATCAGAAATGCCACACTACATTGAAACTTCAACAGTTGACTTTCATTGAATATGAAAACGATTCTCTTTTCTTTATATGTAAAAAGAATAAATATTATTGAATCTTTACTAACAATTCTCATCCGCAAGGCCCATTCAAAATAATTGTGCAACAGTGATTGTCTCTGTCAAACTAAATTTGGATAACAATTTCGCCACTTAAGCAACTCTATCCCATAGAAGATAAATTATGAAAATGATAAATTAGTAATAGAAAGTTTTACACAACTCCAGGAAAAAAAAAAAATTCTAAAAAATCAGAAACACCAATAACCAATACAAAGACAAATCAATTACAGACTAGCAGAATATCTCATAAACAATTAAGACAAACCTGTATCTCCTTTGGAAAGGTAGCACTAAACAGCATTGTCTGTCTCACACCTCGTCGAGGCATGTCCATTTGCTCTACTATCTTTCTAATTTGAGGTTCGAAGCCCATATCCAGCATCCTATCTGCCTCATCCAGAGCTAAGTATCTAATCATCTGCAATGACACTCTAGCCCTCTCTAGCAAATCGACCAATCGTCCTGGAGTTGCCACAAGAATATCAACTCCTCTCTCAAGTTCTCGCAGCTGACCAAACAACAGGCCATAAGCAAACGATGAAAGCCGGCAACAAAGTTCCACAAGTGTATGCAATCAGATCAAAAGAAGGGAGGATTAAGAGGGAGCTTAGGGAGAATAAAAAGAAAATTTTCAGTTTAAAGGTCGATATGACATCATGACCAAGAGGCAACCGCATATCTAATAAAAAGCAAATCAAGCTATGCAATAAATCCTTTGAGGTGAACACAACTCTAACAAGGTCATGTCATCCAATGTACCACATGAACTAAGTTTCTCAGTAGCAAATATAAAGATATTAACAAATCCTCAAAACTCACTAACCTCCCCACCCCCCCACAAAAAAAAAAAAAAAAAAACAGGAAGGGTGAGGGGCCAAGAATTAATAAATAAACAAAAGGAGAGGAGAAAACATGTTAAATGTAATTCCCTGAACCACATGATTGACCCTATACCCTTTAACATTCATTCCATCTACAAAGAAGGAAATACCCATTTACTATTTACCATTTACCTTGTACACTCCAAGAGGTTAGTGATTAGGCAGACAAGGCATAGCAACCTACAAGAAGTGGCAAAACATTTGATCCATGGAATGCAAACCAAGAACCAGACATCCAAATCAAAGCAATAAGTCCTAATTACCCATCGATAGATATAAGAATAGCCATGAGCTATTACTATCAAATAAATTCAAAGAGATTATTAAGGTCACTCTGCCCCTTCAGGAAACTCAATAGGAATAGATTACATCCACCAACTCTCAGCACATGATCCAAAGAAAACATAGACTACCAATCAAGTCAACATAACATTGTTCGAGCTCTCATCAAGGGATTTCATTACACACCTACAACACTTAGTTTACAAAGAGGAGTAAAGAACCCAAGTAGCATTATGAAAGACCTTCCATCTCACATGGCAATAATCCACCCTATGAGCCAGAATCTGAAAAAGTAAAGGAAATAACCAAAAAAAGATACCCCAAAATTTTCTGAAAAATAATTTATTGGATCTTCATGTATTTGACATCCCACTTCCTCAAGAAATGTACCTTTTTGCATCCTAAGATATATAAAATCAAATTAAAGGAAGGCATCAGTACTATTTCTATAATTAAGTGCACTCTCTGGCAATCCTTTCTAACCTTCATCAATCAACCGCTGCTCCACACATAACTCCTCCATTAAAGCTACAATACATTTTTCTACACTCGCATGATGTCCAATATACCAATCTTTCTGAATATAATCACTTGAGCAAAATAGTTTTTTGATTTCAATAAAAAAAACTGCTCTGATTTTCTTACGGCCCATTTGGTTCAATTCCATGTCCAGAAACGGAATTGAGTCAGAATAGAATTGGGTAAGAATTGAAAGGTAATTCCAATTTTTGGTGTTTGGTTGTGCATAAGAAATAGTCAATTCCTTTATAATTTCAAAGTTTGGTTGGATAGTTTAAATCTTAGAACAAGGGTAGAATATATGTCAAAGAACTTTAAGAACCTTGTGCTTGTATTGGAACCAACAATGGCAGGAAAAGATCCAAGCAAAACAAAGCAAAGATTGAAAAAAAAGGGGGCCAAAATAAAGACAGATCAGACCTACGATCCCACTGCACCTGGCCATAGATCAAGCAGAAATGATCATAACAACAAAACAAACTACAATAGGCTTACAATATATTTTTCACAATACAAACATCTCAAAGAGTATGAGACTAAATGAACAAAAGAAAAAATGGCCATTACAATAGGCTAATTCTTCAAATTCCTTTTTTACCCATAGCATCCAAATAGCAAGAATGAAACTATAAGAGTGCATTTAATTAATATACTATAAACAACTCCCAAAAAATTACAATCATCCACATGCAGAAGTAGGTTTTTATTAATTATTAAAGAAAAAATGTGAGAGAATAATGAAATGGAAATAAAAAAGAGAGATTAGTGCTGAAAAAAGGGGTTGGAAAATTTTGAAATATAATTTTAAGTTGGGGGAATAATTTTCTCAGCAAACATTAAATTCAATTCCAGCATGCCCCGAAACCACAAATTGAAGGGGGTGAAAGGAATAGCTATTCCTAAATATTCAGGAATTGGGCATTCTCTTGAATTGCTAATTTCTAACCTTGAAACAAAGCAAACATAAAAATAGGAAAACACCCAAAATTTACCGGAAAGGAATTGGCAATTCCAACCTACCAAACATGCTGCTAGTGTTTATAAGCCACCCAAAACATTTCGCAAATCTGAAGCTCAATGAACATATAGAACCCAAAGCATTACTATATCGTGATATATAGCCATCTGTGCACAAACAGAACAACTGTCAAACAAATCACCAAAAACAATTACTCACATTTACCCAAGAGCAATGTCCCTAAAACTAAAAGAACAAGCAAATTAACACCTAACTCCCTGAAGAAAGCATCTCACTCATCATCAAGCCATCTATAAAATGCATCAATTCCAGTTAAGATACATCATCTCAAACTTTAAATTAGCCGGTGACTAGCTTCCATGAGAAACACAGTGAAAACTCGGAGACTACAGGGCTAATAAATCAACCACAAATGAAGATATTAAAGTAGTAGTTGAGTATAAGTCCCCCTAAAACCCCCTAGTCACCACCAAGTGGAGCAAGAAACTTACATGTTAGGGAATCATTCAGATATCCCTGTTGACCAACAGCACAACCTATGATGTGGGCTAAAGGAACAAAACTGAGCCCAGTAAACGGACCATGGACAAAGTAGTCAAACCAAGCACACACAGTCCAAAGTCCCAACAACTTCAGAAGGTAAAAAACTACAAAAACACCTTAAATGACCAAAAACCAAAATTCAAAATTTGATCTATTACTGGGTTCATATCCTTTGTAATGAATAAGTAAACGTCACAGGAGCTTCCATGGAGAATAACAACTGTCAGCCCACCTAGTTAAACCCAGTCCATACATTCACCTGCAAGCAGCAAGCTCTTGACTTCATTTTTTTTTTTTTTTGATAAGTAGCTAGCCCTTGACTTCATGCATTTCCTTCCTTTGCTACTATTCATTTATGCTTAGCTAGAAAAGCATAACATGAGGCAGAGAAACTATGCAATTGACCATCTTGCCCATGGGAAATTCAAAATCTTTCTTAAAGCATACAATATTCTTTCATATGTTTTGCTCTCAATCTAGAAAAAGATTTTATAACTTTTTTTGCTCTGATAAGAAGACCTCTTCTTCTATTTGATCTCATTTATAAGGAAGTACTACTAAAAATAAAAATAAAGAAACGGAACACAAGCAAAGTAATCACAGTTGAATCACAATAGCAAAATTCTTTACCAAGTACATATATATTTCTTAAGCACTTCCAAAATCCTATTGATTTCAGGAAAAATAATGGAAATCTCAAAAAATAAAAAAGTAAATATGTAAAAAAAATGGAGTTCTTAGAATGGACTTCAAAGAAAGAAGAAATCCTATAAAAAAGAAACTTAGTGGCATGGCATGACCATTACACCAAGCAACACATAAATCCAAAATACAAGACAGAATAAAATAAATTGACACCACATACACAAAGAAAAGAGACTGATATGTCAAGCAGTTAAAAACTTCCAAACAGAATAGACCATGTAATATAGTTGAAAAGCAAAATGCCACAACAAGCGCCATATAATGGAAACCTGTTGGTTAATTGGTGCTCCTCCATAGGCAACTACCACCTTGACACCAGTTTGATATGAAAACTTTTTGGCTTCATCGTGTATCTGCAAGAAACAAAATAAAGATATAGTATTGAAAAGACTGGAACCCTAATAATGCACATTATGTAAGTAGTCTGACCGCCAATCAAACCTGACATGAAAGCTCCCTTGTTGGGGAGAGAATAAGAGCAAGCGGATAGACAGTCCTGGCTCCACGTGGTCTTTGTACATACTGTTCCCTCATGATTCCACTAATGATTGGGAAGCAAAAAGCAGCTGTCTTCCCCGACCCTGTCTGAGCACAAGCCATCAAATCCCGCCCTCCAAGCGATATTGGAATTGCATGACGCTGAACTGGAGTGGGTTTCACATACTTGCACCTCCGAATATTTTGATTCAATGCCTCCCCTAAGTCTATCTGTGCAAATGTATTAACTGGCGGTGGCACATTGTCTCCACTTGTCTCAACTGGAATATCCTCATAGGCATCAAAATTAATGCCTGTATTTTCTTGTTCACTAAAGGCACACTCTGAATCATCATCATTATCAAATGGGTTCACTTCGCGCTCTCTCTGGTTGTCCCACCCTCCACTTCTACCATAACCACCACCAACACTTCGAACTCCAGAACCATATCCCATACCACCAGAACCATAGCCAGGGCGCCCAACATCAGGTCTAGAACCACCACCAAAGCTGGACCCACCAGATGGACCACCATAACCTATGCGATCATTAGCTGGTGAGTGAGCAGGAGATTCAGATGATGGTGGCCTGTTACGAAGATGTGGTGGAACATAAGTGGATCGGGTAGGACGAGGTAAGCTATTGTTATCGGAAGAACCAGAGGCTGCATTCTCTGAGTTAGCTACAGAATCTGCCCATGAAGTTCTCATAATTGCAAAAGTATGCCCTTTATCTCAATAGATTCTTGTAATTTGCAAGTAATTTCAAAACTACAACTGGAAGCCTAATCCAGCTAATATGGAACGTGAAAATTAAACTCCTTCAAACCAAAATTCCTCTTACTCCTTTCTTCTATATAATTCGCAGACCAAAACCCTGATCAATTGCAATGCAAGCATAGTCAAGCAAAACAAAACAAAGTTTTATAGCCAATTAAGACTTTGGTTATTTCTCCCACTTTAAGTGGGTAATGTGGTAGTAATGTGGCTTCTATATGGATTTATATGGATTATGTGACATCACTTCATTCAAAAATAGAAGAAGAAAAAAAGGTTTGATAATGCAACAACGAATTGGAGCTAATTAAACAAAAATCTACTTCAATTTTGTAAAATCCTGTGGCTTGTGCATAACCCAAATGGTAATCACACCTCTCCTCTAGAGGAAGTCCCAAGTTCAAATCCCCACCCCCAACTATATATTAAAAGAAAAATGTGAGATACTACGTGATGATGGTGAAATGGTTTAAAAAATCAAACTAAAAACAACAAATAGCAAATAGCAAAAAGAGTAAATCAAAAATAGCAAACAAACATAAAATTCACTGAAATATGAAGAACAATAATCCGGTACAACAATCAAATATCATATAAGGAAGAAAAAAAAAGTTGAAGACAACAATCTGAAAGCAAACAGATCAGATAGAAAATGCCACAAAATATAATAAACCAATTCGATTAGGCCTAAAAGCCTTAAAAATTATAATGGCCGAATTATTAAAACAACAAGAAGCATGAAAACTGCAAAGGGTATAAGACCTACCTTGGATAAGTTATGATGGAGAAATCGATAGATAGAGAGAAAGAAAAGACCTCGAAAACTCGTAAAGAGATAGCATTTAATCAATCTCAGTGCAATTTGATCGAAACTGGAAAATGAAACCCTAATTCTCTTTTTGGGATCGGACACGAAGCATGAATATCGGTTGTGATTTGTGCAGAAAGAGATGTATTTTTTGGTTTGATTTTAGATTTCTCACCTTTTTCACAATCAGATCAAAACTCCTTCTTCGTTGTTTCTTTTCCTTCTCTAATTCTTTGTTTGTGTACCAAACGAGAGAGAGATGTCTAGTAAAAGCAGGTAGTGTCCGTACATAAAATAAGAGAAATTGTGTTCAAAATCAGACGCATAAACACATCTCAATAAATAAATAAAACAAAAAAAAAACATAAATAAGAACCTGATTTGTGTAGTTGTGTTTAAGGATTGCGATGTTCTCACTAACAAATGTTTACGTACACTTAACTTCTTTTTCTTTAACTTACAATAACATTTTTAATTAAAATTAGTTTCTCAACTTTATTTTTGAAATGCAATTATTATTGTAAATTTAGTAATTTTTACAAATTTTTATTATATAAAATTTCTATTAATTTCACTCTTTTCGCATTTCTAACTATTTACCTTTCTCATTTTCACCGAAAAACTTTTCTCTTTTGTTTTTCTCAATTTTTGTTAAAGACATAAATTCAACTTCTGCATAACAAAGATTAATTCTATTATATATAAAATACCTAACTTTTGAAAATCTTCTTAAAATTTATTATTTTCAACTAATAATTTTAAATTAATTAATTAAAAAAGTCATTAACTCTGTAGTTTTGAGAATTATTAATGTTTAAGATGGAACACACATTCTATCAATTGATTATCCAATTTTATAAAAAAAAAAGTGATTAAATAAGTAAATTCAAAAAGAAAAGTTTTAATTACAAAAATGAAAAGATAAAGAGTTAAAGATAAAGAATGAATAATTAATAAAAGATTTTGTATTATTAAAATTTATAAAGAGAATATATATATGATTGTAATTGTATTTCAAAAGTTAAATTGAGTGTCTAACTTTAATTAAGAGTATTATTGTAAGTTTCAAAAACTAAAAAATAATCATTTGTGGAGTATTTATACATTTTATTACAAAATTAATAAACCAAAAAAAGATGGATTATTTTGTGAAAGAATTTTTGGGCATATAAAGAGTGGAATTTGTGCTTGTGAAAATTATCAAGAGATCAGAGATGAAAAAGAAGGCTCAAAAATTTGTGAACAATGCGGAGTTGAATTTGTGGATTCTCGAATATAAATATGTCAAATATCACTCTTGTGTTAATGGTGAAGCGTGAAATTTTGAAGAAATTTTTGTTTGCATCGGGTACAAAACTCATTTTTACATCAAAATAAAAATTTGATTAGTAATTTTAAAGAACTTCACTAATAATGTCTATACATAATTAATATTCTCAATAAAATTTTTAAAAATTATCAATTAAATTTCAAAAAAAAAATCACAAAATACAGATAAGGATCTCTCAAGATTTTGATAGATTTTACGCACGTTAATTAATTAATCATTGGGGTTGTAATTATGCACTAGATTACGTAATTATTGTAATTACTGTCGATGAGTGGACTTGAATCTCGTGTCGAACACGCTTGAAGCTGGTTGAATAAGTGCAGTGTTGTTGTCTGTGGGACACAACGGTTTGTTTTGTAGCTGTTGGTGTTGGTGTTGGTGTTGGTGTTGGTGTTGCCTCTCTTTTCAGTCAGTGAGATTGCTTAAAGTGCTTTGTGGTAAAACAAATATTTTTAAAAAAATATATATTTTTAATTTGTTTTAATCAATGTTTAAAGACATCCCAAACATGACTAATATAAATTATCACTTGATTTACTATTGACGTTTTATACCACTTTCTAACTTTCTATCAATATTATTTAAAATCAAACCGATTTTTAATTTAATTTTTTATTCGTATAGATCATGATAAATATTATATTAATTAAATATTCATAAATATTTTATCTATATAATTCATTATATTATATATTTTAATTTTGTTCAAATATAACATGATAGATAGAATATTTATAGATATTTGATCGATATAAAATTTGGTATATATAATCTACATAAGTAAAAAATTAAATTCAACAATCAATTTTGTTTAAAATAATTTAATCAAGAAAATTATAGAATGGTATAAGACATCTTATTTTCACACATGGTATTAATTGATCCTTATTCATATATATAAATAGAGTGTTGGCTGTAAGGATGGCTTGGAAAGTTTCGACAAGTCCCTTAGTGATGAACGAATATTTGTCTTAGTATTTTGTATATTTTTCAAGTATTTATTTATATGTGTAGCTTAGAGTTGTTTTTCGTTGTTTTACAAGTTCACAAACACTTGGAAAGGAGTTTCACTAAATTGCCAGAATTATCTATACAGATCAGTCATTTTTGCGGATTAAACTGTATTGATTCAGGAAGAACCAGGAGATGAACCATATATTCTTGGAAAGATCCGGATGTCTATTTTCTGGAGAATTTCACGGCTCGTAAAAATGATTTTTCTAGAGAAAGTTATGGCAGTTTTAGTAGACAAAGGTCAGGCTGTGCGTGATTTCGACGTGGCAGAAGTGATTTTTTTGGATTAAACTGTATTGATTTAGGAAGAACCAGGAGATGAGCCATATATGCTTGGAAAAATCCAGATGTCTATTTTCTGGAGAATTTTACGGCTTGTAAATATGATTTTTTTAGAGAAAGTTATGACAATTTTAGTAGACAAAAGTCAAGCTGTACGTGATTTCAGCGTCGCAGAAGTGAAGGAGCTATTAAATTCTGATTTTTTTTAGATTTGCATGGGCTAGACAGTAGCATAACCTGACCAGTTCTTGACAGCAGAAACCTGGCCTGAATAGTGGTAAACACACGGCCTGGACAACAGCAGAACCGAGCCTAGACAGCAGCAGAAGTACATAGCCTAAACAGAAACCCTAAGGCGACTTTTCTGTCTACAAAGCCGTCTCCATACAGCTATATATAGGAATTTTAGACTCAGAGATGGGGGACACGACAGCAGTTCTTGGAGAGATATTATCAAGAGGAGTTTTGGGAGATTGAAGGAGGAGAGGGTTTCTTTCATCAAGACGGCTTATCAAGAGATTGAAGACAACAATCAATCACTTCAAGACTTTGAAGATTCATCTTGTAATTCGGGAAGAAATTCTATCTTTGCTCCTTTTATCCTTCAATATGCTTGTAACCCTAGTATTTGAATTCTGTGATTGGGATTTAAACATGAGCGGCTGAACACATTGTTGGGCGTTTGGCTTAGCTGCCTTGATTGTTTTGGATATTTTGGTGGATTTAGTTTTATGAAATTTTCTAGATTATTTCTTATTCAATATCCTTCATACATTTGATTATTGCTTGTGAATTAGCCATCTATTATTGATAGTCAAGGTTAGTATTTGAGATTAGGTTGAGGACAAATCATCTAGACCTAATTAAGCTTTTTTGAATAGGAATTTAAATCAGGATTCAAATCAAATTGTGATTTAGGTGGTTTCATTTTCCTTATACTTAATTTAACTAATTAATTGATGAACACGATCCATGAGATTTAATTAATTAGTTATAAATTAAGAATAAACACGATCAATGGCATTCTCTAGTCTTAGCGGAAATACCAATAATCTTGGATATTGATTAATTCTTTATATTCACCAAATGTTCCAATTCATGATTGAATGGCAAGCTAAACTCCCAATTGTTCTCATTTATTATACTCATCTCTTCATAATTCGTTTTGTTTAATTTACTTAATTATTTTTATTTCAATTTTCTCTTCACCAATCTTTTGATTAGAGTGCTTAGGATTTAATTTCAGAGTTTGTTTTAGAAATTTTAATAAAGTAATTTAGGATTTAAACCACTGCAATTCCTTGAGAGATCGACCTCAAGAGTAAACTCATCGCTATACTATTTGTGATTTGTGCACTTGAGAGCATTTAAAATTTGCACATCAAGTTTTTGGCGCTGTTGCCGGGGAATTGGCGTTTAATTCTTTAGTTATTTCCTTTGTTTTTATTTTTATTTTTATTTCTTTTCTTTTCTTTCTTTTAGGCGTAATTTTTATTTCTTTTATTTCGTCAAATTTTCTTTATTTGCTTCTTGATTTTCTTGATTTAAATTGGCACTAATTTGTTTCTTGATGTTCGCTCTCTTGATTCCTAGTAGTTTAATTTTTCTTTTGTTTTCTTCAGGTACATGCACGGTAGAAGATCCCAAGGGAGAAATCTAGTGCCAGTAATAGACAACATCCATAGGCTAAGGGAGACGTTACGGCCTACGGAAGAAGAAGAAAAGGTTGAGGGAATAGAAAAATAGGAGACTGAAAGAATGGAAGGAGCTGAAAGACAAATTATGATGAAGGAGTATGCAAGGCTGATCATCGGCACTTCCACATCTTGTATCTAATTTGGGGAAGCTGCACGAAATTATGAGATAAAAAATATCCACTTTAGCATGCTCCCTTCATTCTACATAATTCCAAATGAAGACCTATTAACCTTCATAAGGGATTTCTATGCAACAGTGCAGACTTTTCCTCTACAGGGGCTGAATAAGGATCAACTCAGGATGAGATGTTTCCCCTACACATTAAAAGATAAAGCAAAAGCGTGGTTGATGACTCTTTCATCGGTTCTTTGACTACATGGGAAGCGGTCTACAATCGGTTCATGAACAAATTCTACTCTCATCAGAAGACCACTGAGTTGAGAATTAAGATTGCCACGTTCTCACAAATGGAAAGAGAACCATTCCAAGAAGCATGAAACAAGTTCAAGATGCTTCTAATCCAGTGTCCCCACCATCATTACCCATTCAGCTACAAAATCAATTCTTCTATGATGGATTAACACAACAGTGTCAATATACGGTTGATAACGCTGCCGGTGGAGCCATAGGAGAAAAGACTACTGGAGAGACATGCGAATTATATGAGATGTTAGGTGCTAATTCATAACAAAAGAGTGTAAGAAGAAGGAGAGTTAGGGTTAATGAATTGAGCTTAAACAACGATATGGCAATGCAACTTGCAGAGTTGACTAAACAAGTCAAACTTCTCACTACCACAAACACGCCCAATCATGAGGTATGTGGAGTTTGTGGGGTTTGTGGGGTTTTTGGTCACGATGCTAACACTTGTTCTTTGTCTTATGACTCTTATACAGGAAATGAACAAAAACAAGTTAATATAATGGAGTCTTACCAACCTAGGCAGAGGAATGATCCATATTCTAACACCTACAACCCTGGGTAGAGAAAACATCCCAATTTTTCCTGGAAGACTAACAACGCTCCGACATATGCTCAAAGTTCAAGACCGGTTCAATATCAAAACCAAGTTGCACCACCTAATCAGCCTAGAAATCCAACTTTGGAGGAGAACTTGAGTGCTTTTATTCAAGTTAGGAAAGAGAATCATGAGAGACATAGCCAAAGGTTAGATTCCTTAGAGGCATCAATGAAGAGGGTGGAAGTACAAGTTGTGCCACTTGCGAAACAATTGCAAGTACATTAAAAAGGGAAGTTGCCTAGCCAACCCGAGTAAGCAAAGGTTATCACAGTGCTGTGAAGTGGTAAAATTTTTAACAACAATTCTGATGATAAAATTTCTTACGACTTGCCACGTGATGCAGGAAAATCAATTGAGAAGCAAAATGAGCATGATGCACCTAAAGGAAATCCAGCTGAAGATCCACAATCTTCTCAAACATCTGAGGAGAGCAAGGAGAATGAGCCATCTTCCTTCACGACACTGCACAAGGCGACCGAGCCTTACAGGCCTCCTATTCCTTATCCAAGCCGTCTGAAGGATGTTAAATAAGATAAGCAATTTTCTGATATTTTTGACATGCTTTCTAAAGTGAATATTAATTTGCCTTTTTGGATGTTGATGAGTGAAAAATATTGCATATTTTGGCCACTTAATTTACATTTGTTAGCTTAGGAATTTATTACTTTGAGTTGTTTTCGTTGTTTTTCAGGTTTACAAGCACTGGGAAATGAGTTTAACTAAATTGTCAGAATTTCTCGTACAGATCAGCCATTTTTTAGGATTAAACTGTATTGATTCAGGAAGAACTAGGAGATGAGCCATATGTGCTTGGAAAGATCCGGATGTCTATTTTCTGGGGAATTTTACGGATCAATAAAATGATTTTTCTAGAGAAAGTTATGGCTGTTTTAGTAGACAAAGATCAAAGAGCAAAAGTTGGAATCTGCAGTATCCCACATCGGATTGGAAACACATTGCACTTGTGATGTCTCCCTATATAAACCCCTCTTCACTTCATCTTTAGTTTGCAATTCCTGGTGCCATTTGGTGTAATCCGGTGGATGTCTGCTAGCATTCTGGTGGATCCCGAAGGCTTTGCTACCACAAGGGGAAGTGCCGCCCAACAGCGAGTGGAATTTCTCCCATGTATAGTCAGTTTTAATTTACTGCTTTTTTTAGTTTAATGTTTAGCACTTTTATTATGAACTCTAGTTTCATGATTATGAGTGGCTAAAATCTTCAACTAAGGTTGAAGATGAAGCCTTGCCGTTGTTTGGCATAATAGTTTCAGATTTGTTTATACAATTCTGATGTTTTTTTTAGTATAAATGTTCTGTCAATTATTTGAGTAAAATCTTATGATTGATTGCGTTTAAATTGTTCTGCTGGATATTCCGTGTGTTTCATCTTATGGATACATTAAATTGTTTTTGATTAAATTGGATTTCCTTTGTGATTTGTTAAAAGCGGATACATTGGATGTTTTTGGTTTAATTGGGATATTTGTTGTTTTTTTGTTTTAAGTTGGATTCATAGAATGTTTTGATAGGCTATTTTTAGAACATGAATATATATGTTTAACTTTGGTGGGGTGGATTCAGAAACCTTAGTGTCTTTATTATTAGTTTTAAATCAATTTAGTTTACTTTTTATTTGCTTTGCAACATATAATTCAAAACTCGGAACTAGGTTAAAATAAGTTTAGTTTAGATAAAATTACATTTTCACAACGCAATTCCCAGTGGATTCGACCTCGCACTTGCACAACACTATATTGCAAACGACTCGTGCGCTTGCGCGTAATTTAAAACTCACAACAAGTTTTTGGCGCCGTTGCCAGGGAATCGTTTTGTTTGTGAAATTTTTGTCTAAATTAATTTTATTTTTCTACTAATTTAGTTAGCATTTTTGTTTTATCTTTTTTAAAATTTTAATTTTAATTTAATTTTAGTTTATTTGTATTTGCCCATAAATTAAAAAAAATAAAAATATAAAAAAATGTGGATGAATCTAGCGCCGATTTCACAGTCTTTAGAGGACGCCCTCAAGGATTTCATGAAGATGACCGGCCAGTCCATCAATACAACCAATGCATTCAATGTTGATAGTTGTTCCATCTGTGCTAGTCCTATGCATTTAGCACAGAATTGTCTATCTACGCCGGCTTTTATCGAGTATCCCATGGAACAAATGAACGCTTTCAATGACTATTGGTGGCAATCAAATGGATCTTACTCCGAGACGTACAATCCAGGGTGGCGGAACCACCCTGATTTTTCATGGAAGCAGAACCAACTGATAAATCAGGGAGGAGCCCCTCATCATGCTCACAATCAATACCCTCCCGAATTTCCTCCACCAGTTCCAAGTTATGGTTTCTCAGCCCATTCAACACCATCACCCGCTTACCAAGCTCCCACTAAAGCGCCAGCGTCGGTTTCACAGTCATTGGAAGACACTCTCAATGATTTCAGGAAGATGATCGCCCAATCCATAAGCGAAGTAAGGAGTGCGCAAATTGTAAACACCCAAGCGATTGCTAAGATAGAGAGTCAAATGGATCAAATCGCAAGTCACTTGGGTGAAGGAGAGAAGGAAAGGTTCCCGAGTCAACCTGAGCCTAACCCGAAGGAACAGTTTGCGATGGGAAATTCATCAACTTCTATGCACGGGCAGGAACAAGTGCAATTGATTGTCCTATTGAGGTCTGGGAGACAAGTGGACAATCAAGTGGAAGAGAACCCAGCTATGCAACAAGGGCAAGAAAGTGGCAACAAGGAGAAGAGAGATGCTGAGCCATCTACAACCACACCTACTATTAAGGATCTTCCTGGGTCGTTTGTACCTAAAGCGCCTTACCCTGAGAGATTACAAGCGCCCAAGAAAGAAAGGAAGTCTGAGGACATTCTGGAGGTACACTTTGCTAAGTTTGGAGAGGATTTGGATTTGGAAAAGTTGTTTGAGCAAGCAAATGCGACTTTGGAGTCTGCTCCTCAGAAGAGTAGTGAGACAGAGGAGACCACAGCACCTGAACTCCTCAAGAAGGAACTTAAACCTTTACTGGAAAATCTTAAGTATAAGTTCCTAGGTCCAGCAGATTTTTTGCCTCTGACTATAGCTTCAGATTTGGTTGATGCTCAAGTGGATAAATTATTGGACGTTCTAAGAGAGCACAATGAAGCTATAGGCTAGACTATTGAGGATATCAAAGGGATTAGCCCCTCGATGGTGATGCACAAGTTACATTTGGAGGAGAATGCCAAGCCATTGAGGGAGCCACAAAGAAGGCTCAACCCAGCTATACAAGAGGTTGTGAGGACTGAAGTGATAAAGCTGTTGGATGTAGGGATCATTTATCCAATCTTTGATAGTGAGTGGGTGAGCCCGATTCATGTCATGCCAAAGCAGGATAGATTGACGGTAGTGATAAATAAAGATGACGAGTTGGTTCCAACTCGTGTGCAATCAGGATGGAGAGTGTGTCTAGACTACCGTAAGTGGAATGCTACCACAAGGAAGGATCATTTTCCACTCCCATTTATTGATCAGATGGTGGAGCGTTTAGCTGGGCACGATTACTAATGTTGGGTCTGGCTGAAGACGTTAAACTTAACACTCATGGGAGGCACCCCACAGCTTATCCTTTTTTTTTTACTTATTATTTGACATATTTATGATTAATGTTTGTTTCCAGTATTTTTGTTTTCCAGTTTTTATTTTTCAGGTACAAGGCGTACTTCAGTTCAAGTTTGGGGGTATACTATGAGCCATACCAAGTCTAGATAGTTCTTCATATCCCAGGTCAGCTCTTTCAATATTATTCACACATTGGGGTCAATGTGTAATTTAAGTTTAGGGGTATGGGAGACACATTACACACACTTTGTCCTAATTTGTTGTTGTTTTTCTTCATTTAAAAAAATAATAATAAGAAGATAAATGTATGCTCATGTTATTTTGAAATTTTAGTTGATCTAAACAAATATTGTGATGTGATTTCATTGGTGAGCTTAAAATTTTGAACACATGATTTGATGATAGAGTTTTAAAACTTTGTTACTTACTTTGGGCATTTGAGAATTCACATGTTTGAGCCAATCTAACACGAGCAAATATTTGTGTGAGGTATGACATGTGATTTCAATGTGTATGCTTCCTTGACTTAACTGAAACTGGATGACTTGTGGGATTAACACTTGGGCATAGAAAAGCATAAAAAAAATAATGATCATCATCAATAAACTTTCCACTGAGTAACTAGACCTCTTGCCTCAGTAAGCAATGAGTGTTCACGTCAAAAGGAGGGAATTTTATTCATAATTTGCGAAATTTTCCGCTGAGGTGACCTCTTGCCTTAGTAAACAGTGAGTGTTCACGTCAAAAGATAGAAATTTTGCTTGGTAGTATTAAGGATAGGTTAGTTTCGTAGCCTTTTTGACTCGAGTTAATAAGTCCTTAGGGGTGTCTTTACACCTAATGCCCTAAAACCATCTGGTTTGGGAGTCGTTGACTCAACACTTGATACATGAGTCAATTAGAAAGCTTAAGGGAACTAAACATAGCAGAGCCTTATATATATAAAAAATAAATAAATAAATAAAACTGTGTCATCGTTGTTCATTCTGATGAGAAATTTTGTGAATTTGGAGACATTGATAAATTGTACATTGAAATTATTTGAAAACCTCATCTGTATATGCTAATTCACTTTACACCGATTCAAGCTTGTGATGTCTTAGCCTGCCTTTTGTAAGTAATTAGGTTTTAAAATTCCTATTCATTGAGAAGATGGGTTATAATTTTTAAGCTTGCTCATGAATGAATATCATGGTTTTGAGTGCTCCTTAAATTTTTGGATACCATGAGTGATGAACTTATCTTTATGTTCTTTGTTTTCCATTTAGTTTTTTTATTTATTTTGTTTTGCTAAGGGACTAGCAAAATGTAAGTTTGAGGGTATTTGATGAGTGAAAAATATTACATATTTTGGCCACTTAATTTACATTTGTTAGCTTAGGAATTTGTTACTTTGAGTTGTTTTCGTTGTTTTTAGGTTTACAAGCACTGGGAAAGGAGTTTCACTAAATTGTCAGAATTGTTCGTATAGATCAGTCATTTTTTAGGATTAAACTGTATTGATTCAGGAAAAACCAGGAGATGAGCCATATATGGTTGGAAAGATCCGGATGTCTATTTTTTGGAGAATTTTACGGATCAATAAAATGATTTTTCTAGAGAAAGTTATGGCAGTTTTAGTAGACAAAAGTCAGGCTGTGCATGATTTCAGCGTGACAGATCAGCCATTTTTAGGATTAAACTGTATTGATTCAAGAAGAACTAGAAGATGAGCCATATATGCTTGGAAAGATCCGGATGTCTATTTTCTGGGGAATTTTACGGATCAATAAAATGATTTTTCTAGAGAAAGTTATGGCTGTTTTAGTAGACAAATGTCAAAGCGCAAAAGTTGGAATCTGCAGTATCTCACATCGGATTGGAAACACATTGCACTTGTGATGTTTCCCTATATAAGCCCCTCTTCACTTCATCTTTAGTGTGCAATTCCTTGTGCCATTTGGTGTAATCCGGTGGACGTCTGCTAGCATTCTGGTTGATCTCGAAGGCTTTACTACCACGAGGGGAAGTGCCGCCCAACAGCGAGTGGAATTTCTCTCATGTATAGTCAGTTTTAATTTACTGTTTTTTTTTAGTTTAATGTTTAGCACTTTTATTATGAACTCTAGTTTCATGATTATGAGTGGCTAAAATCTTCAACTAAGGTTGAAGATGAAGCCTCGCCGTTGTTTGGCATAATAGTTTCAGATTTGTTTATACAATTCTGATATTTTTTTTAGTATAAATGTTCTGTCAATTATTTGAGTAAAATCTTATGATTGATTGCATTTAAATTATTCTGCTAGATATTTCGTGTGTTTCATCTGATGGATACATCAAATTGTTTTTGATTAAATTGGATTTCCTTTGTGATTTGTTCAAAGCGGATACATTGGATGCTTTTGGTTTAATTGGGATATTTGTTATTTTTTTTTTGTTTTAAGTTGGATTCATGGAATGTTTTGATAGGCTATTTTTAGAACATGAAGATGTATGCTTAACTTTGGTGGGTTAGATTCAGAAACCTTAGTGTCTTTATTATTAGTTTTAAATCAATTTAGTTTAGTTTTTATTTTTTTTGCAACATATAATTCAAAACTCGGAACTAAGTTAAGATAAGTTTAGTTTAGATAAAATTACATTTTCACAATGCAATTTCCTGTGGATTCGACCTCGCACTTGCACAACACTATATTGCAAACGACTCGTGCGCTTGCGAGTAATTTCAAACTCACAACAAGTTTTCTAAAGTGAATATTAATTTGCCTCTTTGGATGTTATCAGGAATGTGCCATCATATGCGAAATTCTTTAAGGAACTTAACACCAAAAAGAGGAAATATGAGAAGAACGAGAAAGTGATGGTGTTAGAAGTTGCTAGTGCAGTGCTCCAACAAAGCTTGCCACCTAAGCTGAAAGATCTCAAAGTTTCATCATCAACATCACAATGGGAAATAAGAAAGTCGCCAAAGCAATGCTAGACTTAGGAGCAAGTATAAATCTCATACCATATTCGATATACTTGCAACTAGGTTTGGGGGAGCTTAAGTCAACAGCTATATCCCTTCAACTCACTGATAGGTCAGTTAAATATCCTAAGGGAATAGTTGAGGATATATTGGTGCAGGTAGACAAAGTGATTGTGCATGTGGATTTCGTGGTATTGGATATGGAAGGAACCCCATCTAAAGACAAAGGCATTTAATTTTTCCTCTAAAGAGATTCTATTAGGTTGCATATTGTATGAGGTTGCAGGGTATGACACAGGTGGTTGGGCATGTGCGTGTGTGGGTTGGTTTGAGTCGGACCTCCAGCTAAGGTTCGGGTGGTTACTCCAACCAGGATTATATGTATTGGAGAAAGGATTTTGAGGCTTCCTATAAATCCCTAAGGTGTTACATTGTTCATAAAAAAAACCCCTCTCATCTCTGCAAAAGTCGGGTAATCCTGAGCTAAGTGTTCCACTCCCCCACAGATGAAACAATCACCTTGTGATTCGACTCTTGCAACAGTATGCGTGAGTCTACCATCTTGGGTCTTAAGTGCCTCTAACTCTCGAGTTACTCGCTCTAATTTGGCTTTCATGCTATCCTCTTCCCTAAGTTGGTAGATCCTAGCCGGTCTTGCTCTATTTATGCTTTCAATTGCACTGGGCCCTGTCCAAGTGTGGGCCTTCTCAGCCAAGTCATTCAGATACTCAATTGCATCATCGAGGTCTTTTTGCATAAAGTCCCCATTGCACATCATCTCTATGAATTGACGCTCTCTACTTGTAAGTCCCTCGTAAAAATGACTAACTACACGCTAACTCTCATACCCATGGTGTGGACACATATTTAACAAATCCTTAAATCTCTCCCAGGCTTAATATAATGTCTCGCTATCCTTTTGGGCAAAGGTTGAAAAGAGTATAGCCAACTCTTTGTTTTATCCTTCAAAGAAAAAGGAAAAAACCTAATATTAACCAAGTTAATAGCTTCAGGTCTGCCATGAAACATGGCCACCACTTATTCAAATTCCTTAATGTGAACGTAAGGGTTTTCACTTTCTAAACCGTGGAAGGTGGGTATCAATGCTATCATGCCCGGCTTGAAATTTGTATATGGTGTGTTTGGCGGAAACATGATGCATGATGGTGTAGATGTGCGGGTGGGATGAAGGTAGTCATTTAGGGTCCTAACAGAGTCATCTCCGTGATTGCTCATGGTGTTAGAGCTTGTGATTGAACCCGTTTCACTCCTAATGTAATTCGGTGGGTATTCTAACTGAAGGATTCTAACCAATCATCCGTGTTTGTCTCTAACCCAACGCATATGCTACCAACACTCTTTTTTTTCTTGAATAAAAGAAAACTGAAAAATAAACTAAAGTTAGAATTAAAAAAAAAAACTAAAAGAAAGAGTTCGGAAAGATAGTACCCGAAAACCTCTCTGTAGACTGATGCTCTCCCTGGCAATGGCGCCAAAATTTGAATTATGCCCAAACAGTACTATGCGGTAGCAACAGTATAGAATGGAGTGTCGATCCCATGAAAAGAACATTCTACAGTCAAAGTCTCAGGCAAAAAATAATGGAAACAAAATTGAAAATTAATATTAAGAAAATGTTGAGAATTAAATGTAACAATTGAATTAAGTGAAAGAAAATCAATAATGAGAAACACAAGGGTCCAAGAATCCCTCCTAGATTTCACAGCTTCAACTTGTATTAATTCAGTAATTATAACTCAACTACGCATTTCACATCCCAAATGTATAATCGAAAAATAATAGTGAAAGCACCCAAAATATTCTTTGTAAATTATTACGAGAAATCCCCTTCTTGTTTTTACAAGTAATGTAACAATCGATCATATATGATATCCTAAATCGATGATATATCTGGAGACAATAACGCATTAAAGGACAATCATATATAATTAATCTACAGAAATCAATTGCATCCTAAATTCCACACATAAGAGAAGCATGACTGGACTTATATGGAGAAAAATAACAACAATCACCAGAGTAAAATAAAATCTATGGAAGAAGAAAATATAATTGTCTGTCACATAAAAACATCAACTTCAATATTAAATAAAGAAAACAACTCAAAACAATTATTAAACATTAAAAACACAAATAACTGAATTAAATACAAGCCAAACCCACTATGTCTAGGAGTTCATCTCTTCGCCTTGGTTGAAACTTAGCCTAGCCGACAATACATAATTACAAAAGCTCTCTAAAAATTCAACGTGTATCTCTACAACCCCCTGGTTTATGAGTCACAAAAATCACACTAGAGTTTTTGTTTGGAAGCTCGGGCCGCAACCTCTTTCCATCCAGGCCCAGTCTCGTTTTGTCCAGGCTATAGCTCCTTTCTGTTCAGGCCACGATCTCCCTCTGTCCAGGCCGTGCTTCCCTGCTATCTAGGCCTGGTTTCCTTGCTATCTAGACCGCGCTTCTGTTTTGTCCAGGCCCGTGTTTCTACTGTCCAGGCAGTGCTTCTGTTCTGCCTAGGCCCTGTTTCCTTGTTGTCCATACCGCACTTCTGTTGTGTCAAATTCGCGCGTAGGCTTGCCTTGGACTACTCTGAACTGGTTCGAATGTTGTGGATTCTTTCAAACATATTTTATATGTTCTTGGTTTAAGGCTTCTTTGTTTTTTATTTTAATCTGTAAAACACACTAAAACACAGAATTCTCCAAAGGACCACACTAGTCAAGAAATTCAATGAATAATAAAAGATAATCTCAACAAATGCATATAATTAACTCTATTTGAAGTGCATTTTCATACCCTAATCAGGAACCTAGGAGGGAGAATGAATTCAAAAATCAAAGAGGATGAGTGAAAATTCCTCATTATGACCAACCACAAAATATGATAGAGAGAGAGAGAGAGAGACGTCCTTTTGGTTGTAAAAAAGTAACTTTTACTTTAAGAAAAGTGGACCAATCAAGGAGTGCCAAGTGGAGGGTAAAATTAGAAGTTCACTCTTAAAAATTAGAAGTCTTCTTGGATTTGAAATTTGGGCCAAAAGTGTTTGGGCTTAGGAAAGATAAATAGGCTTTAGTGGGTTTCGGATTGGTTCAAAATTTAAATGAAGACTTTGGTCTTAGATTAGTTGAATCAAATAAAGTCGAATAGATTTAAACCCAAAGTGAATAAATGGATTGAACAAAAGGGTCTTGCAATTGCTCCTACTCCCCAATTAAATCCATACTTCCTCACTTACTAAGTCTGAACACACTAGGATCAAAGATTCATTATAGGAAACCGCGCGTGGTCCATTAAAAAAATTTGGAATGAAATTGTGTGTCTACACATTACTTTAAGGTTGATATTCGATGTCACTTTGTTTGAATATACATTACAAAATGTGTGTTTTGCTTTATTATTAGTGTGTGATAATAATATTTGAATTAAAATTTTGACTAATTTCCTTGAAACACAAAATGGCTAAAATTTGGTCTAGATAAGAAAGAGAGCTTTAAAACCTCACTCTTTTACACCCAAATATCTTGAGTCTTAAAAATTTTCAATGTCAAATGGGGTTCCTTACCCGTCATCTTTGCTTTATGCTTAGATGACAAACAATCCCTTATTTAAAACATTAAAATCCCATAATAGGAGTCTCTTTAATACTTATAAAGGGTTTGTATTAGACTTAGTAGGTTTCACTCGTTTCTATATGCCTACTCATTGCAATCCGCACCCTCACCATATACACATTCTTTAAGGGGAATGGCCTTGGGTAATGAGCTGGATTTATCAGTCTTAGGCAAAAAGAGCGATACCTAAAATGATATGTGCTACTTATGCTTCGTATTCATTCTCCATCTAGTTAACCACTAGTTAGGAGCAGTGTTTTCAGAGGCGAGGGCGTTGGGTGAGGTGTTTTGCTTCAATGAGGCGAGGTGTAAGCCTTGAGGCGTTGGGGCGTAAGCCTTTTGAAACGTTGGGGCGTTTTGAACAAAATAATATTAATTAAATTACAAAAATACTAAAAATTTAAAATAATATAAATAAATTAATTATCAATAAAATTTACTGATTTAATACCTATAAATAAATATTTATCAAAATATTTTTACACAAATATTAAATAATTTGATGAAAATTTTAATCACACATCTGATAACACGATATTTTAATCACAAATATCAACCAATGTGCTGTAAATACTATTTATTAGTCAAATAGTCAAATAAAAATACTAGTATTATATTTGGTATGTGCTGTAAATATTATCTGCTCAAAGCCTAATGAAATGAAATGGGCTCATGATGACAAGCACATTGTTTGACTTGGCTGAAAAATATTACCTTCGAATTAAAAAAAAAATCACACAGTCTGTTTTGTTATGTGCTGTAAATATTAGATATTTTTATATTGACTTGGCTAAAAATCCATAGAAAGGCACGTGAAGTCTGATGAAATCAGTCTGCTCAAAACCTGATGAAATGAAATAGGCTCATGATGATAAGCACGTGCTGCGAAGTCTCTCTCTCTCTGCATATTTTCTCTAAGTGAAGAAGACAAAAGCCAATCGCTCTTTCTGTATAGTTTCTCTAAGTTTTCATTTTTTTCAAAGGAAACAAAAGCCAAATGAAATCCGATTTCAAGTCTGTCTCTGAGCATTTTGAAGACACCAGAGAGAACAAAGTCTCCGTTTAGATTTATGTAGTTGTTTCAAAGCTCAACTACAGTGATGCACTGAATAAGGAACTTGTGGTCGCACATCCTAGCCGTCCGTTTCTATTGGTCTTCGTGGATGGGCCAGTTAGCTTCGACGCCCATAATCTTGAGCCATCGCGACACCAACCACAGCCATCGATCAAAGCCCAAATCAACTCCTCTGATCTCCCCGATGCAAGCTGAGGGAATCGAAGAGTCTCGTGGATTCTCCAGTTTGCATGCGGTGGCTCATGATTGAGGGACATAACTGTCACTGTCTCTCAACGCCCAATCAGATTGGCTCCTTATGGTCCCTTCTCGCTTCTTTCAGAATTAAAAAAAATGCATTGGGCGTACGCTTAGACGCCCGGGGTATCAAAAGCGTACACTTCGTGTTTGGGAGAATGCTCAGACCCGAAAACAATCGCCCTATGATACTTTCGCCCCAGGATTCATGCCCTGGGGCGTTTTAGCCCGAAAACACCCTCGGGCACCCCCCAAATTCGCCTTTCATAACACTAGTTAGGAGTCATTGTAGACTTCAAGGGCTTGTACAACCCAAGCTTCTGCTAGTTTCATTCTTGCTAGTAAGGTTTCATACTCTGCCTTATTAATATAGGCTTTGAACTTAAACCTTAGAGTGTATTCAACTATGAAGCCTTTGGAGCTTGTGAGGATGAAGCTAGCTCCGCTGATGTTGTTGTTGGAAGACTTGTTCATGAAGAGTGTCCAATTGGATACTTGATCATTTTCTATGGACCACTTCACCAATTTTTTGAAGATGTCTGGCTTATGCAGTATTTGCCTTAGTTGCTGATCATTCCATATTGGGATGGTATAAGATTGAATATACAATCGTAGCTTTCTGGCTGTGATGAGGATAACGTAGGCCAATATTTTGATGAGAAGGTACCGAGTTTCAGCATCCTAAAGGATTTGGCTAACATAATAGATTAATCTTTGGACTCTATTCTTTTCTTGGATTAGTATAGAAGCAATTATTACGGGGCTCGCAGTAGTGTAGAGGAGCAACCCTTCTCTTTCAATAGGATTGGTTAAGAGAGGTGGTCAGCTGACATAGTCCTTAAGTTCTTCAAAGATTATTTGGAACTCTTTGGTCCATAAAAAGTCTTTGGCTTTCTTAGTGCCTTAAAGAAGGGCAAACACTTCTCGAGGGATTTAGACATTAAATGGCTGAGGGCAACAATGTGTCCTATTAGTTGTTGAAACTTTTTAATGTTTCGAAGGGGGCTCTTGTCCAGAATCGATTTGATTTTCTTGGAGTTAGCCTCTATCCCACATTGGGTGACCATGAATTGAAAGAATTTTTCTGAGGTAACTCTAAAGACACACTTTCTTGGATTGAACTTCATCTGATAGTGTTTAAGTACTCTGAAGGCCTCTTCAAGGTCGGATATATGGTCATTTGGGTTAGTGCTCTTGACGAGCATATCTTCAATATAAACTTCCATGTTTCTTCTGATTTATTCTTTGAAGAGTTTGTTGACTAGTCGCTGATAGGTTTCTCATGCATTTTTTAGCCAGAAAGGCATGACCAAGTAATATTATAGGCCTTGGTCAATAACAAAAAGGTTTTTGACTGATCTGGTTTATATATGAGGATCTAGTTATAACTTGAATCGAAATCCATGAGGCTGAGTAATCCATACCTAGAGGTGACATTAATCAATTGGTCTATTCTCGGTAGGGGAAAATTTTCTTTTGGGCATGCCTTGTTAAGATTAGTGTAGTTGATGCAAATTCTCCACTTTCCATTTGCTTTCTTCACTATTCTTTGGCTCAGGCGAGGATCTCATTCATGTCTTTGGCTAGGTTCCTAGTGAGCTTGGAGCTAAAAGTCCTTAACTTGAGCCCCTTTTTGAATGCAATCAATTAGATCTTTGGATCGAGGTCAAGAATTTCCCATGCTACTGTATTGGAGTGTGAGATGTACTGATTTTCACCCCTTCTTTGAATAATGTTAAAAGAGATTTAAGATGTCTTCCTAAGACTTTTGTTGCTGAAGAAATGTGTAGCGAGGGCATAGCTAAGTTATTTGATGGAGTTGATACTTTTGGGTTTCTGGTGGGAGTACAAAGTGGTGGTAGTTTTCTCTAGAATTAATAGAAATACTTGGCACATAACTGTGCTTAGGTAGCAATGAAAGAGCATCATGGTTTTGTAAAAGTAGAGGTGATCCATGGGTTTGATGGTATCATCGTACGTCTTAATGATTGGTATTCTAAAATTTCAAAGGAGTAGTACGTTCAGGATTTCTTGAGTAAATGGAGGATCTTAAGAGTCGAGCTAATTTCAGACGTTAGCCCTCTGATATTTGAAGGCTTTGCCTATCTTTTTATCCATTTTTTCTAACTTATTTTTCTAGGTCGATGTGGTTTTTGGAGGTGATGGAGTGACCTCAAAACTTTTGTTTATGGTTCGTAGGTGAAGACCCAGTGGTGGACTTGCGGTCTGAAGTATGAGGGTAGTGGCCGAATTTTTGGTGCCTCCTTGGTTGAGAGATTTGTTGTGTGGCTTGAGGTTGAGGGGGATGATCTTTCCCCCCAAGCGAAGCAGCTAGGTTGACCACCAACTAGGTAAGTTCCATGAATTGTCCTTGTATAACAAGAACATCTACGTTTGCTAAGCTTTGGTGGTGAATGGAGTGGTTCGATTGTATTGTTGGTTCTACTATAGTTGCTCACCGGATGGTTCGCTGGGGTTTTGGCGTTTTATGGTACGTTTAGGGATCACTGAGATTTTAGAATTAACACATAGCTCACAACTGGTTGAGGAATGAGCAGTGGCGATATTTGTGATAGCAATGGCAACATTAGCAGCAGTAGTAGCGACAACGACGACAGTTGTTGCCATAATATTTTTGGATGTGTTTTTAGGCGGTATCTAGAATAGATGAGTTCTTGTTGTGATTTCCCACGGACGACGCCAATTTGTTAATGTCAAAAATCTTCCAGGTGATTTAAAGGACCTAATGGAGTACATGCGCACACAAAGACAAAAGAAAATCTAAGGAATCGTTAGAGGGCCGAAGGGGTTGTGCCTCTAGGGGGACTCTCTGATGCCTAAGTTAGTGATATGAGGGCTAGTGAATAGAGAGCAATTAAGGTAGAGGATTTGTGAATTATGAGTTGTGTACTTGTGTGATAATGAGAGCCATTTTATATAGGGTCTTGGAGCATAATCTAATTAGGAAAGTGATTAATGATAGAGTGTTACAGTAGGACTAGGGTTTCTCAAGGATGAGAATCTTGATAAAATTAGGGTTTCTATGGGCTGCTAGAGTGTCTTGGTAGAACTATGGTTTCCATAGGCTAGGGTGTCCAAGTAGACTAAAGGTTTTTCCTTTTGCCACATGTAGCCATCTGGCTGTTTGATATGTGAAATTACTATTTTATACTTAGTGAGTGTCACGTGTCATTGTGCTTTTGGTTGGGGAATTTTCACCTACATCACTAGGGAAGCTATGCATTGGGTGTAAGGCTTAGAGGCAACTGGCCCTAGGGGTTGCAATTCGAGTTGACGGGTCGTGTTTGTGTCATGTCGAAGTTGGGTGTAACACTAAGTGGGTTGACACGAACATGACACGATTATTAATCATGTCAAGAAAACCCAACACGAACACGACATAATTATTAAACGGGTAACACGACATGACACATTTAACCCATTTAATAAACAAGTCATGTTAGACCCGACACGACAACATGACACGCCTAATTTTTCATAATCCAACATGACATGATATGACACGACCCGAAAACACGACAAAATGACACGATTAACCCGCCATGACCTGTTTATTACATAAGCAAATATAAGTTATCATCTAATCATTCATAATCCAAATTTCAACATATTTATGATCCAAATATACATAAAAAAATCCAGTTAATAACATAAACATAAACATTATCTTATCAACTATCATCCATATTGGTTCAACCATAAGCAAAAAATAAAAATAAAAATAACACCATAAGTCATAACTCATAAGCCATCCAATTACAAGTACATAATATTACCATATTAGCCAACCAAATTAGCAGCAGAACCCTCAGATGGAGGTGCAAATGATTCATTCTCATTTATATTCTTATTCATATCCATTACATCAGAAGTAAGCTCCTCCATTGCTTTTGCGGCCATTTCTACAAAGAAAAAAATAAAACAAATGTTAAAACAAGCAAGCCATGAGTCTTTACAAATCTGAATATAATATAAGGCATAAGCAAAAAAACACTCAAAGAGAAATTAGAAATATAAATAAAGATATTAGCATGGTCAGTTCAATAAGATTATTTGTGATTACTTGTTACCTTGTTCTCCATACAACCAATCTCTTGTGCAAACCAATGCCTCCATTGTGTCAGGCTTAAGCGCACTCCGATATTGATCAAGCACCCTCCCACCAACACTAAAAGCACTTTCTTATGCAACAGTTGAAATAAGTATGCTTAAAACATCACGAGCCATTGCAGCAACTTCAGGATATCGAAATTGATTCGCTTTCCAATATTGCAACACATCCAGTGAAAACATTGATATTTAAAATTGGCTTATCTAAATAAATCTCAAGCTGTGATTTCTGTGGGGTAGCTTCTTAACTTCGATATGAAATAAATTCCTACAAAAAAGATACAAAATCAAATGGACAAAATTTGAAAAACTACAATAATGAAACATTAAATCATAAGGACAACATGTGAAAAGCATTAATTAAAGCACATGGACAACAATATAAATCTTACAATAATACTCTAAAATCAACATACCTTTAGTATATCTCGGGTACCTCCACAAAAAGATTTTTCAAGGTTGTGAGAAGAAGAACAATGAGAATTATGAGTTTGCTTGTTTCCTATTGAGCCTAATGAAGATTGACTTTGCAAATGATTTTTAACATTGATATACTCATTAAAAAGTTGTATTGTTGGACGAAAATATACCTAAATTAATAAGCAAATAATCATACTAGTTTTACTTGCAAGTACACAAGGTCAACAATGTAGTATAGTGTGCGAAAGCAAGATCATCTCCATAGGGATTGGTAAAGTTCGGTTTTAGAATTAGTTTCTTTAAAGTAAAAAGAAATAAATAACTGTTGTGTGTGATTTGATAATAATAAAGACACAGGGCTTTGATATCCATCACTAGTTATACTTTCCCAATTGTATAATGTATCAGTGCACTAGCCTTATCATGTATACCTAATGGTCACCAACCTAAGGGCATAGTATCTACTCCTTAAGCTATTGATTTCCCTAAGCAACGAGTTAGGCATGGTATCTATTCTAACTCTTTTCTTCTTTAAAGGATTTAACATGGTATCTGCTTGAGTTGTTCCTTAAGAAAGCATAAGTACTATGGAAATCGACAACCACATGAGACCTAGGGCATGGTATCTACTCCCGGTTTTCCATGTTGATTAATCCAGGAATCCGGTGTAGATATCTTTTTTTACTAATGTTAGACCCAGGACTCGGTCATCCAAATTGATATAACTAATCAATCCATACCACATGCATACGTTGGCCATACACATACATATGAGGAATTTAAATAAGCACAGGCATTAATCAAGTTAAGCAATATAATAAAGGCTATTGGCAAAGATTTATCAATGAATAAATATATGAGAAAGCATAACTAGAGCTTCAATCGAGCCCTATAAGAAAGTTAGTTACACATGCTGTCTAAAATAAACATCATATATAAACTAAACATAAAGAGAAGAATAAACCCAAGAGAAGAGGCGTCAATTCTCTCCCAAAGCTTACAACTCCAAGTAAAAGATAAGAGAAGTGTTCTCTAAGTTGTGTTGATTTGTGTGTGCTTTACAGGTGTATTTATAGGGCTTGAGTAGTCCTAGAAGGTGCAGGAAACCCTAAACTTCCTAAACCGTAAAAATTCTCTTATTTCCAAAATAGTGTTCTACAGTTTACTGTTCACATCCGTACATGTGCGCTCGATCGTACACGTCTTGCGCTCGATCGCAGTGTGTGCTCGATCCTTCTTGTATGCGCACGATCGCAATGTGCGCTCGATCGCATTGTATGGTGCGATCGATCACAGCTTGACCAGAGGCTGCTCCAGGATTTCCAGGCTTCTTCTTTTAAGTGCCAAAACTGCTTCTTTTATTCCAAGACCTATAAAACACATGTGAAATACACAAATGAAGTAAAATGAACTAAATTAACATAACTAAGGACCTAACAAATGTAAATAAGGGGGCTTAAATATGAATATTTAAGCACCTATCACACCCCCAAACTTACATATTGCTAGTCCCTTAGCAATACAAAACTAAAGACTAAAATGAAGAAAAGTAAAGCCACATAGATAAAACCACTAATCATAATGTCCACAAAAAATTTTAGGTTGTCACACAAAATAATGATGCGCATTCATGAGCAAGCTTAACACATGTAAACATATCTTTGCAATGAATAAGAGTTTTGAACGCAAATCACTTTCATTAGGCAGTTTAAGACATCACAAGTTCGACTTTGGTGCGTGGTGAACTAGCACATAAAAGATTAGGTTTCCAAATAATTCTAACATGTGTGTTTCGATGACTCAAAATTCACCAAATTTCCTATTAGAATCAACAAGGATGGCATAAATTCTCTTTTTTTCTTTTGTTCGTGATATTTTTGCCAAGTTAGTTTCCTCGAGCTTTCTATTTGACTCATGTAACGAGTGTTTAACCAATGACTCCCAAACCAGATGGTTTTAGGGCATTAGGTGTAAAGACACCCCTAAGGACTTACTAACTCGAGTAAAAAAGGCTACGAAGCTAACTGGTCTCAATGCTCTAATCAGAATTTCCACCTTTTGACGTGACACTCACTACTTACTGAGGCAAGAGGGCCAGCTACTCAGCGGAAAGTTCTTTTTAATGATCTTTTGAGTTAACAAATTTTTCACCTTTTGATATGACACTCACTGCTTACTGAGGCAAGAGGGTCAGTTACTCAGTGGAATGTTTGTTTTATTGATCATTAGGAGCATTTCTTTCTTTTTGAGTACTAACAATTTGTTTCTATTTTCTTATGCCAAGATGTTAGTCTAATAGGCCATTTGGTTCACAGTCGAGCAAAAAAAACATACAAATCAAAATTACATGTCATACCCCACACAATTATGTGCTTGTGATTGTTTAGGTCAAACTTGTGAATCCTTAAATGCCTAAAAGGAGGTGATCTATGTTCGAAACTTAATTATTGGCCTATATGTTCAAGATATTAAGCTCACTTATGAAGTTAAATCATATTCTTTGTTTAGATCACAAAATTTTTTTTAGAACAATATGAACATACATTTATCTATGAAAACAACAACACAACAAAACAACAAAAATGGGACATAGTGAGTGTGTGAATGTGCCCTCATACCCCTAAACTTAAATTGCACATTATCCCCAATGTCTGAATAGCATGGAAAGAACTGACCTGGGAGATGGAGAACTGATGGCTGGCATGGCTCGTAGCACGCCCCCAAACTTCAACTGAATACGGTCACTCTGTCCTTGAAAAAGAAAGAAAAAACAAACATAAAATGGAAAACAAGTAATAATAAACAGCTATTAGAAAAATAAACTAGGAAATACGAATAATAAAATAAAATAAACTAATAAAAAGGATATGCTGTGGGGTGCCTCCTATGAGCGCTAATTTTAACATCTTCAGCCAGACGTGGTATCCTCTCACTGCGGATCATCAGGTGGTGCAGTCGAAGAGGTACCGAGTGCTTGAGGTAGGCGATCAAGAATAGCTTGCAGCATAGCCTCCTGTCGTTCAAACTGTGCCTCAAAACTATTTATGCGCTGATGCACGAGTGTGGTAGCGGCAGAGACCTCACCTCGGAAGGAGGACAGGTCAGCTAGAAAGTGCTGGGACTCGGTGGGTCCCATGTTTGAATGATCCTCCTCCCGCACTGGGCTAACTATAGGGGTCTCAGTCTCCATATGATCCTCCTCAACTCTCTTAGCTGCTGGAGCAGGTGCTGGGAGTCCTCGAGGCATATGCGAGAGGCTATGTGTTCACTGAGCCTTCTTAAAGAAGGGATGCTCTCGCACTGGTCCGTCGCTGGTGGTCCCCTTAATCCCTTTCTTCTTGAGTATGTAGGAGAGTAGGAACGGGAAAGGGAGGCCCTATGTATTGGCTGTGGTGGTCTGTCAGCCATGGACATGATCCCAGAATTTGTGCAGCTGGCTCCATATAACCACCGGAATAGAGTACCAGTGACCTCTGTGGAAGGCATATAGGGTCTATAGAAACTGGTCTCTCCACTGTGTCTTGTGCCCCAATGGACACACATTGCACTGAAGGATCGTGTTGACAAGCCAAAGTCATGGAGGCAACTTTGATCGGCTAGCTGCATTGTTGTGTCTGTTAGCGTACAGTCCAGCACACATATTCGTAATAATCTCAACGAGGGCAAAGGACTCTGACTGCTCCTCGATATTTGTGTCATCTGGAAGGGATTCGTCAGTGCAATGAAGAGCAGCAGCTATATCGGCACTAGTCACCTCAACGGGTGTGCCCTGGACTAAAGAAGTCAGTACTCTCAGTCTGCTGCAGTCAAAGGATAGGCTCGCATAGAATTGGACTACGAGCTAGGAGTAAGCAGTTGAACACACCGACTTGAAAAGCCTTTTCAACACTTGATGTTTAAATGCCTGGACGGCCCATTGAGTGGCGTCTATATGCTTGAAGACATCATCGATGGTGAAGACGGTCTCGAATAAGAGCTCTTGTTGCTCGATGCTGGGCCGAGATGATGAGGCACTGCTGCTGGATGCACCGGAGGTGGAAGCAGATGGCTTGGACATGCTGTAGTTTGCTTCTGCCTAATTTGCGATCAATCTCAAATTGATGCGCTCGATCGCATACTGACTATGCACTCGATCGCAACAGTCGTGTGCTCGATCGCACACGGTCAGGCGTTTCCTCGAACAGATGGTGTGCAGCAGAAGACCAAGCTATGGTCTTAAGGATTGGAATTCGTTCCTAACCTCCTGAAAGCAGACAAATAGCACCCAATCATTCATACGATTAGTTATATAAAGGAAATTTACAATAAAATGAAAAATCCGTGCGTGTAACAAACAATTGGGTACCTTGCGCAGTAGAGGGGATGTGGATTGGGGATTTGGTATGTGGTGGCAATGGTTGGTCACTATAGTGATGGTGGATGAATGAAGTGATGGTGGTGATGGGGAGTGGAAAGTGTGAGAGTGGTGGCAAAGTGCGAGTGAGTGAGCTGAGTGAACAGTGAAGAGAGTGAGTGCGAGTGAGAGGAAGTCTAAGGGTGAGAGTGAACAGTGAGTGTGTGTGAGTGAAAATTTTCAGATTTATATCTAAACCTTCTACCACGAGTGCACTCGATCGCACGCGGGGTGCGCTCGAGCACTGTTGTGAGTTTTAAATTACTCGCAAGCGCACGAATCGATTGCAATATAGTGTTGTTCAAGTGCGAGGTCGAATCCATAGGGAGTGCGTTGTGAAAATAGCTTTTTATCTAAACTAACCTTATTTTAACCTAGTTCCGAATTGTGAATTATGTTTTTGCAAAACAAATATAAACTAAACTAAATTGATTTAATAACTAATGATGAAAACACTAAGGTTTTCGAATCCACCCAACCAAAGTAAAGCATATATCTTCATGCTCTATATAAACATAATCTATCTAAACATTCCATGAATCCAACTTTAAACAAAAAACAACAAATATCCCAATTAAACCAAAAGCATCCAATGTATCCACTTTTAACAAATCACAAAGGAAATCCAATTTAATCGAAAAGGATTCGATGTATCCATCGGATGAATCACACAAAATATTCAATAGAACAATTAAAAACTATCAATCGTAAGAATTTACTCAAACTATTGAAATAGAACATTTAAACTAAACATATCATAATTGCATAAACATATCTGAAAAATATAATGTTAAACAATGGCGAGGCTTCATCTTCAACCTTAGTTGAAGATTTTAGCCACCCATCATCATGAAACTAAATTTCACAATAAAAAGTGCTAAGCATTAAAAACTTGAAAAGAATTAAAGTTGACTGTACATTGGGAGAAATTCCACACATTGTTGGGCAGTACTTCCCCTGGGGTGGCAAAAGCCCTTAGGAGATCTACTAGAATGCTAGTAGAAATCCACCAGACTGCACACTGAATAATGAGGTGAGATAATGTTTATATAAGGGAATTCTCATAGTACAATGAGCTGTAAATTCGATGTGGGATACTGCCTCTTTGCGATCGATCGCAGCATGGTGCGATGCAATGCGTCTGGCGCGCTGTAAATGCTTCCTATCCGATCTGGGATGTGCGAGTCAACTGCGATCGATCGCAGCCCTGTTGCGCTCAAGCGCATCACAGTGCGCTGTAATATATATGCAGTATCAAATGTTTCCTTTCCAATGTGGGATGTATGAGTCATTTGCGATCCATCGTAAGTCTGGTGCGCTCGAGCGTAGGTGCGATTGATCTCATGCCGTGTGCGCACGATCGCAGGTGCGATCGATCAGGATGTGCTTTTTAAGCATTAAAGTTTCCACATTGCTTCATTTTATTCCAAAACCTATAAAAACATAGAAAATACAGAAAATAGATAAAATAGCATGAAATAACATAATTAAGAACTCAACAAATGTAAACTAAGGCGCTAAAACATGTAATGTTTAGCACTCATCAAATACCCCCAAACTTACATATTGCTAGTCCCATAGTAATATGAAACTAAAAACTAAATGAAAAACAAAGAATATAAAGATAAGTTCATAACTCATGGTATCCAAAGATTTTAGGAGCACACACCATCATGATAATGATTCATGAGCAAGCTTAAAAAGATAAACCCATCTTCGCAATGAATAGAAATGTTAAAATCTAATTACTTACAAAAGGCAGGCTAATGCATCATAAGTCTGACTCAGTGTGAAGTGAATTAGCAAATAAAAATGAAGCTTCCGAATAAGTCCAATGTGTAAGGTCTCTATGTCTCAAGATTCACCGCATTTCCCATCAGAATGAACAAAAATGGCATGGTTTTTATTTTCTCTTTTTTTATTATTATTATAATAAAGCTCAGCTATGTTAAGTTCCCTTAAGCTTTCTAATTGACCCATGTAACGAGTGTTGAGTCAATGACTCCCAAACCAGATGGTTTTAGGGCATTAGGTGTACAGACACCTCTTAGGACTTACTAATTCGAGTAAAAAAGGCTACGAAATTAAACTAGCCTTAATACTATTAAACAAAATTCCAACCTTTTGACGTGAACACTCACTGCTTACTGAGGCAAGAGGTCCAGTTACTCAATGGAAAGTTTATTTATGATCATCATTTTCATTTTGTCATCATTTTTTTTATATGTCAAAGTGTTAATCCAACAAGTCATCCAATTTCAGTTAAGACAGAAACATACACATTAAAATCATATGTTATACCTCACATAATGCATACTAATGTGCTCGTGTTAGATTCGAGATCAAGCATGTGAATTCTCAAATGCCTCAAGTAAGTAACTAAATTTGAAAACTTTATCAACAGATCATGTGTTCCAAAATTTAAGCTCACCAATGAATCACATCACAAAAATTGTTTAGATCAACCAAAATTTCAAAATAACATGAGTATGCATTAAAAAAAAACAATAAATTAGGACAAAGTGTGTGTAATGTGTCTCCCATACCCCCAAACTTAAATTACATATTGACCCCAATGTGTGAATAATATGGAAAGAGTTGACCTGGGATATGGAGAACTATCTGGACTGGTATAGCTCATAGCATATCCCTAAACTTGATCTGCAGTACGCGTTGTCCCTGAAAAATAAAGACTAGAAAACAAAAAATACTGGAAACAAACATTAAGCATAAATATGTAAAATAATAAACAAATAAAAAGATAAGTTGTGGGGTGCCTCCCATGAGTGCTAAGTTTAAAGTCTTCAGCCAGACTCTCCTTAGTAGATGACCCTCAATCAGAGTAAATAGGATCCGTCAACAATATTGTCTCAATGTCCGGACTCTTCAACTCCAAGAATGGTTTTAGCCTCTGCCCATTTACCTTGAAAGTGTTACCATTCTTTGGATCCTCAATCTTGATGGCCCCATGAGGAAAAACTGACCGAATAATAAAGAGGCCGGTCCATCGAGACTTGAGTTTGCCTGGGAAAAGATGCAGGCGTGAGTTGTAAAGAAGAACTTTTTGACCCGACTCGAAAACTCGTCTCAAAATGTTTTGGTCATGAGTCTTCTTCATTTGTGCTTTGTATGACCGTGCACACTCATATGCATCATTGCGCAGCTCCTCTAATTCATTGAGTTGGAGCTTCCTTTAGGATCCAGCCTTCAAAAGATTAAAGTTCAGTTGTTTTATAGCCCAATAAGCTCTATGCTCTAATTCGACTGGAAGGTGACAGGCTTTTCCGTACACAATACGGTATGGAGACATGCCAATTGGCGTCTTGAATGCTGTTCGATATGCCCACAATGCATCAATCAATCGCAGAGACCAGTCCTTTCTATTAGGGTTCACAGTTTTCTCCAAAATGTGCTTAATCTCACGATTGGAAATTTTCACTTGTCCACTCGTCTGTGGGTGATGCGGGGTGGCAACTTTGTGTATGATGAAATACTTCTTCATCAACTGCTCAAAAATCCTGTTGCAAAAGTGCTTACCTCCATCACTTATAATTGCTCGAGGCGTACCAAAACGAGCAAAGATATTGTTCTTCAAAAACTGGACCACAACTCTATGGTCATTGGTCTTGCATGCAACTACTTTCACCCATTTGTACAGATAGTCCACAGCAACTAGAATGTATAGATAGCCAAAGGAGTTTAGGAAAGGTCTCATAAAATCAATGCCCCACACATCAAAAATCTCAACAATCAGAATGGGGTTGAGAGGCATCATATTCCTCCTAGAAATACTCCATAGTTTTTGGCAACGCTCATAAGATACACAGTAAGTGTGAGAGTCTCTGAACAAGGTAGACCAATAGAATCCGCACTGCAAAATCTTTGCAGCGGTCTTTTTAGCACTGAAATGGCCTCCATAAGCATGATCATGACAGAAGGTGATGATATTAGATTGGTCATGCTCAGGAATACACCTTCTGATGATTTGATCGGGACAATACTTGAACAGGTAAGGATCATCCCAGAAAAAATGTTTTTCCATGGCCAAAAACTTTGATTTATCTTGTCGCCCCCAATACAAAGGCATTTGACCGGTGACAAGGTAGTTCACTATATCAGCAAACCATGGCGCGGGATTGTAAGTAATGTGCATCAATTGCTCATCAGGAAAGGTCTCAGAAATGGGAGTGGCAACCTCAGTGAAATCCACAATCAATCTAGACAAATAGTCCGCCACCACATTTTCGGAACCTTTCTTATCCCGAATCTCAATGTCGAACTCTTGAAGTAGCAAGATCCATTGGATAAGATGAGATTTAACATCTTTTTTTAGAGAAAAGATACTTCAATGCTACATAGTCCGAGTAGATAATGACTTTAGATCCTAACAAGTAGGATCTGAACTTGTCTAATGCAAAAAAAACTGCTAGCAACTCCTTCTCAGTGGTAGAGTAATTGAGTTGTGCGTCGTTTAGAGTTCGACTTGCATAATAGATAACATGGGGAAGTTTGTCAACACACTGCCCCAAAACAACTCCAACAGCATAGTCTGATGCGTCACACATATTTCAAAAGGCACACCCCAATTGGGTGGCTGAATAATGGGTGTGGACGTCAGAATCTTCTTCAGATCCCCAAATGCTTTCTTATAATCTTCATTAAATACAAATGGGGCATCCTTCATTAATAACTTGCACAAGGGCTGGGCAATCTTGCTGAAATTTTGGATAAATCGCCTGTAAAATCCTGCATGGCCCAGAAAAGATCGAACCTCCTTCACTGTATGTGGGGGTGGAAGGCTGGAAATCAGGTCCACCTTCGCTTTGTCGACCTCAATCCCTCGATGAGATATGACGTGCCCCAGTATAATACCTTGCTTGACCATAAAATGATACTTCTCTCAATTAAGCACCAGGTTCTTCTCCTTGCACCGCACTAAAACCAAAATGAGATGGTGCAGACACTCCTCAAATGTTGAACTGAAGACGGAGAAGTCATCCATGAAAATCTCTAAAGAACACTCCACCATGTCAGAGAATGTGCTGATCATGCACTGCTTAAAAGTAGCAGGTGCATTGCATAACCCAAAGGGCATGCAACGGTAGGAAAATGTCCCAAAAGGACAGGTAAATGTTGTCTTCTCTTGATCTTCGGGGCCCACGGGGACCTGGTTATATCTAGAATAATCATCCAAAAAACAATAATACTCGTGCCTAGCCAAACACTCCACCATTTGATCAATAAATGGGAGTGAAAAATGATCCTTCCTTGTGGCAGTGTTCAATTTACGGTAATCTATACACACTCTCTACCCTGACTGAACACGAGTTGGCATCAACTCGTCTTCCTTATTCTTCACTACCGTTAATCCAGCTCGCTTGGGCATGACATGAATCGGGCTTACCCACTTGCTATCAGAGATGGGATAAATGATCCCTGCATCTAACAGCTTAATTACTTCTGCCCTCACAACCTCTTGCATAGCTGAGTTGAGCCTTCTTTGTGGTTCCCTCGATGGCTTGGCATTCTCCTCCAAATGTATCTTGTGCGTTACCAACGAGGGGCTGATTCCCTTAATATCCTCAATGGTCCAGCCTATAGCTTCCTTGTGTTCTCTCAAAATAGCTAATAATTTCTCCTCTTGAGCCTCAACCAAATCTGAAGCTATAATCATAGGCAAAGACTCTGTTGGACCTAGGAACTTATACTGAAGATTGTTCGGTAAAGGTTTAAGTTCCTTCTTAGGAGGCTCAAGTTCTTCAGTCTCTTCCTTCTCACTACTCTCCGTAGGAGCAGACTCTAAAATGGCATTTGTTTGCTCAAGTAACTTATCCAAATCCAAATCCTCTCCAAACTGAGCAAAACATGCCTCCAGGGGGTCCTCCATGCTTGATTCATCCACCGTATCTTCAATAATCTCCTCTATTAAGCATATATTTCTCACTTCAGTAAATTTCAGTGGTTGCTTAGTGATTTCAAAAATATTCAACTCCACTGTCATATTTCCGAAGGAAATCTTCATCACCCCTGTCCTACAATTGATTAGGGCATTAGCCGTGGCTAAGAATGGTCGCCCTAGAATCACCGGTATCTGAATCCTTATATTCTGGACCGGCTCTGTATCTAGCACAATAAAATCCACGGGGAAATAAAACTGATCTACCTTTATTAAAACGTCATCAACTACTCCCCGTAGTATTTTCACTGACCTGTCAGCCAATTGAAGTGTTGTGGATGTGGGCTTCAATTCTCCTAACCCCAACTGCAAATAGACTGAATAGGGTAGAATATTCACACTGGCTCCTAAATCCAATAGAGCCCTCTCAATCTGGCTAACTCCTATCATGCAAGAGATGGTAGGACACCCTAGGTACTTACACTTGATCGGCAGCTTGCACTGAAGGATTGAGCTAACCCGCTCGGTCAAAAATGCCTTCTTCGGGACATTTGTCCTCCTCTTGATAGTGATCAAGTCCTTTAAGAACTTGGCATATGATGGCACTTGCTCGATGGCGTCCAAAAGTGGAATATTGATTTGGACTCGCTTGAACACCTCAAGAATTTCTTCAAACTTCGCTCCTTTCTTGGGCGCTTGTAATCTCTCAGGGTAAGGTGCTTTAGGTACAAACGACCTAGGAGGGTCATTCACAGTAGGAGTGGCTGTAGATGGCTCAGTATCTCTCTTCTTCTTGTTGCCATTTTCTTGACCTTGCTGCATAGCAGGGCTCTCTTTCACTCGATTGTCCACTTGTCTCCCAGATCTTAATGTGAAAATCGATTGCACTTGTTCCTCCCCGTGCGTAGAAGTTGATGAATTTCCAATTACAAATTGTCTCTTCGAGTTGGGCACGGGCTGACTGGGGAACTTCCCCTTTTCTTTTTCACCAAAGTGACTTGCGATTTACCCCATTTGACTCTCTAGATTGGCAATCGCTTGGGTTTTACTATTGTCGCACACCTCACTTCGCCGATGGATTGGCTAGTCATCTTCATGAACTCCTTGAAGGTGTCCTCCAATGACTATGAAACCGGTGTTGGCACTTGAGTGGGAGTATGGTAAACAGATGTTGGTGTTGGATGGACTGAGCGACCATGACTTGGAATTGGTGGAGGCAATCCAGGAGGGTATTGATTGTGAGCATGATAAGGGACTCCTCCCTGATTCAGCGATTGGTTCTGCTTCCATGAAAAATTAAGGTGGTTCCGCCACCCTGGATTGTAAGTCTCAGAGTAGGATCCACCTGATTGCCTCCTATAATCATTGAAAGCGTTTACATGTTCCGTGGGACACTCGAAAAAAGCCGGCATAGATGGACAATTCTGTGCTAAATGCATAGGACTAGCACAGAAGCATTGATGAACTTGCCCATAGTGAGAGCGTCAATTTTCTTGGTGAGAGCATCTATCTTTATCTTCAAGTCAGTCTCCTCTTTAATCTCATAGATGCCTCCTTTCCTAGGAACACGAATGAACTTATCCCAACAGCTTGAAAAATCCCACTGCTATGAGTTTTCGGACAGCTTGTCCAATGCCTTGTATGCTTCATCCCCTGTCAGACTTAAGAATGCCCCCCATTTATAGACTTGATCATGCTACGGTTTGGTTGAGTCAACCCTTGGTAGAAGAACTGAACAAGTCTCCACTTCTCATATCCATGTGGAGGGCATCTAATCAGTAACTCTTTAAAACGCTCCCAACTCTCAGAAAACTTCTCATCCTCCTCCTAAGTGAAAGAACTAATCTCCTTTCGGTACTCATTCACTCTAAACATTAGGAAAACTTTATTATAGAATTTACTCAGCAGATTTTCCCAAGATGTAATAGAACCGGACGTGTTGGAATCCAATCATGCCCTAGCTCTATCATGAAGAGAAAAAGGGAAAAGTCTAAGATGGACTGACTCCTCAGAGAAGTTCTGGAACTTGAATGTGGCACAAATATCTTTGAACTTCTTTATATGGCTGTAACGATTTTCAAGATCTAAGCCATGAATTGAGGGTAGGAGTTGGATGACATATGGCTTTAAATCAAAATGGGTAGCATTGGTGGGTGACAACACGATGCAGGAAGATGAGTTAGTCGCAACTGGTGCGAACAAATCTCTCAGGGACGTGGTGGAGTCCACGTTCCACGCTCCAGGTTGCTCTTGGTTCCTCAAGTTTTCTCCCATCTCAATTGTCTCTTGTTCACCAAGTGACTTCTTCTGTCTCCTAAGAGTTCTTTCTAAATCGGGATCTAAAGGTGTCAATTCTAAATTCAGGGATCTCCGACCAAGCATACACCAAACAGAAAACAGTAAAACAAACTAACTAGCAGAAGCAGCAAAATAAAATAAAACAGAAAGAAAAATAAAACAAAAATGCTAACTAAACTAGTAGAAAAATAAAATCAATTTAGACAAAAATTTCACAAACAAAAACATTCCCCGGCAACGGCACCAAAAACTTGTTGGGATTTTTAAATTACTCGCAAGCGCACAAATCGTTTGCAATATAGTGTTGTGCAAGTGCGAGGTCGAATCCACAGGGAGTGCGTTATGAAAATAGATTTTTATCTAAACTAACCTTATTTTAACCTAGTTCCGAATTATGAATTATGTTTTTGCAAAAAAAATATAAACTAAACTAAATTGATTTAATAACTAATGATGAAAACACTAAGGTTTCTGAATCCACCCAACCAAAGTAAAGCATATATCTTCATGTTCTATATAAACATAATCTATCCAAACATTCCATGAATCCAACTTTAAACAAAAAAACAATGAATATCCCAATTAAACCAAAAGCATCCAATGTATCATCTTTTAACAAATCACAAAGGAAATCCAATTTAATCGAAAAGGATTCGATGCATCCATCGGATAAATCACACAAAATATCCAACAGAACAATTAAAAACTATCAATCGTAAGAATTTACTCAAACAATTGAAATAGAACATTTAAACTAAACATATCAGAATTGTATAAACATATCTGAAAATATAATGCTAAACAATGGCGAGGCTTCATCTTCAACCTTAGCTGAAGATTTTAACCACCCATCATCATGAAACTAAATTTCACAATAAAAAGTGCTAAGCATTAAAAACTTGAAAAGAATTAAAACTGAGTGTATATTAGGAGAAATTCCACACGCTGTTCGGCAGCACTTCCCTCGATGGTGGCAAAAGCTCTTAGGAGATATACTAGAATGCTAGTAGAAATCCACCAGACTGTACACTGAATAATGAGGTGAGATAGTGTTTATATAAGAGAATTCTTGGAGTACAATGAGCTGTAAATTCGATGTGGGATACTGCCTCTTTGCGATCGATCGCAGCATGGTGCGATGCAATGTGTCTGGCGCATTGTAAGTGCTTCCTATCCGATGTGGGATGTGCGAGTCAACTGCGATCGATCGCAACCCTGTTGCACTCGAGCGCATCACAGTGTGCTGTAATATATATGCAGTATCAAATGTTTCCTTTCCAATGTGGGATTGATCACAAGTTTGGTGCGCTCGTGCGATTGATCTCATGCCATGCGCGCACGATCGCAGGTGCGATCGATCGCACGTCCTGTGCGCTCGATCGCACTAGGCATCCTCAGCTTTTACTCTTTAAGCCCTGAAGTTTCCATATTGCTTCATTTTATTCCAAAACCTATAAAAACACAGAAAATAGATAAAATAGCATTAAATAACATAATTAAGAACTCAAAAAATGTAAACTAAGGGGCTAAAACATGTAATATTTAGCACTCATCAAGCACATTGACTGGAGCGCTCGATCGCACCCTTGCGCTCGATCGCATTGAATTGTGAGATCGATCGCAAGCAGTATGCATGGAAAAAATTGAAAACTTACCTCAGCTGAAAAATGATAAATCTGGAATAGTACAACCTTACCCTGTGTTAGTGGCCTCAGTACCACTAACTTCCGTAGAGATGCTTGAGCTGTATGGGTAATCGAAATGAACTTGCTCAAGCACTCTTGTGCTTCAGTGCTAGTTGATTGGAAGGGGGCACTTAGAGCCCACATCAGGTGGTTCTAGTGCCCTTGACAACTGCTGCATCTTAAATCTTGGTGCCTGGTCAATAAAGTAAGTATTGTAGGAGGGCCAATTTGGAGAATATACTTACTTGACGGCTGTGGTGTGTTTTTGAAGAGATATGCAGCTGTATTGACGTCTTTAATCACATTGTCTTCCTTAGGCCGAATATCCACTCTTGTGTCTTCATGGTTGGGGATGGTCTCCAATGTAGTGATGCGATGGACCTGAGAAGCTTCCTCAACAACACTTTGCATGAAGCTCACATTAGAATATTCATTATCATTATTGGTTGATTTTAATGTATTAAATATTTGAAATTCTATCTCCTCATCATTTATCCTCATTGTGACAATGCCCCGTTTTACACTAATATTAGTGTCAACAGTTACCATAAAGGGGTGTCCTAGGATGATGGGGAAAGGCAATGGCAGAGTACATTCTTCCATATCTAATACTATAAAATCAGCAGGTATAATGAATTTTCCTACTCTTACCAACACATCCTTAAGGATACCTCTCGGTTGTTTGATGCTTCTGTCAGCTAGTTGCAAAGTGACGGAGGTTGGTTGAAGTTCTCCCAAACCTAGTGTCTCGTATACACTGTATGGCAGCAGGTTGACACTCGCTCCTAGATCCAATAGCGCATGCTCGAACAGCTGGTCACCTAACCTGTAAGGAATAGTAAAACTACCCAGATCTTTCAGTTTAGGTGGTAATTTTCGTAAAAGCATATCACTTACCTCTTCAGTTAAGGCAACCGTCTCATGTTCCTAAAAATTCCTTTTGTTAGTGCAAGAATCTTTCAAAAATTTAGCATATGCAGGAATTTGTTTAATGGCATCTAACAAAGGAATATTAATCTCTACCTTTTTTAAGGTTTTAAAAATGTCAATCAATTTGGTCTATTTCTTAGGTTTCACCAACCTTTGAGGAAATGGTGGGGGTGTATTTACCTTTTCCATCTCACTTACCTTAGAGGTGGATGCTTTGTCAGGTTCGTCGGATCCTACCACCTTTCCATTTCTCAAGGTTGTCACAGCATTTAGTTGTTGATGCCCCCTAGGGTTGGGTAGTGTTTGAGCTAGGAGCTCTCCTTGCTTTCTGCCACTGAGCTCTTTAGCCAGTTGTCCCATTTGTACCTCTAATCGTTGAATTGCTTGCTCATGTTTTACAGTGGTTTGTCTTTACTGAGTCATGAACTATTCTTGTAACGTCATCAATTGCTGTTGCTGAGTGGCTAGTTGTCTCATAAGACTTTCGAGGTCGTTCTTCTTTGGTTCGGGAGTAGTATAAGCAGTGGGTTGGGGGTTTCGTTGCTGTCCTTGATTTTTCTGATTGTTGCTCCATGAGAAATTCAGGTGATTCCACCATCTAGGGTTGTATGTGTTTGCATAGGGGTTGTTCTTCGGCGAATAGTTATTAGGTCCCACATAGTTTGCCTGTTTAGTATCTGCAGGTGAATACAAAGGACAAGTATCAGTATTATGGTCGTATTGGGAACATATTGCACATACTTGGAGTGGGGTAGATGGTAGGTTGGATGAGGTGTTTTGAGCAGCCATGGCTTTTACTAATAAATCTATTTTTCTCTCCATAGCAGCTAAGTGAGGAGAAGATCCTCCATTTACATTTACCTCATACATACCCTTACCCTTGGTCATATGTCTACCTCGAGAGGAAAACTGCTGAGTGTGTTCGCTTAGGGTTTCGAAGAGCTTTATCGCTTCTTCGCTGCTTTTCTCCATCAACACTCCTCTACAACCTGAATCAACAATACTTTTGTTAATATCATTCAAACCTTCATAAAAAGCTTGTACCAGTTCATCTTGAGGCAGGTTGTGATGTGGGCATTTGAGTAGCAGCTCGTTGAAGTGTCCCCATGCTTCGAAGAAGAGATCCCCATCCTTTTGTTGGAAGGAATAGATTTTCTTCCTCATTTGCCTCGTCTTTTGGGCTGGGAAAAACTTCCTCAGGAACTTGCTTGCTAACTCCTCCCAAGTGTGGATGGAAACTGCAGGCAAAGAATTATACCATAGTTTAGCGTTATCTTTCAAGGAAAAGGGAAACAAAATTAACCTTATTTCTTCTTGGTCTAGGCCTTGTATGTGCTGGAACTTGCAAAGATCGAAAAATTCTCGGAGGTGAAAGTGTGGATCTTCATTAGGAGTACCCCTAAAGTGAGTCAAAGCATTCAATATTTATGGATATATATAATAGTTTTCTGTCACCTCAGGTTGATATACAATGCATGATGGTTGATCAATGTTCCGTGGGTGAATGAGTGCTTCATCGGTACTCGTGCAGGTGGTTGCTGGTTTTCGAGTTGTTCTGCTATTGGTGTTTCGTTCTCGACTTCTTCTTCATTCTCTTCGAAGTTATCCCTAAGCCTTTATCGGATGGTTCACTCAAGTTCGAGATCGAGGGGAAAGACTGTTGGATGTCGGGATCAAAGTCTATGCATAAATCAGGTCACAACAGCTTTAGTGCAGCAGTTCACTCTGTTGTTCGGTAACTCTCTGCCCTAATTGCTCTCGATTGCACAGAAGGCTACGATCGATCGCAAGTATCACAGAAGGTGCGATTAGAGTTTGATGTGCCTGAAACAGAAAGCAATTTGATTAGGTTTTGATGAAAAACAAATATGGTAAACAGAAAATAACGTAATAATGATTAAACGAAAGTAATTCTAAAAGAACTTTAGCGCAATCCCTTTCAACGGCGCCAAAAACTTGTTGGACGAAAATATACATAAATTAATAAGTGAATAATCGCACTAGTTTTACTTGCAAGTGCATAAGGTCAACAATATAGTATAGTGTGCGAAAGCACGATCATCTCCACAGGGATTGGTAAAGTTCGGTTTTAGAATTAGTTTCTTTAAAGTAAAAAGAAATAAATAACTATTGTGTGTGATTTGATAATAATAAAGACACAGGGCTTTGATATCCACCACTAGTTATACTTTCCCAATTGTATAATGTATCAGTGCACTAGCCTTATCATGTATACCTAATGATCACCAACCTAAGGGCATGGTATCTACTCCTTAAGCTATTGATTTCCCTAAGCAACGAGTTAGGCATGGTATCTACTATAACTCTTTTCTTCCTTAAAGGATTCAGCATGGTATTTGCTTGAGCTGCTCCTTAAGAAAGCATAAGTACTATGGAAATCGACAACCACATGAGACCTATGGCATGGTATCTACTCCCGGTTTTCCATGTTGATTAATCCAAGAATCTGGTGTGGATATCCTTTGTTACTAATGTTAGACCTAGGACTCGGTCATCCAAATTGATCTAACTAACCAATCCATACCACATGCATACATTGGCCATACACATACATATGATGAATTTAAATAAGCACATGCATTAATCAAGTTAAGCAACATAATAAAGGCTATTGGTAAAGATTTATCAATGAATAAATATATGAGAAAGCATAACTAGGGCTTCAATCGAGCCCTATAAGAAAGTTAGTTACACATGTTGTCTAAAATAAATATCATATATAAACTAAACATAAAGAGAAGAATAAACCCAAGAGAAGAGGCGTCAATTCTCTCCCAAAGCTTACAACTCCAAGTAAAAGATAAGAGAAGTGTTCTCTAAGTTATGTTGATTTGTGTGTGCTTTACAGGTGTATTTATAGGGCTTGAGTAGTCCTAGAAGGTGCAGGAAACCCTAAACTTCCTAAACCGTAAAAACTCTCTTATTTCCAAAATAGTGTTCTACAGTTTACTGTTCACGCCCGTACATGTGCGCTCGATCGCAATGTGCGCTCGATCCTTCTTGTATGCGCACGATCGCAATGTGCCCTCGATCGCATTGCATGGTGCGATCGATCGCAGCTTGACCAGAGACTGCTCCAGGATTTCTAGGCTTCTTCCTTTAAGTGCCAAAACTGCTTCTTTTATTCCAAGAACTATAAAACACATGTGAAATACACAAATGAAGTAAAATGAACTAAATTAACATAACTAAGGACTTAACAAATGTAACTAAGGGAGCTTAAATATGAATATTTAAGCACCTATCATATATCAACTTTTCTTTCACACGCAAAGACTCCTAAAACCCTTCATCACCATAGAGTTTTGAGTAGTACCACTCAACAAAACTCAATTTGTAACGAGGATCCAAAATAACTGCTATAGCTAATATCATGCTAAAATTAGACCAATATTTCTCAAACTTTGCATATATATTAACTACCATTTTTCTCAAATAATCATCCTAACTCCCCATTATTTCATTCAATTTCACATGTGTCAAAAACACCGAAGGAAAATACAAATTTGCAGTTGGATACTTAGAACCAGAGAAGATACAAGTGATTTCATAAAATAGTGACAAGAACGTACAAATCTTTTCAACCTTATCCCATTCATTCCTAGTTGGACAATGCTTGTAATTTGAATCATTCAACTCTAGATGCATAAAAGCATGGCTATAGTAAAGAGCACTATCAAGCATTATGAAAGTAGAATTCCATCTAGTTGGGACATCTTGCCTCAAACCCCTTTTAGCATCAAGAGATCTATGAGCTACACATTCCAAAAATATTTGTTTCCTAACTTGTGACTTTTTCACATACTTGACACTTTCACAGATCTTTTGGACAGACTCATCTATCTCTTTTAACCCAACTTGAACAACTAAGTTTAAGATATGAGCACAACAACGAAGGTGAAGAAATTCTCCATCACACAACAAACCAACCCCCAATAACAACTAATCTTGTAAACGCTCAATAGATTTATCATTTACAGATGCATTATCCAAAGTGATTGAAAACACTTTCTTATCTATCCCTCAATCAGTCAGAAAAGTATAGATCTTTTCAACCAAAGATATGTCATTGTAAGGAGGTGGCATAAAGCTAAAATTTAGAATCCTTTTTTTGTAGGTTCCAATCTTGATCAATAAAATAAGTTGTTGATAAGTGCTTAAATATTCATATTTAAGCCCCTTAATTTACATTTGTTAAGTTCATAGTCATGTTATTTCGTACTATTTTATTCTTTTTTTTTTGTGTTTTCTGTGTTTTCCTAGGATATTGAAGAAAAGGGAGCATTATCAGGATTGGAAACCAAACACTTGCAAGAACTGGCAGATGCATAGTGCGATCGAGCACAGAAGAGTGCGATCGAGTGCACCAGCACTCGTGCACACAAGAAGAAGGCTCAAGCGCAACCTTGCGCTCGAGTGCACCAGCATGAGATCGAGCGCACATGTGCAGTAAAACGGCAGAATCTATTTTGGAATGTAGGGTTAGGGTTTTGTTTTGGAAATTAGGGTTTCCAGGTGTCTTTAAACCCTATAAATGGGCCTATAAAACACAGAAACCAGATCTTCCTTTTTAGTTTTGGTTTTTAGAGAAGGAGACTGTGGAGACGAATTGACAACTCTTCTCTCAGGTTTCTTCTTTCCTTTATTTTATTTTATGAAGATGTTTAGCATCACAATTATGTGTAACTAACTTCTTAGTAAGGGCTTGATTGAAGCTCTAATTATGTTTACTCAATAATTCAATATTGGTGCCTTTATGATATTTATGCTGTGATTCTTAACTTGATTAATGCCTGTTTTTATTTAAACTCCTCATATGTGTTTGCCTTATCAACATATGCATATGGCATGGATTAGTTAGTTGAATCAATTTAGATGACTGAGTCATGGGTTTAACAATAGTAACAAAAGAAATCCACGCCGAGTTCTTGGGTTAATCAACATGGAAAACTGGGAGTATACACCATGCCCTAGGTCTCGTGTGGTTGTCAATTTCCACAAATCTTATGCTCTCTTAAGGAACAACTCAGTATACACCATGTTGAATCCCTTAAGAAATAAAAGAGTTAGAGTATACACCATGCCTAACTCGTTACTTAGGGAAATCAATAGCTTAAGGAGTATACACCATGCCCTTAGGTTGACAAACATTAGGTATTCATAGCATGAGTAAATCATTGGCATATTGTTTTGTTGTGGTAGCATGATTAGTGGTGGATATCAAGTCCCTGCGCCTTTATCATTATTAATTCAAACTCAATATTTATTTCTCTCATTTTATTATTACAAAATTAATTCTAAAGCGAAATTCACCAATCCCTGTGGAGATGATCTCGCATTTGCACACTATACTACTATTGACCTTGTGCACTTGCAAGTAAAACTATTCAATTATTTGCTTATTAATTTAAGTAGATTTTTGCACGACAAGTTTTTGGCGCCGTTGCTGGGGATTGCGCTAAATTTCTGTTTAGAATTATTTTTCATTCAGTTTTATTTTTTTCTGTTCAGTTTTATTTTTTTCATCAAAAATCTAATTTTTCTTCTTTTAGTTTTCTGTTTTTCTGTTTCAGGTGTAATTGCTAGCACTATGATCGAGTGCAGTGCTTGGTGCGATCGAGCGCACTCAAGGCAGAAACTACCCGAGCAGCAGTACTGAAACTGCTGCACTGAAGTAGTTCAACTAATTCATGCAAGGGCTTCGATCTAAGAATCCAACATTATTTCCCCTCGATACAGAGCTTGAGCGGACCATTCGACAAAGACTTAGAGACAACATCGAAGAGGTATGTTGGAGTTTGTCTAAGGTTTAAACATGGTTAATGTTTAAACATGGTTAAGGTTTAAACAGAAGAAGAATAATGAAGTTTAGCATGTGAAAGGTGTGCGCCTCAGCACGAAGCTGGAAAAAAGGGTGTGCATCAGGCCAGGCCGCGGCACCCAGAAGCTAAGGAGCGTGTGCTCTGCCTTTGGCCGCGGCACCCTCTGTTCTAGGCTGCTGCGCCAGACACACTGAAGCAAGGTTGTTCAGCTTCTTGTTAGGTGCGTGGATACAAGATCAAAACGCACAGGATCACTTAGACTTGATCAAAGGCTACGGTTGATTAGTCCTCAAGATATAAGGGTGGAGATTGACTTCAAGATAGGTTCAAGAATAGGTGCACTATATAAAGGGTCACCTAGGTTCAATCTCATAACAATGTAAAGTGATAAAAACACAAGTGTGTGTGTGACAGACATACAAAAGAGAATTGTGTGAGAATGCAAAGACACAAAGCACAAAAGGGACTCATTGTAGAGAGGCTAGTTGTAAAGAGAGAAGTAGTATAGATTATGGGTAGAGAGTTTTTGTAATAGTCCTATCACTTTCTTTCTTCCTATCTTTGTTCCTTCAAGAACTTGTGGATTCTTGAAGAGGGGTTGCTATAACTTGTAAGAACCATTGATTTAGTGCAGAGACCTCAGAAGAGCTCACGGAGACATAGGCTATTACTGAACCTCGATAACAAATTGCTTGTTTTCTTTCTTTGCTTTGGTTACTGTATCTTTTCTTTACAAGTCTTTTTGACTTGGGTGTTTGGAAGACCACACATGGGCATCATTGAGGTGGTTTCCCAACAGTGGTATCAGAGCTTGCACAGCTGGGTACCAGAGCAAGAACAGAAGGTGTCGGAGCAAGACTCTAAGATTCAAAGGCCAACTTCTTGGGTGATTCAAGAACGGAGTAAAGATCAAGATCATATCGTGTTCTTGAGGGTGATTCAAGAATGGTATTAAGATCCATCTTCGATTGGGTTCTTGTGGTTTACAAGAATTTGGAGAGCAATTGTGGGGGCTGCATAAATCTGGGACTTTCTCTGCAAGATAGCTTCAAACTTAATGGTTGAGAAGTTTGATGGAAAGATAGATTTTGTCCTTTAGAAGTGGAAGATCAAGGCGGTTGGTTCTTGTGCAACAAAAGGTGGACTTAGTGATTGGAGGAGATGATGTTTTTCCAGCAAGTACCATGGAAGTCCACTGGAAAGAGATGAAGAAGATGGCATACAACATCATCTTCTTGCACATGTCGGATAATGTCACAAGGGAGTGTGGAGATTCGGAAGATCCAACTGTCATATAGAAGAAACTTGATGAGATATTTCTTGCCAAGACTCTTCCTAAGAAGAGGTATCTTCGGAAATGAATCTTTGCTTTTAAATTTGATCCTAAGAAAGAATTGCAAGATGATCTTGATGCCAAGATGAGGAGTGCATCAAGTATAAAAAGGCTGTTCATTAGAAGAAAGCCAGCAACTCGGTATGGCAGCAACAATGGCTACTACCGGGACAGAGGTAGAGGAGAGAGCCATGGGAGAGTGCACAACAACAATGGCTACTACCGGGACAGAAGTAGATGAGAGAGCTATGGGAGAGTGCACAGTAACATACATGGCTACTGCCGGGACAGAGGTAGAAGAGAAAGCCATGGGAGAGCACATTCCAAACTGAGGTTTAGAGGGAAGAAGAGATGTTACTACTGCCACAAGGAGGGTCACTTCAAGAAAGATTGCAAGGAAAAGATGAGAGATGAGAGAGGAAGCCATACCAAGAATGGAGAGGCTTCGGTTGCCAAGGTAGAACAGCAAGATGATGATGTTTTTATTGTGTGCTCAAGTGTGAGCAAGGGGCAAAAAGGCAGCGGGAAATGGATCTTGAATACCGGGTGCACTCATCACATGTGCCCTCACTGGGATTAGTTCAAGAATTTCAAGGAAACCAGTGATGAAAGGGTTTTCCGGGGGAATGAAACTTCTTACCAAGTGAGAGGCATAGGAGACATCCAGTTGAGGATGTTTGATGGAATGACAAGGCTACTGAGGAATGTGAGGTATCTTCCGGATATGAAGAGGAATTTGATCACATTGGGGCAGTTAGATTCCATGGGGTACACATATAAAGTAGAGGGAGGAAAAATCAAGGTAACCAAGGGATCTTTGGTAGTGATCAAGGCAGCAATGAAGGATGGCCTCTATGAGATGATCGGAGACACGGATATCAAGGATCAAGTAGAAGGCTTGATGGCTGAGATGGAGAAGGCAGCCCTTTGGCACACTCACTTGGGACATATAAGTGAAGAGGGACTGCAAGTTCTCAGCAAGAATGGATTACTTGATGGTGACAAGGTAGAAAGACTTGACTTTTGCAAGAGTTCTATTCTTGGGAAGCAAAAGCGGGTCAGCTTTAACATCAGAATGCATAAGTCTAAGGGCATTCTTAACTACATTCATGCGGACTTTTGGGGACCAGCTAGGACACCAACACAGGGAGGTAACTTTTACTTTTTGTCTTTAATTGATGATTATTCAAGAAATGTTTGGATTTATTTGGTTAGAAATAAATCAGATGCTTTGAATAAGTTAGTGGTGTGGAAAAGGCTAGTAGAGACTCAAATGGGTAGAGTAGTTAAGGTGTTAAGAACCGATAAATGCTTAGAATGTTTTAACAAGGAACTTAATCAATTCTGTAGGTTAAATGAAATTCTAAGACATAGAACAGTTGTGAAAACCCCTCAGCAAATTGGAGTTACTAAGATGATGAATAAGACCCTTATGGAGAAAGTTAGGTGCATGTTAATGGGATTCGGATTACCCAAATGTTTTTGGGGAGAAGCGGTGTCTACTGCTACATATTTGGTTAATAGATCACCCTCTAGTGTTGTGGACCATAAGACTCCTGAAGAGATGTGGAGTAGAATACCCCCTGAGTTGAACAACCTTAGAACTTTTGGGTGTGCTACGTTTGCACATAAAAAAGATGATGAGCTTAGCCCAGGATCTAGAAAGTGTGTGTTTCTAGGATATGGGGAAGGGGATAAGGGGTATAGGTTGTGGTCTTTAGAACAAGAAGGATTAAGACTCATGATAAATAGGGATGTTATGTTTAATGAATTGTTATTTCCCTATTTGGAGAAAACTAACCCTGCAGGGGCTAGTGAGCAAACCAGTTCGAAATTTGTGGAGCATAGCATCAAGGAAGATTCAGTTTAGGTAGAGCAAGGAAGGTAAGAGGGTTCAGACCAGGTAGAGCCCATTGATGAATGCCAAACTCAGGACACTCGAGATGAGGCTGAACTATAAGGGGATGATGCTGGGAGTCAGAATGACTATGAGCTCACAAGTGACCTGGAAGGAAGGCTGGTCAGACCACCTTCAAGATATGGGTTTGTTGATGCTGCGGATGCAACAGCTCCTTGGAAAAAAAGAGAGATGAGTGAACAAGAGACTTACATTGATGTCATAGGATGTAAGGTTTTGCCAAGATGGAAACTAGCAATGGAAGAAGAAATGGATTCTTTGAGGAAGAACAACTTCTGGGAATTGGTGCACATTCCGGGAAAACAGAGAGTTGTGGATTGTAAGTGGACTTACAAGGTCAAAGAAGGGTGCCCTCCAGGAGATGAAGTCCGGAACAAGGCTAGGCTGGTGGCGAAGAGGTTCACAAGAAGAGAAGACATAGGTTTCACAAAAACTTTTTCACCTGGACACAAGGTGGAGAAAATGGTGAGTATCCTCATCTACGTCATTGATATGCTGTCAGTTGGGTACATCAGGGAGAGGATGAAAAGGTTTACATCTCAACTCAGTGAGGAGTTCAAGATGAAGGATCTCAGCCTTACACAAAAAATCCTTGAGATGAGAAGAATTCAGGAAAGGGAACCAGTGAAGATTCCCCTTGCTGGTCATTTCAAGTTCTCCAGCAAAATATGTCCTAGAATGGATGAGGAGAAAAAGGAAATGGATAAAGTCCCTTACTGTAGTGCGGATGGACCAGTCATGTGCATGATGGTGAGCACTAGACCTGACATTTCTCAAGCAATGGGTGTTCTTAGCAGATTTATGATTAGTCCCGGGAAGAAGCATTGTATTGAGATGAAGTGGTTGCTGAGGTATTTGAAGGCTCAGTGGCAGCCGATGGTAGCACTCTTAACAACCAAGGCTGAGTACATAGCGGCTATGGAAACCATAAAGAGGCTATGTGGTGCAAAGGGTTGTTGAATGAGTGGATGGTCCTAAAAGAGCAGGTGTTGGTGTCTTCGGATATCCAAAGTGTGTGGCACTTATGGAGAAATCCAGTGTTCCATAAGAGAACAAAGCATATGGATGTTTAGTATCATTACATTTCGAAAAATGGTACGAAATGATGCATTCATGTTGACAAGAAGGCCATGGAAGAAAGTCCTATAGATTTAGGCACCAAGGTTCTACCTCTAAGTAAGTTCAATCATTGCCTTGAACTTCTTAGGAATGGAGTCGGTTGAATGATGACTCACGATAAGTTTGGATCCTGAAGTTCTCTACACAATTGGTTCGTGTTTAAACGCTTAGACAAAGGTAGAGATTGTTGGAGTTTGTCTAAGGTTTAAACATGGTTAATGTTTAAACCAGTGTTTTCAGAGGCGAGGGCGTTGGGCGAGGCGTTTTGTCTCAATGAGGCGAGGTGTAAGCCTTGAGACGTTGGGGCGTAAGTCTTTTGAAACATTGGGGCATTTCGAAATTTTTAAAAAATAATAATATTAATTAATTAATTAAAATAATAAAATAAAAATAATTTTTAACATAAAATATTTTTATAACTTATCAATTAAACACATTAATTATATTAATAATATTTTTAATCAAATACAAAATAACTTTTAATTCTACCATATTTTGCTCATGATTAATTTAAAATCACTTTTAATTCTAGCTCAAACGGAATTAAAAGAAGAATATTTCAATGGCATTCCAACACTACATTCCAAAACATCAAACGAGATGGTTAATTAAGAAGTCAGAATCTGCAGACCTGCCACTTTCAAATCACCATTAATAAGCTGACAAAGCAACTTGGTCAAGTGTAAACTAAACTTAGGAAGTAATGTAACAAGATTGGGTCACTCTCTTAAAAGAGATTTTTTGATTACATCGTTTTTAAAATATTGATAATTTAAAATTTTATTAATAATTTTAAAAAATTATATTATTAATATTAATTTTTAAAATTTTATATTATTAATAAAATTATTTAAAATAATAAATAAAATTTTAAATGTTTAAACTTTAAACTCAATCTGATCAAGTGGTAAGCTGAGAGTCCTCCCATAGGAGTTATGACTCTACCGTTTTGTTTATACGAAAACTAGTCCAAATGAGTCTAGTTACAAAATGTTTGCTGGTTAAGTTGCAAGGACACCGCCAAAATCTCATCCTGATTCACCTGAACACTTTTACGTCTCTCTGTCTCTCTCACATCAACTCCATTCCCTAAGCTAACCCATGTTCACACTCACGTACCATCGGTATCTCTTCTTCATTCTGTTTACTCCTCTTCTCTTCACATCTTCATTTAGCGCCAAGGCTTTTGATCTTCTATCTTTGTAGCGTCTTTTCTCTTCAAAGAGAAATGAGGAGAAAAAATACGGCTTCCAAAATCAAAGTAGGAGATGCTGCAAAGCTTCAGATAGAAAGGATTAGGATGAAAAAGTTCTCTATTGGCTAAAAAGAGCCCAACCCGTTGACCCAAGATCTGTATCATGCTGTGACCAATCTTTCTGAGGAATATATACCAAAGATGTCCACTTTCTGATGGAACTCATTCAAGTTCCTTCAATTCTCTTCATAAAGTACTTCATTTGCGTGAACCATTTGGTTTCTTGTATATTGGATATTAAATATTATTTTTTCTATTGTTGAATGCATTGGGCGTACGCCTAGACGCTCGGGGCGTCAAAGGCGTATGCCTCATATCTGAGCGAATATCCATACCCGAAAAACGTACTCCTAACGACGCTTTCGCCCAGGTTTCACGCCTTGGGGCGTTTTAGCCCAAAAACGCCTTTGGGCGCGTCCGGGGCTCGCCCAACACTCGTCTTTTTAAACACTAGTTTAAACATGGTTAAGGTTTAAATGGAAGAAGAAGAATGATGTTCAGCATGTGAAAGGTGTGCGCCTCAGCACGAAGTTGGAAAAAGAGGTGTGCATTAGGTCGGGTCGCGGCCCTGCTTTTTCAGGCCACGGCGCTCAGAAGAGGAGGAGTGCTAGAGGAAGGCTAGGCCGTGGTGCCCCCTCTCCCAAGCCACGGCGCCCAGAAGCTGAGGAATGTGTGCTCTGTCTTGGGCCGCAGCACCCCCTTGTTCTAGGCCGCGGCACTAAGCACACTGAAGGCACACTGAAGCAAGGTTGTTCAGCCTTTTGTTAAGTGCGTGGATGCAAGATCAAAACGCACAGGATCACTTAGACTTGATCAAAGGCTATGGTTGATTAGTCCTCAAGATCTAAGGGTAAAGATTGACTTCAAGATAGGTTCAAGAAGAAATGCACTATATAAAGGGTCACCTAGGTTCAATCTCATAACAATGTAATGTGATAGAAACACAAATGTGTGTGTGACAAACATACAAGAGAGAATTGTGTGAGAGTGCAAAGACACAAAGCACAAGAGGGACTCATTGTAGAGAGGCTGGTTGTAAAGAGATAAGTAGTATAGATTATGGGTAAAGAGAGCTTTTGTAATAGAACTTGTGGATTCTTGAAGAGGGGTTGCTGTAACTTGTAAGAGCCATTGATTTAGTGCAGAGAGTTCAGAGGAACTCACGGGGATGTAGGCTATTGCCAAACCTCGATAACAAATTACTTGTTTTCTTTCTTTGTTTTGGTTGCTGTATCTTTTCTTTACAAGTATTTTTGACTTGGGTGTTTGGAAGACCACACCTGGGCATCATTGAGGTGGTTTCCCAATAAGGTAGAAGAAGAATTCGAGGGAGAAGCACAAATGGAGGAATAACTTGATAACCAACCGCCACCAAAGCGAAAACCAATGAAGCAATCCTTCATTCCACGAAACCTCGACCAGCCTTCATGCGTCGCTTACCATCCTGAGGCGGAAGGTAATTATTACATATCCCCGCAGATACTCAGTGCTTCAACTCATTTTAGGGGTACACCTGTTGAGGATCCACACTTGCATCTTCGGGAATTCTTTGATCTCTGCAAGTTCCAGCACATCAAAGGCCTAAATCAAGAGGGAATCAGGTTAATTCTTTTCCCTTTTTCATTAAAAATAAAGCTAAATATGGTATAATTCATTTCCTGCAGTGTCCATCCATACGTGGGAAGAGCTATCCAGTAGGTTTCTAAGAAAAATTTTCCCAGCACAAAAGACAAAGCAGATGAGGAAGGAGATTCGATCTTTCCAACAAAGGGATGGAGACCTTTTCTTTGAAGCATGGGGACACTTCAATGAGCTGCTTCTCAAGTGTCCACATCACAATCTACCTCAATATGAGCTGGTACAAGCTTCCTATGAAGGTCTGAATGACATAAATCAAGGTATTGTAGATTCAGGTTGTGGAGGTGTGTTGATGGAAAAAAGTAGTGAAGAAGCTATGGAGCTTTTTGAGACCTTAAGTGAGCACACCCAGCAGTTCTCATCCAAAGGTAGGTAAAGAGTTAAGAGCAAATGCATGTATGAACTGACCTTAAATGGTGGATCTTCAAATCAGATGGCTGCTATGGATAGGAAGCTAGATATGCTTGTAAAAGCCATGACTGCTCAGAACATCTCACCTAGTCCACAAGCTACACCACTCCAGGTATGTGCTATATGTTCTCATTTTGATCACACTACTGAAACTTGCCCTATGTATTCATCTGCAGATCCAGAGCAAGCGAATTATGTGGGATCGAACAACTATCCCCCCAAGAACAACCCATATGCAAATACCTACAATCTTGGATGACAGAACCACCCCAACTTCTCATGGAACAACAATCGAAATGCCTTGAACCTTCAAGGGCAGCAAACAAACTCCCAACTAGTAGCCCAGCCAGTTCAGGAATCAAATAAGAGTGATCTAGAGAGTCTTGTAAGATAATTGGCCACTCAACAACAGCAACTGATGACTTCACAAGATCGGTTTATGGCATAGGAAAGATAATTTTGGACTGAGCAAAGACAAACTAATGCAAAGCATGAGCAAGCCGTTCAAAGACTAGAGGTACAAGTGAGGCAATTGGCTAAGGAGTTGAGTGGAAGAAAACTGGGTGAACTTCCAACCCAAACACTACCTAATCCAAGAGGACATCAGCAACTGAATGCCATGACAACTCTCAGAAATGGTAAGATCATAGGTGCTGATGAACCTGCACAAGCATCTCCAGATAAAGCATCCACATCCAAGGTAAGTGAAATGGAGAAGGTGAATGCACCACCCTTCCCTCAAAGGTTAGTAAAGCCAAAGAAAGAAAATAAATTGCTTTATTAGATGCAATTCGACAAATTCCTACTTATACTAAATTTTTGAAAAATTGTTGCACTAGTAAAAGGAAGTTTCAAGTGCGTGAAACAATGGCTTTAACTGAAGAGATGAGTGCGGTATTGTTAAAGAAACTTCTACCAAAGCTAAAAGACCCAGGTAGTTTTACCATTCCTTGTAGGATAGGTAACCAGCTTTTTGAGCGTGCATTACTGGATCTAGGGGCTGGTGTTAATTTGTTGCCATACAATGTATTTGAGATACTAAGTTTGGGGGAGCTTCAACCAATTTCCATCACCTTGCAACTGGTAGACAGAAGCATCAAATGACCAAGAGGTATTCTTGAGGATGTCTTGGTGAAGGTAGGTGCATTTATTTTACCTATTGATTTTATTGTATTAGATATGGAAGAATGTTCTATGTCATTACCTCTGCTCATCATCTTAAGAAGACCCTTTATAAGAACTGCTGATACAAAAATATGTGTGAAAGAGGGTATTATAAGTATGAAGGTAAATGGTGAGAAGATAGAATTCCAAATATCTTATGAATAAAATTACCCCAAGATGATATGGAATGTTCTAATGTATGTATGATGTAAGATGTTGTTGAGCAAGCTTTTCAGGTCTATCACATTGATACATTGGAGTCCACCCTCACCCATGGTTTCACAAGAGCAAATATTGAGCTAGAATCTACAGATGTTACTGATAACATCATTGAAGTTGTGCACATCCTTGAGGCCTCTCCAAAGCATCCAAGCACCAAATTTGGCATTGAAGCAGTTGCTGGTACATTCAACTTATATGTTTTTGGGAGGGAATAAGAGCGTCTGGCTGAAGATGTAAACTTAACGCTCATGGGAGGCACCCCACAGCATATCCTTTTGTTATTATTATTTTTCACATTTCTTGTTAGTGTTTATTTTTATGTTAACCTTCTGTTTTTCTTATTACTGTTTAGTTTTAGTATCTTTTGTTTTCTAGTATACTTTTTTTTTTCCTTTTTCAGGGACAATGTATGCATCAATTCAAGTTTGGGGGTGTGCTATGAGCCATGCCAGCCAGCTAGTTCTCCATATCCCAGGTTAGATCTTTTCATGTTATTCACACATTGGGGACAATATGCAGTTTAAGTTTGGGGGTTTTGGGAGACACATTCACACACACTCTATCCCAATTTATTATTATTATTATTATTGAAAAGATAAATGCATATTCATATTGTTCTGAAAATTTTGGTTGATCTAAATGAATATTGTGATAAGATTTCATCAGTAAGCTTAAAATCTAGAACACATTATTTAATAATAAAGTTTTAAAAGTTTAATTACTTACTTTAAGGCATTTAATAATTCACAAGTTTGATCTAATCTAATATGAGCACATTAGCACATAATTATGTGGGGTATGACATGTAATTTTAATATGTATGTTTCCATGGCTTAACTGTAACTGGAAGACTTGTTAGATGAACACTTTGGCATAAAAAAAATAGAAAAAAAATTTGCATAAAAAAAGAAAATAAAATACTCCTAATGATCATTAAATAAACTTTCCATTGAGTAACTAGACCTCTTGCCTCAGTAAGCAGTGAGTGTCCACGTCAAAAGGTGGGAATTTTGCTTATAATGATCATTAAATAAACTTTCCACTCTGGACCTCTTGCCTCAGTAAGCAGTGAGTGTTCATGTCAAAAGGTGAGAATTTTGCTTGGCAGCATTAAGACCAGTTAGTTTCGTAGCCTTTTTTACTCGAGTTAGTAAGTCTTTAGGGGTGTCTTTACACCTAATGCCCTAAAACCATCTGGTTTGAGAGTCACTGGCTAAACACTTGCTATATGGGTCAATTAGAAAGCTTTAGGGAACTAAACATGGCAAAAATCTCATAATAAAAGAAAAGAAAGAAATAAAACTATACCACTATTATTCATTCTGATAGGAAATTCAGTGAATCTGGAGACACCGAAACACTACACATTTGAGTTATTTGGAAGCTTTATCTTTTATGTGCTAGTTCACCACACACTAAGTCAGACTTGTGATGCCTTAGCCAGCCTCATATAAGTGGTTAGATTTTAAAACTTCTATTCATTGCGAATATGGGTTTGTATTTTAAGCTTGCTCATGAATAAATATCATGGTTTTGTGTGTGACCTAAATTTTTGGATACCATGAATGATAGATTTATCTTTGCTATTGTTTTTTAGTTAGTTTTTAGTTTTGTATTGCTAAGGGACTAGCAATATGTAAGTTTAGGGGTGTGATAAGTGCTTAAATATTCGTATTTAAGCTCCTTAATTTACATTTGTTAAGTTCCTAGTCATGTTATTTCGTGCTATTTTATTCTTTTTCTGTGTTTTCCTATGATATTGAAGAAAATGGAGCATTATCAGGATTGGAAACCAAACACTTGCAAGAACTGGCAGATGCATAGTGCGATCGAGCACAGAAGAGTGCGATCGAGCACACCAGCACTCGTGCGCACAAGAAGAAGGCTAGAGTGCAACCTTACGCTCGAGCGCACCAGCATGAGATTGAGCGCACACGTGCAGTAAAATGGCAGAACTTGTTTTGGAAAGTAGGGTTAGGGTTTTGTTTTGGAAATTAGGGTTTCCAGGTGTCTTTAAACCCCATAAATAGGCCTATAAAACACAGAAACTGGATCTTCCTTTTTAGTTTTGGTTTTTAGAGAAGGAGACTGTGGAGACGAATTAACGACTCTTCTCTCAGGTTTCTTTTTTCCTTTATTTTATTTTTTGAAGATGTTTAGCATCACAATTATGTGTAACTAACTTCTTAGTAAGGGCTTGATTGAAGCCCTAATTATATTTACTTAATAATGCAATATTGGCGCCTTTGCGATATTTATGTTGTGATTCTTAACTTGATTAATGCCTATTTTTATTTAAATTCCTCATATGTGTTTGCCTGATCAACATATGCATGTGGTATGGATTAGTTAGTTGAATCAATTTGGATGACTGAGTCATGGGTTTAACAATAGTAACAAAAGAAATCCACGCCGGGTTCTTGGGTTAATCAACATGGGAAACCAGGAGTATACACCATGCCCTAGGTCTCGTGTGGTTGTTAATTTCCACAAATCTTATGCTCTCTTAAAGAACAACTCAATATACACCATGCTGAATCCCTTAAGAAAGAAAAGAGTTAGAGTATACACCATCCCTAACTCGTTGCTTAGGGAAATCAATAGTTTAAGGAGTATACACCATGCCCTTAGGTTGACAAACATCAGGTATTCATAGCATGAGTAAAGCATTGGCATATTGTTTTGTTGTGGTAGCATGATTAGTGGTGGATATCAAGTCCCTACGCCTTTATCTTTATTAATTCAAACTCAATATTTATTTCTCTCATTTTATTATTGCAAAACTAATTCTAAAGCGAAATTCACCAATCCCTGTGGAGATGATCACGCATTTGCACACTATACTACTATTGACCTTGTGCACTTGTAAGTAAAACTGTTCAATTATTTTCTTATTAATTTAGGTAGATTTTTGCACGAAAGCTGTCAAGCAAATATGCCCATCTGTGGTGATAGAAGACCAATAATAAGATGTTAAACTAACCCTTCCCGGTGTTGCCTCTAACATTGTTTGTATTCTACACTTCTCCCTCTTATACATCTTAAGACAATCAGCCTTACAAGTATTTCTACTCACAATATGCAAATCATCACACAAATAGAGAAAAACAGCTCTAAGTCCCACCCATTCAGTGAATTGAAAAGGTAATTCATGCATGATAATAGCTGTTGTTAATAACTCCACAAACTTCTCATGATGAAATGAATCATTAGATAAAGACATAGAACCATTACTTTGTGATAAAAAGTAACTGACCCATATCTCGTGTATCTAATCTAGCACATGTCTTCATATGACGTTTCATATTACCTGTTCCAAACTTACTATCAGCAATGTATGTTATTCCACACCTCTTGCACTTACATCTCTTTTTCTTATCATCTCCAAGAGGAAGTATGTCAAAAAACTTCCAGACTGGTGAGGTAAGTTTTCTTTTACGCTTTTCCACCTTTTTCTTAGATTCCATAGTAGCAACTACTTCCTCTAACTCAACTGCATCATCATCTTCTTCATCAAGCATATCCATGCTATCAGAAGCCTTAACAATAATGTCATCTTTATCCCCCATCGATCTACATGTAAAGCAACACATTAGAGATTTAAAAACAAACACATATAGTCAAACATAAGAAATAATTAAACCATAAAGTCAATAACAAATTACATCACAATAAAATTAAAACATAAGCAGAACATACACCATTCACCATTTCACATTACTATTTCTTTTGGTGATTATAAATATATTGAGAGAGTTAGGAATCAAGAGATGCCAAGAGGATCAATAATCATTGTGGTTGCCGTCCTGATCTATGTCAACCTTCTTCTTCTTGTTTCTATCATCATACTCATTATTATTAGTGTATTAATTAACTAGTAATTAATTAAAATTGACCAATGAAAAGACATCACATTACAAGAATAAGTTGAAATTTATGTTTCTGTTCTCCTGTCATTCCAAAAAAGGCCACTGTTTAATGAAAAGGAAATTAGCATACTTTCACTTTCTAATCAATTATTCCATTATATGTTCACTTCACATATTTTACCTACAATATCTCCTTAAATAACTCTTATCCAACTTTGATTTTAATAAATAATTGATTATTTTCATCAAAAGAAAAAAAAAATTAATCCAAATAGAGAAGACTATAACAATTAAGGGCATTTTTGTTAAATAATAAAAAATTTGGGAAGCTATTATTTTTAGAGTATAAATTTGGGAAGCATGCCAGGAATTACATAATAAAAAAGGACCATTGTCATCACACCAATAAGAGTAAACACCACTGTTTCATTCCAAAATAACCATAATCATTGCCAGCCAACAGTTTGCAAGTCATCAATGGCAAGCAGTGGAATGTTAGGACACCCAAAGCTAAATTTAAATCTGAAAGAACAAATTATGTCAAAAGCAAGCAATATAGCATCAAGTAGATTGCAAAAGACTTTACATTACTCCAACAAAAACGAAGACGCCTTGTTTGCTGATTGATTGCAGAGGCCAGTGACTATCCAACGCCCTGTTTTTATGATAATTCTTCTCTTAAATTTGACTTGAACTGCTTGAAGTAAGCCCTTGACTTTTGAGCCTTGACAAAGACCTACAGCAGATAGTGAAGTTTTATTAACACTTATTAAAACAGATGAATAAGCACATCACACAAATGCAACCCACTAATCATGGAACAAATTATTAAAAAAAGTAGTTCCTGATTCATATAAAGTAAGGAAAATGATAAGGTACTGATTCACACAACCTATAGCAAAAATTTAGCAACTATAGAACCACAATGTTAGAAAACAAATGTAAATGACATTATTCAGGTTTCAAGACAACTGCAAAAAGGAAAAATAAAACAAAAAATGAGGCTTACTTATTATACATAAATATGTTTGGCCAGGTTTAACAGGTAAATATTCTTCAGTTTTCATATACCAATGCCAAAAGGGGGTGATACGGGAAAGATAACAATAAAAACATTTTTCCTCTCCTTTGTTTTAATTGCCCAACAACCAAACAAATTTTCCCATAGATTTCCACAAGCAATGCATTCACATCATACATATAAATAGGCGTACATATATTTACATAAGCACATAGAACCTCAAATATGGACATGACAGACAAACACACATACTTACATTACTCCAACAAACTTCACTATCTACATCTCTTACAATATCATAATTATCATAAAAATAAGAATTATTCAACCCATTAATCTCAATATCTGAGGCATCTTATATAGGTAGAGCGTTTTCTTTTGTAATTAGAAGGCTTCAAATGGCTAAAATAGAAAGTCCGCAGAGAAATCTTTCTGACACAACTAAACTAACCCAGTTTTACTAAATCCTAAGTCTTTTTTTTTCTTTTCAAGTTACTAAATCCTGAGTCCTAACCCTGCTTTTTATAAGTCAAGTCAGAGAGTCATTTAAGGTTAGCCTTAATAAAAAGATCTTGAATTCAAAAATTTCAACCTAATAAGTACTTCAGCACCAAAATGAATTTTGGAACATTAAAATAATTTTTTTGAGAAAAGAAGACTGACTGAGTGACAAGAAGAGAGAAAAACAAGATCAAAGATCAAAGATCAAAGAAGAGACAATGAAATCTTACTAGTTACCAGATGAGAGGTCAGAGGAGGCGGCTGCTAATGTGCGATGAGGGCGACGCGACGCTGAGATGAGGTCGTGAGTGACTGAGCTCTGAGGGAGTTACTAGATGAAATGAGGCGGATGCTAGTGTGCATGCGCAAGGCTGAGGTGAGGCCGTGAATGATTGAGCTTTAAGACAGACAAGGAGTTAGGGTTCGTGTAAGTGTTGCTGAAGTCTAGAGCGAAGAGTGAAGTGAGGCAAGGATCGTTAATGAATTTAGGGTTTATTTATATATATACTAAGTTTCTTTTTTAATTTAATAGATAAATTTTTTAAATGGGTCGTAAACAGGTCATGGGTCATAATCATGTCAACACGACCCATCAACCCGCGACCCATTAATCATGTCATTTCAGGTTGGCGGGTCAACCCGTGATATGACACGATTATTCCGTGTCATAATCATGTTGACACGATTACGATTATACTCAACACTAACACGCTTTATTTCGTGTTGTGTCGGGTTCACGTGTCGTGTCCAAAATTGTCACCCCTAACTGGCCCCATATGTAGAGTTTGAAACTTGCATATGCATGTTTATAAAATTTAGTTCAAATTAAGAAAAGAGAGAAAAAATGGTACACTTCACCATATGAGCACCACATAGAGATAAGTTGGTCTAGTTCTTTCAGAAAAATGTTATAGAATTTATTATACAAATTCATACTATTTTGGTATTTTGAAAACCTCTTTTTTCAGTTTCACACACAATGATACGCGGGGCTGGACTATCGAAGACTACTGTAATAAGAAATTATGTGTTAGGATTTTGGCTCAAATCCTCATAAAGAAGAATTCTAATTAGTTTGAGAAAAGTAGTTTTCTGTTTTATAGTTGGTTGTTCTAGGAGGAGTAGTACTAATTTCCTTTTAGATTGTTCATTGTACAATGTAGTAGTAGTGGTCTACTATGATGTTGTTGTTCTTTTCCTAATAGTATTAAGAAAATATCATCTATATAAATGAGTTTTAAAAAAGGTTTGAGGTATACTCATAATTCCAATATACATTGTAAATAAAAGAGATTTATAACTAAAGTTATGTTGAGAGCTTTGGATATATTTGGGATTTTGGACTGTGAGGTTGTCAGGGTAATAATTTTATTTTTACTAAAGTTGTTGTTAAGGATTAATAAAGTTGTGAGTTTATTGGTGACGTAAACAAAGAGGTTGTCGAACCACGTTAAATTATTGTGCGTTTGATACTTGTTTGTTTATTACCTAAAATTTGAATAAGTAGATTTTAGAAGTAAAATCTCAACATTATAAATATTATATCGAATGGTCCATTCTTTACAATTCTACTATAATAAAACGTGTGATTTTTTCAAGGAATAACTACAATGTACTTTTTGAGAAATTTTTGTTTTGAGAAATTTTTGTTTCTGTTTTCTTATATTCTAAAATACAAAATTTATCAATATATTACAAAAATTCTCTATATATAACATTTCTTTTTTTATAAAGGTACAATGTTTCAAACTTTGATGCCCTCTCAATAAATATGGACTCTTCCACCCGCTGTTATTTGGAAGGATTTATGAAATGATTTTTATTTTTAATAAATAAATGTTAAATTATATATTTTTTAATAAAGAAAAATCTATGTATGTAATGGTTTCTGTTAAACTATAAAATGTTTATACTGCTAAACCATTTTGTTTGTGGTGCAACTATAATCCTAGTGCCTGATTTAAAAGAGACAAGGACCATTAAAAATGCCCTACATATAATTCATAACTCTCTCTATAATTTCTTAACTAAATGAAAAGCAATAAAGTGAATAAACCAACGTGTTTCCAAATTTGTACCAAACTACCAGAAAAGCCATTATCACAAATAGGAAAGGATGTAGACACGTCTCCTGCCTTGCCTCCCTTAAAAGCTCCTTCTCTTGTAACCTAACGGAATATGTGGAATTAAAAAAGTAAAGGAATAAGAGCGTCTGGCTGAAGATGTAAACTTAACGCTCATGGGAGGCACCCCACAGCATATCCTTTTGTTATTATTATTTTTCACATTTCTTGTTAGTGTTTATTTTTATGTTAACCTTCTGTTTTTCTTATTACTGTTTAGTTTTAGTATCTTTTGTTTTCTAGTATACTTTTTTTTTTCCTTTTTCAGGGACAATGTATGCATCAATTCAAGTTTGGGGGTGTGCTATGAGCCATGCCAGCCAGCTAGTTCTCCATATCCCAGGTTAGATCTTTTCATGTTATTCACACATTGGGGACAATATGCAGTTTAAGTTTGGGGGTTTTGGGAGACACATTCACACACACTCTATCCCAATTTATTATTATTATTATTATTGAAAAGATAAATGCATATTCATATTGTTCTGAAAATTTTGGTTGATCTAAATGAATATTATGATAAGATTTCATCAGTAAGCTTAAAATCTAGAACACATTATTTAATAATAAAGTTTTAAAAGTTTAATTACTTACTTTAAGGCATTTAATAATTCACAAGTTTGATCTAATATAATATGAGCACATTAGCACATAATTATGTGGGGTATGACATGTAATTTTAATATGTATGTTTCCATGGCTTAACTGTAACTGGAAGACTTGTTAGATGAACACTTTGGCATAAAAAAAATAGAAAAAAAATTTGCATACAAAAAGAAAATAAAATACTCCTAATGATCATTAAATAAACTTTCCACTGAGTAACTAGACCTCTTGCCTCAGTAAGCAGTGAGTGTTCACGTCAAAAGGTGGGAATTTTGCTTATAATGATCATTAAATAAACTTTCCACTCTTGACCTCTTGCCTCAGTAAACAGTGAGTGTTCATGTCAAAAGGTGAGAATTTTGCTTGGCAGCATTAAGACCAGTTAGTTTCGTAGCCTTTTTTACTCGAGTTAGTAAGTCTTTAGGGGTGTCTTTACACCTAATGCCCTAAAACCATCTGGTTTGAGAGTCACTGGCTAAACACTTGCTATATGGGTCAATTAGAAAGCTTTAGGGAACTAAACATGGCAAAAATCTCATAATAAAAGAAAAGAAAGAAATAAAACTATACCACTATTATTCATTCTGATAGGAAATTCAGTGAATCTGGAGACACCGAAACACTACACATTTGAGTTATTTGGAAGCTTTATCTTTTATGTGCTAGTTCACCACACACTAAGTCAGACTTGTGATGCCTTAGCCAGCCTCATATAAGTGGTTAGATTTTAAAACTTCTATTCATTGCGAATATGGGTTTGTATTTTAAGCTTGCTCATGAATAAATATCATGGTTTTGTGTGTGACCTAAATTTTTGGATACCATGAATGATAGATTTATCTTTGCTATTGTTTTTTAGTTAGTTTTTAGTTTTGTATTGCTAAGGGACTAGCAATATGTAAGTTTAGGGGTGTGATAAGTGCTTAAATATTCGTATTTAAGCTCCTTAATTTACATTTGTTAAGTTCCTAGTCATGTTATTTCGTGCTATTTTATTCTTTTTCTGTGTTTTCCTATGATATTGAAGAAAATGGAGCATTATCAGGATTGGAAACCCAACACTTGCAAGAACTGGCAGATGCATAGTGCGATCGAGCACAGAAGAGTGCGATCGAGCACACCAGCACTCGTGCGCACAAGAAGAAGGCTAGAGTGCAACCTTACGCTCGAGCGCACCAGCATGAGATTGAGCGCACACGTGCAGTAAAATGGCAGAACTTGTTTTGGAAAGTAGGGTTAGGGTTTTGTTTTGGAAATTAGGGTTTCCAGGTGTCTTTAAACCCCATAAATAGGCCTATAAAACACAGAAACTGGATCTTCCTTTTTAGTTTTGGTTTTTAGAGAAGGAGACTGTGGAGACGAATTAACGACTCTTCTCTCAGGTTTCTTTTTTCCTTTATTTTATTTTTTGAAGATGTTTAGCATCACAATTATGTGTAACTAACTTCTTAGTAAGGGCTTGATTGAAGCCCTAATTATATTTACTTAATAATGCAATATTGGCGCCTTTGCGATATTTATGTTGTGATTCTTAACTTGATTAATGCCTATTTTTATTTAAATTCCTCATATGTGTTTGCCTGATCAACATATGCATGTGGTATGGATTAGTTAGTTGAATCAATTTGGATGACTGAGTCATGGGTTTAATAATAGTAACAAAAGAAATCCACGCCGGGTTCTTGGGTTAATCAACATGGGAAACCAGGAGTATACACCATGCCCTAGGTCTCGTGTGGTTGTTAATTTCCACAAATCTTATGCTCTCTTAAAGAACAACTCAATATACACCATGCTGAATCCCTTAAGAAAGAAAAGAGTTAGAGTATACACCATCCCTAACTCGTTGCTTAGGGAAATCAATAGTTTAAGGAGTATACACCATGCCCTTAGGTTGACAAACATCAGGTATTCATAGCATGAGTAAAGCATTGGCATATTGTTTTGTTGTGGTAGCATGATTAGTGGTGGATATCAAGTCCCTACGCCTTTATCTTTATTAATTCAAACTCAATATTTATTTCTCTCATTTTATTATTGCAAAACTAATTCTAAAGCGAAATTCACCAATCCCTGTGGAGATGATCACGCATTTGCACACTATACTACTATTGACCTTGTGCACTTGTAAGTAAAACTGTTCAATTATTTTCTTATTAATTTAGGTAGATTTTTGCACGAAAGCTGTCAAGCAAATATGCCCATCTGTGGTGATAGAAGACCAATAATAAGATGTTAAACTAACCCTTCCCGGTGTTGCCTCTAACATTGTTTGTATTCTACACTTCTCCCTCTTATACATCTTAAGACAATCAGCCTTACAAGTATTTCTACTCACAATATGCAAATCATCACACAAATAGAGAAAAACAGCTCTAAGTCCCACCCATTCAGTGAATTGAAAAGGTAATTCATGCATGATAATAGCTGTTGTTAATAACTCCACAAACTTCTCATGATGAAATGAATCATTAGATAAAGACATAGAACCATTACTTTGTGATAAAAAGTAACTGACCCATATCTCGTGTATCTAATCTAGCACATGTCTTCATATGACGTTTCATATTACCTGTTCCAAACTTACTATCAGCAATGTATGTTATTCCACACCTCTTGCACTTACATCTCTTTTTCTTATCATCTCCAAGAGGAAGTATGTCAAAAAACTTCCAGACTGGTGAGGTAAGTTTTCTTTTACGCTTTTCCACCTTTTTCTTAGATTCCATAGTAGCAACTACTTCCTCTAACTCAACTGCATCATCATCTTCTTCATCAAGCATATCCATGCTATCAGAAGCCTTAACAATAATGTCATCTTTATCCCCCATCGATCTACATGTAAAGCAACACATTAGAGATTTAAAAACAAACACATATAGTCAAACATAAGAAATAATTAAACCATAAAGTCAATAACAAATTACATCACAATAAAATTAAAACATAAGCAGAACATACACCATTCACCATTTCACATTACTATTTCTTTTGGTGATTATAAATATATTGAGAGAGTTAGGAATCAAGAGATGCCAAGAGGATCAATAATCATTGTGGTTGCCGTCCTGATCTATGTCAACCTTCTTCTTCTTGTTTCTATCATCATACTCATTATTATTAGTGTATTAATTAACTAGTAATTAATTAAAATTGACCAATGAAAAGACATCACATTACAAGAATAAGTTGAAATTTATGTTTCTGTTCTCCTGTCATTCCAAAAAAGGCCACTGTTTAATGAAAAGGAAATTAGCATACTTTCACTTTCTAATCAATTATTCCATTATATGTTCACTTCACATATTTTACCTACAATATCTCCTTAAATAACTCTTATCCAACTTTGATTTTAATAAATAATTGATTATTTTCATCAAAAGAAAAAAAAAATTAATCCAAATAGAGAAGACTATAACAATTAAGGGCATTTTTGTTAAATAATAAAAAATTTGGGAAGCTATTATTTTTAGAGTATAAATTTGGGAAGCATGCCAGGAATTACATAATAAAAAAGGACCATTGTCATCACACCAATAAGAGTAAACACCACTGTTTCATTCCAAAATAACCATAATCATTGCCAGCCAACAGTTTGCAAGTCATCAATGGCAAGCAGTGGAATGTTAGGACACCCAAAGCTAAATTTAAATCTGAAAGAACAAATTATGTCAAAAGCAAGCAATATAGCATCAAGTAGATTGCAAAAGACTTTACATTACTCCAACAAAAACGAAGACGCCTTGTTTGCTGATTGATTGCAGAGGCCAGTGACTATCCAACGCCCTGTTTTTATGATAATTCTTCTCTTAAATTTGACTTGAACTGCTTGAAGTAAGCCCTTGACTTTTGAGCCTTGACAAAGACCTACAGCAGATAGTGAAGTTTTATTAACACTTATTAAAACAGATGAATAAGCACATCACACAAATGCAACCCACTAATCATGGAACAAATTATTAAAAAAAGTAGTTCCTGATTCATATAAAGTAAGGAAAATGATAAGGTACTGATTCACACAACCTATAGCAAAAATTTAGCAACTATAGAACCACAATGTTAGAAAACAAATGTAAATGACATTATTCAGGTTTCAAGACAACTGCAAAAAGGAAAAATAAAACAAAAAATGAGGCTTACTTATTATACATAAATATGTTTGGCCAGGTTTAACAGGTAAATATTCTTCAGTTTTCATATACCAATGCCAAAAGGGGGTGATACGGGAAAGATAACAATAAAAACATTTTTCCTCTCCTTTGTTTTAATTGCCCAACAACCAAACAAATTTTCCCATAGATTTCCACAAGCAATGCATTCACATCATACATATAAATAGGCGTACATATATTTACATAAGCACATAGAACCTCAAATATGGACATGACAGACAAACACACATACTTACATTACTCCAACAAACTTCACTATCTACATCTCTTACAATATCATAATTATCATAAAAATAAGAATTATTCAACCCATTAATCTCAATATCTGAGGCATCTTATATAGGTAGAGCGTTTTCTTTTGTAATTAGAAGGCTTCAAATGGCTAAAATAGAAAGTCCGTAGAGAAATCTTTCTGACACAACTAAACTAACCCAGTTTTACTAAATCCTAAGTCTTTTTTTTTCTTTTCAAGTTACTAAATCCTGAGTCCTAACCCTGCTTTTTATAAGTCAAGTCAGAGAGTCATTTAAGGTTAGCCTTAATAAAAAGATCTTGAATTCAAAAATTTCAACCTAATAAGTACTTCAGCACCAAAATGAATTTTGGAACATTAAAATAATTTTTTTGAGAAAAGAAGACTGACTGAGTGACAAGAAGAGAGAAAAACAAGATCAAAGATCAAAGATCAAAGAAGAGACAATGAAATCTTACTAGTTACCAGATGAGAGGTCAGAGGAGGCGGCTGCTAATGTGCGATGAGGGCGACGCGACGCTGAGATGAGGTCGTGAGTGACTGAGCTCTGAGGGAGTTACTAGATGAAATGAGGCGGATGCTAGTGTGCATGCGCAAGGCTGAGGTGAGGCCGTGAATGATTGAGCTTTAAGACAGACAAGGAGTTAGGGTTCGTGTAAGTGTTGCTGAAGTCTAGAGCGAAGAGTGAAGTGAGGCAAGGATCGTTAATGAATTTAGGGTTTATTTATATATATACTAAGTTTCTTTTTTAATTTAATAGATAAATTTTTTAAATGGGTCGTAAACAGGTCATGGGTCATAATCATGTCAACACGACCCATCAACCCGCGACCCATTAATCATGTCATTTCAGGTTGGCGGGTCAACCCGTGATATGACACGATTATTCCGTGTCATAATCATGTTGACACGATTACGATTATACTCAACACTAACACGCTTTATTTCGTGTTGTGTCGGGTTCACGTGTCGTGTCCAAAATTGTCACCCCTAACTGGCCCCATATGTAGAGTTTGAAACTTGCATATGCATGTTTATAAAATTTAGTTCAAATTAAGAAAAGAGAGAAAAAATGGTACACTTCACCATATGAGCACCACATAGAGATAAGTTGGTCTAGTTCTTTCAGAAAAATGTTATAGAATTTATTATACAAATTCATACTATTTTGGTATTTTGAAAACCTCTTTTTTCAGTTTCACACACAATGATACGCGGGGCTGGACTATCGAAGACTACTGTAATAAGAAATTATGTGTTAGGATTTTGGCTCAAATCCTCATAAAGAAGAATTCTAATTAGTTTGAGAAAAGTAGTTTTCTGTTTTATAGTTGGTTGTTCTAGGAGGAGTAGTACTAATTTCCTTTTAGATTGTTCATTGTACAATGTAGTAGTAGTGGTCTACTATGATGTTGTTGTTCTTTTCCTAATAGTATTAAGAAAATATCATCTATATAAATGAGTTTTAAAAAAGGTTTGAGGTATACTCATAATTCCAATATACATTGTAAATAAAAGAGATTTATAACTAAAGTTATGTTGAGAGCTTTGGATATATTTGGGATTTTGGACTGTGAGGTTGTCAGGGTAATAATTTTATTTTTACTAAAGTTGTTGTTAAGGATTAATAAAGTTGTGAGTTTATTGGTGACGTAAACAAAGAGGTTGTCGAACCACGTTAAATTATTGTGCGTTTGATACTTGTTTGTTTATTACCTAAAATTTGAATAAGTAGATTTTAGAAGTAAAATCTCAACATTATAAATATTATATCGAATGGTCCATTCTTTACAATTCTACTATAATAAAACGTGTGATTTTTTCAAGGAATAACTACAATGTACTTTTTGAGAAATTTTTGTTTTGAGAAATTTTTGTTTCTGTTTTCTTATATTCTAAAATACAAAATTTATCAATATATTACAAAAATTCTCTATATATAACATTTCTTTTTTTATAAAGGTACAATGTTTCAAACTTTGATGCCCTCTCAATAAATATGGACTCTTCCACCCGCTGTTATTTGGAAGGATTTATGAAATGATTTTTATTTTTAATAAATAAATGTTAAATTATATATTTTTTAATAAAGAAAAATCTATGTATGTAATGGTTTCTGTTAAACTATAAAATGTTTATACTGCTAAACCATTTTGTTTGTGGTGCAACTATAATCCTAGTGCCTGATTTAAAAGAGACAAGGACCATTAAAAATGCCCTACATATAATTCATAACTCTCTCTATAATTTCTTAACTAAATGAAAAGCAATAAAGTGAATAAACCAACGTGTTTCCAAATTTGTACCAAACTACCAGAAAAGCCATTATCACAAATAGGAAAGGATGTAGACACGTCTCCTGCCTTGCCTCCCTTAAAAGCTCCTTCTCTTGTAACCTAACGGAATATGTGGAATTAAAAAAGTAAAAAATGTCCCACGCGCTATGGGCTGATGGCCATGTAAATTATTTTTACATATTTTCTGAACAGCAACTTAAAAAGGAATTCATTTTTTGATCATCACCCTCAAATCTAAACAAAAGGTAAGTGCTAATTGCTAAGGTTCATGATTGTAACGGAGGGTCAATTCAGTTAGCAAAAATGATCACAAATGCTTGGCTTAGTTGTCAATCTCTCCTCAATCCTGTCTTAAGTAGAGATTTTTCTTTAAATTTGATTATGAAATTTTATTTTAATAAAAATATTTTTATCGTCAAATAAAAAAAAAATCCTAAATAACAATGAGAAATACTTTTAGTTAAAAAAATCTTAATAGGAAATATTTTTAAAAATAGGATTTTATTAAACAAAAAGAAACAACAATTCAATATGATACTTAACTCACTTGAATGTGTTATCATATTTTTTAGGTAAAATAATACATTTGATAATATAATAACTCATATTTGATGGTAGAGTAAATATATTTAGTATTTTTTAACTGTTGAATATGAGTTTTTACAACCAAATGTATTATTTTATAAAAATAATATATTTAATGAAACATAATGTTTTACTCTTAATTGAGTCATTATAAAACTTTCGCCATTATTTGTTTATTAGATTCTCACCAACATTTACCATTCCTAAAAGCTAATGAGACATCTAACATGTCTTTTCAACCTCCAAAATAACCAACAAGTGATTATCTCTTCTCTTTCCTTTTCTTCTTTCTTTTTTTTCTCCTTTATATTACGATAAAAAATTCAATTACATTTATCCACCGTTCCATGACATCTTATAATTATATACTTCACTTTCAAATGTTGAAATTATTTGTTTAGAGGTTTTAGAATTAGATCACATAATTAAGTACAAATGAACACTAGATGTACTTTTTAAAAAAAAAAGTTAAATATTATACAACATCTTTTCTAGTTTTTGTCACTATATTTATACCAATTTAGAAAAAAAAGAGAGTTTAAGGTGACCATCTCAATCATGCAGTGATGTGATAGTGCTCTTTAGTTTTGATACAATGCCTAATAGGCTAATATTATGATTATGATTGGTTGAGTGAAAAAAATAAGTAGAGAATATTTTTATCATTAAATAAAAGATTAATAAAAATATTGATTTTTTTTATATATACAAATCACTTTCTTTTCAAATTTAAAAAATTGGTGATAAAAACGAAAATAAGTTAGCTTTTTTTCTTCATTTTTGTTTCCATTTTCTTACATTATCATTTTCTTTTATTTCTTATCCCTTTTTTTTAATCCATCATAACCATATTAAATAACCCAAATTGTGAATTCTATGATTAATTTGTCAATTATATTCACCTTTTAATTTTGGGTTTGAAGATTACCATGCATAGAACTTTCGTGTTATGGGAATAGAAGATATGTGATATAAATTAAATATCATCACATTTTATTTTTCTTTTTTATTTAAAAATTATTAAATAGTCCATTTTTTAGGTAACGTTTGAAAACTTTTTTTTTCTTGAATCATTTTAAACAATTTTTTTTAAATATACTTAAAATTGTTCTCAAGAATCGGCTAATACATTTTAGGAAATTGGAATCAATCCGAAGTTCAAAAGCAGATAGAACTTTTTAATATCAAGTCAGTCGAAAGAATATAGAAGAGAAAAGAAAAGAAAAAAAACATAACATAACAGAAAGAGAAATCTGAAATTCTGAACTACACGCACCCGAAACTGCGTGTGCACAAAGTTCAGTACCAAAGAGTTCTTTTTAAGTACCGTTTACTCGTGCTTCCTCCCTTTATATCACTCTCAGTGCAGCCGACTCACTCTCTCTTAATCTCTTAAAACAGAAGCAAATGAGTCGTCTCGCTCCGTTATCAGAAGAACCCATAAACGAAGATGAAGACACGAATGCAAGCTCATCCAAGAAAAGTCTTTCATGGAAGAAGTGGCTCAAGACCCACTTTTCTCTTGTCCTCAACAAGAAATCTGACCTCAAGATTCTCTTAAGCGTTCTGGGTTGCCCTCTCTTTCCAGTTTCAGTCCACCCCAAACAGCCCATCAATGAGGTTTGAGGCATATATTTTGCTTTTTGTTGAAATCAAAGGAAATGTGTTTATTTTTTACTTTTATTTTTGGGTCCTTAAATCTTTATGCTAGCGGTTTAATTATTAGTATGGTTAAGCAAGTACTCCTATTTTAATGGGAAATTAAAGTAATGGATGTCTTTTGAAGAAATTCTCATTGGAAAAAGAGAATAAAGATGGTTGTCTGTTGATGCTGTTAACATGTTTTAGTGGCTTTCCACCAATGTGCCTCAAAAGTCCCCCACTGTCATCCCACCATGAAAGCATCCAAAAAAGCTACTTGGTCCAAAACATTTTGTGGGTCCAATCTAAATATAGATGAAAATCAATTTGTGTTTTCCTAATTTACATGAATATTGATGGAGTGTTCTCAATTATGAATCCACCTCATGATGTTCAATGCTTTTTAAATATCTTCTTAATATAAAATTTTCATGGATCAAATTAAGGTATTCTTCTTGAAAGACAGAGGTATGGAGAACGATAAAAAGTATTTTTAGTCTTACTTTCACTAAATATAAATATGTACGCTTTGCTTATGATTAATTTGGATTACTAGCAAACAATAATATTGAAATTCATCGAATTTTGAGAAAAGAGAAGGGAAAAGAAAGGTATTGAAGCATTTTTGGTGGATAGCAAAAAGGAAAAAAAAAAACAAGTTTAACTGTTTTCAAATAGAAAACCGAAATGTTTTAATTGAATTGATATCAACAGGTATCTTCGTCAGCACAATACATTATACAACACTTTACGGCAGCAACAGGTTGTAGGAAATTAGTAGGGACAGTGAAGAACATTTTTGCAACAGGAAAGGTGACAATGGCAATGGTGGAAGAGCTTGGCAGCTCAGCGGCTGGAGGAGCCACCGGGTTGTCACAAAAAGGTTGCTTTGTAATGTGGCAAATGGTGCCTGACAAGTGGTTAATTGAGCTAGTTGTTGGTGGCCACAAGGTTATAGCAGGTAGTGATGGCAATGTGGCTTGGCGTCACACGCCGTGGCTCGGCGCTCATGCAGCCAAAGGCAGTGTCCGACCTTTGCGGCGAGCTCTTCAGGCAAGCAGTAATTAATTTATAAGAATGATTGTTAGTGTTGCATGTTTTTCTCACATGCTAATTAATTACTTGATCCATAAAAAAAATTAGTTGTCCCCTCACTGTTTCTTACTTAGTGTATAATTGCAAAAATACTTGATTAGATCGGATCTAAATATTTGGTTTAAATAATTATTGGTACACCATTTGCACCTTTTTTATAATAAGATTTGTGAACTAAGTCAGATCTTGGTTATCTTGGCTTGTGACTTGTTAAAAAAATTTCTCCATAAAAATTAATTTTTCCAGATCTGTGTGCAAAGATCAGTTTGAGTTATAATTTTCTACTGTAGAAAATTTTAAATATTTATTGCCCCCCATGGACCTTGGATCCTCTTCGGTACTGGTTTCTCCTGTATAGTTCAATTCGGTACTAGAGAATCTGTGCTGAATTTTACCCCTTAATTCTTTACAAAAGACTTGCTTGGGATTATGAAGAGATGTTGAACTTTTGTCATATGAGAATAAATGGAAGGAAATGAGAGGAAATTACTTTATTTACATCTTCTCATTCTGCTTCTGATTGGTTATTATCATTTGAGCAAGCATATTTACTTTTCCTTTTGGGGTTTTTGAGTGAAACAAAAGCAAACCTATTTTGTTTCTTTTTTCTTTGAGGTGCTCTGCTCCTATGTTATGAATCATGATGATTGATCAAAATAGAATAATTCATGTAGGGACTTGATCCTATGGCAATATCAGCTGTATTTTCCTCAGCACAGTACATTGGAGAAAAGAAAATATCGGATGTTGATTGTTTCGTGCTGAAATTGTCTTCTGATCAAGCAGACTTGACTGAAAGAAGTGATAGCACTGCGGAGATGATCAAGCATGTCATATCTGGCTACTTCAGCCAGAGAAGCGGGCTGCTGGTGTATTTAGAGGACTCCTACTTGACAAGGATTCAATCTCCTGGATCCTACCCTGAGTATTGGGAAACTTCAATGACCACAAAAATAGAGGATTATCGCACGGTAGACGGAGTGATGATTGCACACGCTGGCCAATCGAGTGTAATCATCACAAGGTTTGGGAACAATTTGAAGGCTGGCCTTTCGATCACACGAATGGAGGAGACGTGGACAATCGATGATCTTGCCTTTGATGTACCTGGCCTCTCGGTTGATTGCTTCATTCCTCCTAAGGAAGTACAAAAGGATTTTCCTGAGGACGACCTTGATTGGAGATCACCCTTACATCGATGATAATGGTCTTCAATGGAAGAAGCACTAAATTCCGTCAACTTTTTTTATTTTTTATATTGAAATAGGATGATCATCTATTTGGATGTGTATAAAACTTGTAAAGTACTTTTGTTTAGAGCTCAAATTAAGGTCCATGCAAGTGGTAAATGAATCATTTCAAACGCTTAGTGCTTGTAGTTTTAATTTGCTCACCTGAATGGATATATTGTAATAGTAGTTTTTCTGTTTAAACTCAAGAAACATTCTTTTCTCGGACGCTTATTGCCCTCTTATTTTGTATCTTCAAGAGAATCATGAATTACTACTTATTTTGGGGCTATTATGTGACATTTCTTGTTTTGAACTGGTTCTCTTTAGCATTTGCTTGTAAATTTATTCATTGAAAAGAAAATTATCTAGTGTTGTGCAATGAGAAGAGAATGAAAATTTTCTTTTATCAATTGATGCAAAATATTATATGTCATGAATCTTTCTATTTCGTATGCTTGGTATTACAATGATATCGTTAGGACGCAATAGCAGAGTTCTAGCTTTGCGGATCTAGTGACACGTTAAAACATGTCTAAATTAGTTCGCTTGAGATGTGAATAATTTGATTTTCTTTTCAGTTTTGTTAGTCTTGAACTTGCTGATGCTTTATTGATAATCAAAAAATGATTTTTATTTTTTATTTCTTGAAACTAATAAAGCACTATCAAGAACAACAACTTGTGCAAATTCAAAAAAAGAAATGATTTGTGCAAAAGGATTTCACACAAGCAGTAATTATCACTGGAGTGTCCATAAATTACTACTTGATAAGGGCTAAAATAATCGATCTAATGAAAATTGGACACGTGGACATACAACGATGACCAAGCCACATTAGGAAACATAGGGCTCTGACCTTTTATGGCACAATGATGAGGTCACTGCCTTGAAGATATGGGGATCTCGTCTCTGAGGGATGAATTGGTAGCAGAGGTCGCATTCCACGAGTCTCGAGAGCACATAAATCACATCTCACAAAGCTCAATGTATGGAAGTCACATCCCTGGTGGGACCTACCTCGAGATCTTGGAGGAGAGGGTCTCCCATTCCTATATAAAGGGATTCAACGCCTTACAAATGCATATAGGCACAAAAGCACACCACAAACACTTCAGTTCTCTCTCTCTCACCCACTTTAGTATTTCTCTAAGACTTTCCTTTTACTTCACCTCGGCACACTTACTGACTTAACCATCGGAGTGTCTTTCCTGAAGGACCAAACTCCAGGTGGTTTTTCTTGCAGGGGTTTGTGTACCAAGTTGACGTGAATACAAGAACAAGGCTAACATCAAGCTTCCATCTTCCTTAATCAAGGACCAGTTTACTAAAAACACCCTTCATTGTTTTTTGGTATCAACAAATTGGCGTCGACTGTTGTGACAGATATCTACCTAAATAAATACGCAAATAGACGTCCTAGTTTTACTTGCAAGCGCACAAGGTCAATGGTAGCATAGTGTGCAAGTGCGAGATCATTTCCACAAGGATTGGTGAATTTCAATTTAGAATTAGTTTCTTCAAGATAAAAAGAGAAATAACTGTTGATTGTGAGTAAATAGGAATAATAAGAACATAGGACTACGATATCCACCACTAATTATACTTTCCCACTAAGTAAGGTGTCAATGCTCTAGCCTTATCATGAATATTTAATGGTTGCCAACCTAAGGGCTTGGTCCACACCTTAGGCTATTGATCTCCCTATGCAACGAGTTAGGCATGGTGTATACTCTAACTCTTTTCTCTCTTAAGGGATTCAGCATGGGTGTATACTGAGTTGTTCCTTAAGAGAGTATGAGGGCTGTGGAGATCGGCAACCACACGGGACCTAGGGTTTGGTCCGCTCCCGGTTTCCCATGTTGATTAACCCGGGAATTCGGTGTGGATATCCCTTGTTACTAATGTCGAACCCAGGACTTGGTCATCCAAATTGATTCGACCAACTTATCCATACCACATGTATACGTTGATCAGACACACACATATGAGGAATTTAAATACAAACAGGCATTAATCAAGTTAAACATTCTAACAAGGCTATATCAAAGATAATCAATGAATAAATATGTGGAAAAACATAACTAGGGCTTCAATCGAGCCCTATAGGAGTTTAGTTACACATGCTAGTTGAACTAAACATTCTAAACATAATGAAATAAAAACAGAAAACTAAAATCGAAGAAGACTCAGAAGACGAGTCGTTAATTCCTCTCCTAAGCTTGCTACTTCGAGACTTAAACAAACGGTCTGGTTTATGTGTTTTACAGGGCTATTTATAGGGTCCTCATAGTGTCCCGAAACCCTAATTTCCTATTTGGAGTCTGGAGACTTCTTTCCATATCTGGCTCTGCCGCCTCTGGAGTGATTGCGCTCGAGCATATGCGGGGTGCACTCGATCACAAGGGAGGTGCGCTCGAGCGCACCTTACTGGATGGTAGAACATGACTTTTGCTCCTAAAAGCTCCAATTTATCATCTTTTTGTCTAAGTCTTGTGAAAAAAACATAAAACACAAAAATGAAGTAGAATCCACAGAAATAGATAAATAATGAGCCTAACAAGTGTAAATTAAGGGGCTTAAATATGACTATTTAAGCACTTATCATCGACCATAGGGTTGACAAATTTATCTCACGATGCCACCAAAAAAGATCCTACCTACTTCTGTTCATGCTCTTTCAATGGCACTGAGAAGCATCATCTATACATCTACCGAAGAAGAGAGTGAATGCAATAGCCCCAGGGCACACCAATGGGTACAATCCTCACTAAGCCTCAAGAAGTAACCAATATCTCATGGCTCATAGTGACAGGGCCTAATGTAGCCCCACAAAAATCGGCCTTGTTGAGGATCCCGCGGTTCAAATCAGTAAGGCGGAGCACGAGGAGCTCAAATGTTGATACGAGCAAATGGCTTCCACAGTCGTGCATATTATACCAGACCCGACCCAGGTTCAGCCAGTACAAGCTCATCGCCAAGAGGCCATCATGACCACCACCAAAGAAGATCGAGAAAGACTAGGAACCTCGAGTCGGTATAAGTACCAGCACAAAATAGACAAAGAGCAAGGCGTTTGAAGTTGAACTTGGTGCACCGAAGCTCCCAAGACCAATACTCGGTTGACTCCATAGCAATATAAAGAAGATTTTGTGTTTGACTCCCGCCCTGAAAGAAGGTATAAAGATCATGAGCTGCTATAAGTCTCCTAATAACTAAGCTAAATGAATGAGCGCAATGACCTCGGCCTAAATACCAACATGATGAACATCTTGAAAAGAGATTAGGCCTTTAGGAAACCTGTTCTCTTAGGAAATCATGGATATGGAAATTCTAGATAACTTCAAGATGCCAAGCATAAAACCCTATATAGGAAAAACTTTCTCTATTAATCATTTGTAGACCTTGAAGTCTCTAATGTTCATCCACAGGCATTCTGAGGTAGTGATGTGTTGAGATTTCCTAATCACACTTCGGGAAACAACACAGATTTGGTTTCACATCTACCCCTAGGTTCGATCAGGTCCTTCAAAGAGCTAAGTGAGCAGTTCGCTAATCACTTCTTCAATAGTTGAAGACTGAAGAGTCTCCTCAACTTCAGTCAATGAGCTGATGAACGACTTTGGGCATACATCACTCGATTCATAGCATCCATTATTCAAGTTGGAGAACTCAACCAAAAGGTGTCGGTAATGGCTTTCGCCTACGGACTTCGGGACTCAGATTTTAGCCATTATCTGCCCAAAAATCTAGTTGACTCTATACAGCTCTTTTAACTTAGGCAGACGAATTCGTTGTAGCCAAAGAAGACCAAGCCTTTAGAAGGTAGAGAGAAGAAGCCCTGATGCTTAAAAAGAATAATGAAGAAGAAAGATCTAAGTTAAAAGCCAACCAAAAAAAGAAGGACCGAGACCATACCAAGAATAAGGACAAGTTAGAAGGAACACATCGGGGGTTTGAAACCTACACTCCTCTCAACACCTCGAGATCTGACTTCTTGACGAAAATAACTAACCAAAACATACAATATGGTTAGAGCATGTTAGACATGTAGCCAAAACGTTGAGCTGTGGGAGAGTTAAGGCGGCTGAGTTGCCAAATGCTGCCGAGATTTTTTTGTTGCAGCAAATTTATATATAGACACACACACACACACACACTTATACGTAAACACAATTTTATACTTACTGAATTTCGTTTAGTTTTCTTTCAATTACTCTATTTCTTTAAACACTTGAGGACCCAAATAAATGTTGAAAGAGCAAAATTTTGAAAGGATTAGGGAATTTTATAGAGAGCCACAAGAAGCTATAAGAAAAACATAAGGTAATAACATAATGTTAATTTTTGAATTTTTTTTAGCATTCATGAAATTTTTCAGAGTTCAAAATGGGAATTTTCAAAGAGTATAAATTATGGAGAATTAAAGAATAAATTAAAATTTTAATATAGATATTATGTCAGGTGTTGATGATCAGAAACTGAGAGAAATTGCTAAGAGGAGCAGAAAAGGGCAAAGAGATGGTCCACGGATAGCTTTAAGTGCTACGTGACGAGTTAGATTTACTTTAAGTAACCTAAATAAAAATGAAATATCTAGTGATAATATTAAAATAAATTATTAGCTTATGCTTTGGTGGTAGATAAAAATTTGGTTGATAGGTGTGACATGAATATTGGACATGTAGAAAATTATTATGTGAAAAAAAATATTATTAGAATAATGAGTCGATTTAATAATATTGGTGATAAATAAAACTTTTGATGAGTTATGATTAATGAACTAATGTGATATATGAGGAGAAAAAATTAATGAAATTTGAAAAAATACAAGATAGCTAAATTTAATATTTGAATTCATGTTGTTTTTATATTATTATTACAAAGTCCAAAGAATATTTTTCTGGGATGTTCACAGTGTGAAAAGTAAGATGGTTTAATGCTATTTTAATACTCTAAAAACTCTCACACATTCTGAGATGCAATTAAAATACATGTTTTTATAAGGAGATCAACGTGCATTTCGTCTGCTGCCTCACAAATCATGTCTTTTGGATCTCCATGGAGAATCAAAGTTTCTGTTTTGATCTGCACAGACTTCAATAATTCGATCAAATGCATCACTTTCTCACCGCAATTAGTGCTATCATATCATATCTAATTAAATATTTATCACTTAGAATTGAATAAGAGAAATCCTCAACTAATTAATTAATTACCGTCTTTCCTCTGCACATCTGCAAGCACGGGAGAGTACCGTGGCTGAAATTTCTTCTTGCGCCTTTCTAACAGAATCCAGCACTGAAGATGATGCATAGAATGTTGTGGAAGAGAATTGAAAGTATTTACTCAAAAGCCAAAACAGTTAGTGGGAAGCTATATAAGCATATAATTATAGTAAGCAAATATTTGCTTAATGTGAGTGGTGATTAACCGGAAAGTTCCACTAGTAACTGCACAATTTTTTTTAAAGAAAACATTTAAGGCTGAAATTACCACTCTATCTGCCGACAGTTGTGGACCTCTTCGGGTCCGTGAACACTAGGAATACCGCTCATAGGCTTCTAAAAGAAATAAAGAAAGAAAAGAAATTTCCAAATTGATGAAATGTATTTGATTGGATGCTAAACTTACTTAAATAAGGAAACATCATGTACAAGTGCTAATTAATTTAATTACTTGGGCAACTCTTATCGAAAATAAATAAATAAAAATGACTTGTGCAACTTTGTTTAATAACGAGGTCACTAATCTAATATGTAATGGAATTACAAAGGATTGAAGAACCCAAACTCAAAGAATTTGTTATGAAAAAGCTGGGTAGGCAAAGTGTTGAAAGGGTTGCTGAACATGAACCACTGTGAGCATGGCCTCGTCCAAGTGATTTGATCCAGTTGTTGGGCTGATGGCATTGAAAAGGTTATCAAGGGCCCACCTGAGTACATAGAAACTACAATCACCATCATCGATCGCCACCATCACTTTCCTCATCTTCTTCTGATCATCTTTCATCAACGTCTGTTGCTCCTGCATCTGCATCGCCGTCCCTGCAACTACGCGTCCCTCAGCAGTAGTCGCTGTTTCCATCAGCCTTGCTCTCCTCAGTCCTCAGTCCTCAGTCCTAAGTCCTAAGTCCTCACTACTACACTACTGTGTCACAAAAAAGTTATAGAAATCAATATAAAATAAATTATAATTACTCATAGAAGACCCTTTGTTGTGAAAGTGTTACGTGGCAGCCTAGAAGAAAAAAATATAAGTATCAGCAATCACATAATCAATTTCTCTTGATACATGGAATTGTTTTGAACCAAAGTGACGTATATAATGTTTCCATTGATCCATTGCTAAATCCTTTGGAGGATTGATTTGATTCAAGCCGAGCCGGAATATTAAGATATTAAAGCTCGGCTGGACTAAAAGTTAACAGGCTTGAGCTTAAATCAAGTTTAAAAATCAACCTCAAGCTCGAGTTCAATAAATTTTCTTATGGCTTAAGCTCGATAACAAACAAGTTTATTCGAACCCGAGCTCAAGCTCGAGGTTTAGATTGTCAATTCGAGCTCGAGCTCGAGCTCGATAATACCTTATCGAACTGTTCGAGAGCCTTTCAAGCTGAACCTTAAAGTATTTGAGCTCGGCTCGATAAGCTAATCGAGCCTAAAAATTAGGCTCAAGCTCAATCGAGCCAAACTTTGACCAAGCTTGAGCTCAAATAGCTTGATAAAAACTCGGTTCGAGTCAACCACTAGGTAGAAGGAACAAGATCAAAGAATCAAGACCTCACTTGGGACAGAGTTATACAACTTCAAGCCAAAGTAAGAAAAGAATTCATGGCTGCAATACAACCAATGTAGCAAGATATCAAGAAACTCACCTCTGAAATACAAGAATTAAAGGTCGGTACCAATAGACCTGACTCTCACACACACTCCTCACATGACAATCAATAAGAAGCATGTTGCACAACCTACAATGCAACACCCTTCAAACATATCAAACTGGACTTTCCAAGATTCAGTTCTGGTGATCCTTCTGATTGGTTGTTCAAGGTAGATCAATACTTCTTGTACCATCAAATCCTAGAATTTCATAAACTTACAAAGGTTTCAATCCATTTGGATGGTACAGCGTCAAGTTGGTATCAATGGATGTATCAAAGCAATCAGTTGAGAGGTTGGAAAGAGTTTGTTCATTATTTGCTAGAAAGATTTGGACTTTCTATCTTTGCTGATCCACAAGGAAATTTGATTAAGCTCTTGCAGCACACATATTTGCAAGATTATCAAGACAAGTTTGAAGCACTATCTTGCAAGGTTCTTGGTCTCACTAAGCAATTCTTGAAAAGTTGTTTCATTTCAGGACTCAAACTTTCTATCAAGAGAGAAGTCTTATTGCAAAGACCACCTAGTTTACATGAAACCATTAGCATAGCAAGAATGGTAGAGCATAAAGTGGTAGAGAGGTACTTCTACACAAGAAGTTGGGGTCCTAAACCAACTACAAATTCATCTATCTTGGGTCCTAAACCAGTGCTCCAGCCCATGTCAACACTGCTAGCACCAAGAACATATGTCAAGAGACTCACACCCCAAGAACAACAACTAAAAAGAGAGAAAAAACTTTGCTTCAATTATGATGAGAATTTTAGTCTGGGACACAAGTGCAGGAACAAAGGCACACTTCTTTTGTTTGAAGGAATGAAACCAGAGGAGGACACTGCTCCAGAAGACTGCACCAATCAAGAAACCTATTGTACAGATATTAACTCTAATCTTACTATAAGTTTTCATGCTTTGATAGGACATGCATCTCCTCAAAATTTAAGATTAGAAGGATAGATTAGGGGGCACACCATACAAGTCCTAATAGATGGAGTAATAAACACAATTTCATCCATGAAAGAATTGCACATTTCTTGGGATTGACTATTACACCATCACAACACTTCAAAGTACAAGTAAGAAATGGTGAATACTTGTCTTGTATTGGGATTTGTCATGCTGTAGAAATTTGGCTACAAGATCATAGGTTTTGTATTGATTTCTTTATCATCCTAGTTACAGAATCTAGGTCTTATCACCATTGATTATAGGACTCTCACAATAGTATTCTTATAGGAGGGAAAACCAGTTTTGTTACAAGGGAAACAAAGATTAGATTATGATATAGTAGGCTATAGAAAACTGAAGAAGATGACTCTTAATGATTCTGTATGCATATGTTTCATGTCAATGTCCATCACTAACCCTAAACAACAAGTACAAGGATCTATGAGTTTCAAAGATCCAATTGACCCCCAAATTCAAAGAATGTTAGAGGGATTCAAGGCAGTCTTTGATGAGTCTAAAGGCTTACCCTTACAAGGAGAGTGGATCATAAGATCCAGTTGTTACCAAATTCTTCTCGTGTCAAGATCAAGCTATACAGGTACCCCCATTTCCAGAAGACATACTGCAAATGTGACTCATTCAACACAGTATAAGCCCCTATAGTTCTGTACTTTTGCTATCAAAAAAGCAAAATGGAACCTGGAAATTTTGTGCAGATTATAAAGGGCTAAATGTAGTCATAATCAATGACAACTTTCCCATACCAACTGTGGATGAGTTGATGGATGAATTACGTGGTGCAAAGATCTTTTTAAAACTAGATTTAAGAGTTGGATATCATCAAATCAAAATGCACCTAGAAAACATTGAGAAAACAACATTCAGGACTCATTATGGCCATTATGAGTTTCTAATAATACCATTTGGGTTGACAAATGCTCATTTCACTTTCCAAGCTATCATGAACCATATCTTTGAAGATTATCTCAGAAAGTTTGTCATAGTCTTTTTTGATGACATCTTGGTGTATAACAAATCTTTGGAGGCTCACCTGGAGCATTTAAAACTTGTGTTATGTTGCTTACAAGAAGCATCCATGTTTGTTAAGCTGTCAAAGTGTAGCTTTGGAACAAGCTCAATTGATTACCTAGGGGATATCATTTTTGTAGAAGGAATAACACCTGATCCAAAGAAGATAAAAGCAATGTTGGGATTGCCTGCACCAATCAATGTGAAGCAAATAAGAGGCTTTTTAAGCTTTACTGGCTTCTATAGGAAGTTTTTCAAGGGCTACACATCAATTGTTGCCCCACTAATTAACCTTTTTAAGAAGGATAACTTACAATGTAAGGAGTGTGTAGTTGAGGCATTTCAAAAACTGAAGAATACGATGACAACAACTCCAGTATTGGCATTGCTTAACTTCACTAAACCGTTTATCTTAGATACTAATGCCTCTGGCTATAGCATTAGAGTTGTGATCACGCAACAAGGCCACCCCATTGCTTTCTACAGCAAGAAATTGTCTCACTTTTTACAACTAGCCTTAGCTTACATCACGGAACTACTAGTGATCACCACAGCTGTAAAGAATTAGAGATAATACCACTCTAGGATCTGAGTTCTTCATCCACACAAATCAAAAGTGCTTGAGGACATTACTAGAGCAAACAATTTAGATACCAGAGCAGTAATCTTTTTAAGGAAACTCATTGGCTTCATATTTCAAATTATATACAAGCCTATCAAGCATAATATGGTTGCTGATGGCTTGTTAAGAATGCATCCGGAGGACAAGGAGAAAGTATCATATCTCTCTCATTACTTTTATTTGAATTCTTAGATACTTTGAAATTAGAAAACTCTTAGTTTCCAGAGTTAATGCATTTAACTACTACCATTTCCCAAAATCTTACTCAACACCCTGAATGAATAGTTAGAAATGGATTGATATACTGGAAAGGTAGATTTTATATCAATCCTCAACCAACTTTCAAGACAAGACTACTTGAGGAATTTCACTCATCACCTATAGGAGGACATGCTGGCATTTAGAGAATAATTGGCAGGCTATCCTCCAGCTTTTATTGGAAAAACATGAGGAAAAAGGTAGTCAAATTTGTCAATCAATGCCTGGTATGCTTAATGAGTCTTAAATATTGCATATTTAAGACCCTTAACTTATATTTGTTATGCTCTTAGTTAGTAGTATTTCACTTTATTTTATGTCTTTTTTTTTTGTGTTTTGTGTATTTTTATAGGTTTGTGGAGAAAATGAAGCATTTCAGGAGATGTGAAGCTTCAGGAGCAATAGCGATCGATCGCACTATGCTGCGATCGAGCGCATAGTCAACACTCCCACATCGAAATGTTTGCAGTACAATGCATCTGCGATCGAGCGCACCAGACACTCGATCGAACGCACATGCGACCGTGCGCACCAGACACGCGATCGAGTGCATATGCGATCGTGTGCACAAGACATACGATCGATCGCACTTGTGATCGATCGCATCATTCTGCGATCGAGCGCACTCGGACAGTATCCCACATCGAATTTGAAACCCATGCTACTCCGGGACTCCCCCTATATAAACACCATCTGACCTCATCATTCAGTGTGCAATTCTTTGTACCATTTGGTACAATTCCTGGGCCACTTTGGTGTTAACCGGTGGATGTCTGCTAGCATTCTGCTGGATCTCGAAGGCTTTGCTACCACGAGGGGAAGCGCCGCCCATCAGCGAGTGAAATTTCTCCCATGTAAAGTTATTTATTTCTTTTTATTTAGTTTTTTAAGTTTAATGTTTAGCACTTTTATTATGAATTGTAGTTTCATAGTTATGAGTGGCTAGAATCTTCAGCTAAGGTTGAAGATGAAGCCTCGCCGTTGTTTGGCATAGTAGTTCAGATTTGTTTATACAATTCTGACATTTTTTAGTATAAACGTTCTGTCAATTATTTGAGTAAATCTTATGATTGATTGAGTTTAAACTGTTGGATATTCTTTGTGTTTCATCTAATGGATACATCGAATTGTTTTCGATTAAATTGGATTTCCTTTGTGATTTGTTAAAAGTGGATACATTGGATGCTTTTGGCTTAATTGGGATATTCTTTGTTTTTTGTCGTAAATTGGATTCATGGAATGTTTTGATAGGCTATGTTTTTAGGACATATATGCTTAAACTTTGGTGGGGTGGATTCGGAAACCTTAGTGTTTTTATTATTAGTTTTTAAAATCAATTTAGTTTAGTTTTTATTTATTTTCCAAAATATCATTCAAAATTCGGAACTAGGTTAAGATAAAGTTAGTTTAGATTAAATTATATTTTCACAACGCAATTCCCTGTGGATTCGATCTCGCACTTGCACAACGCTATATTGCAAATGACTCGTGCGCTTGCGAGTAATTTAAAACTCACAATAAGTTTTTGGCGCCGTTGCCGGTGAATTGTTTGGTTTGTGAAATTTTTGTCTGAATTAATTTTATTTTTCTACTAGTTAGTTAGCATTTTTTTGTTTGATTTTTTTATTGCAATTTTATTTTAGTTTATTTGTTTCTATTGGCAATTGCCCAAAAAATAAAAAAATAAAAAGTTAGAAAAATAAAAAAAATAAAAAAAAATGTGGATGAATTCAGCGCCGGTTTCACAGTATTTAAAGGACACCATTAAGGAGTACATGAAAATGACCGGCCCGTCCATCAATGCTGCCAACACATTCAATGTTGATAATTGTTCCATCTGTACTAGTCCTATGCATTTAGCACAGAATTGTACATCAATGCCGGCTTTTGCCGAGTATCCTATGGAACAAATGAATGCTTTCAATGAGTGTTGTTGGCAATCAAATGGATCTTACTCCGAAACGTATAATCCAGGGTGGTGGGACCACTCTAATTTTTCATGGATGCAGAACCAACTGAGGAATCAGGGAGGAGCCCCTTATCAAGCTCACACTCAATACCCTCCCGAATTTCCTCCGCCAGTTCCAAGTTATAGTCATTCAGCCTATCCAGCACCATTACCTGCTTACCAAGCTCCCATTCAAACACCAGCACCAGTTTCACAGTCACTTGAGGACACCCTTAAGGAGTACATGAAAATGACTAGCTAATCCATGAGCGAAGTAATGAGTGCAACAATAGAAAACACCCAAGCGATTGCCAAGCTAGAGAGTCAAATGGATCAAATCGTAAGTTATGTGGGTGAATGAGAGAATGAAGAGTTCCCCAATCAACCTGATTCTAACCCAAAGGAACAGTTTACGGTTGGAAATTTATCAAATCCTATGCATTGGCAGGAATAAGTGCAATCAACTGTCCCATACTTGTCTGGGAGACAAGTGTACAATCAAGTGGAAGAGAACCCTGCTATGCACCAAGGCCAAGAAAGTGGAAACAATGAGAAGAGAGATGCTGAGCCATCTACAACCACTTGTATTATTAAGGATCTCCCTAGGTTGTTTTTTCCTAAAGCGCCTTACCCTGAGAGACTACAAGCGCCCAAGAAAGAAGGGAAGTCTGAGGACATTATGGAGGCATGCTTTGCTCAGTTTGGAGAGGATTTGAATTTAGATAAGTTACTTGAGAAAGAAAATACTATCTTGGAGTTTGCTCCTCGAGAGAACAGTAAGACAAAGGAGATTGTGGATGAATCCCGCATTGAGGACCCCCTAGAGGCATGCTTTGCTCAATTTGGAGAGGATTTGGATTTAGATAAATTACTTGAGTAAGCGAATGCTATTTTGGAGTCTCCTCCTCGGAAGAGCACTAAGATGGAGGAGACCACCGCACCTGAAACCCCCAAGAAGGAACTTAAGCCTTTACCAAATAATCTTAAGTATAAGTTCCTAGGTTCAACAGATAGTTTGCCTGTGATTATAGCTTCAGATTTGGGTGAGGCTCAAGATGAGAAAGTATTAGATGTCTTAAGAGAGCACAAAGAAGCTATCGATTGGACTATTGAGGATATCAGGGGAATCAGCCCCTCGTTGGTAATGCACAAGATACATTTGGAGGAGAATGCCAGGCCATCGAGGGAGCCACAAAGAAGGCTCAACCCAGCTATGTAAGAGGTTGTAATCATAGAAGTAATTAAGCTGTTAGATGCGGGGATCATTTATCCCATCTCTGATAGCAAGTGGGTGAGCTCGATTCAAGTCGTGCCCAAACGTGCTGAATTAACGGTAGTGAAGAATAAGGACGACGAGTTGGTGCCAACTCGTGTTTAGTTAGGGTGGAGAGTGTGTATCGACTACCGTAAACTGAACACTGCCACAAGGACTGATCATTTGTCATTCCCATTTATTGATCAGATGGTGAAGCGCTTAGTTGGGCATGATTACTAATGTTGGGTCTGGCTGAAGACGTTAAACTTAGCGCTCATGGGAGGCACCCCACAGCTTATCCTTTATGTTTATTTATTATTTTACGTATGTATGATTAATGTTTGTTTCTAGTATTTTTTTGTTTTCCAGTCTTTATTTTTCAGGGACAATGCGTACTTCAGTTCAAGTTTGGGGGTATGCTATGAGCCATACCAGTCCAGATAGTTCTCCATATCTCAGGTCAGCTCTTTCCATATTAGTCACACATTGGGGTCAATGTGTAATTTAAGTTTGGGGGCATGGGAGACACATCACACACTTTGTCCTAATTTGTTGTCTTTTCATCGTAAAGATAAATGTATGTTCATGTTCGTCTAAAAATTTTGGTTGATCTGAAAAATTGTGATGTGATTTCATTGGTGAGTTTAAAACTTTGAACACATGATCTGATGATAGAGTTTAAACTTTAATTACTTACTTTAGGCATTTTCGAGAATTCACATGTTTGATCTAATCTCACACGAGCACATTAGCACATATTTGTGTGAGGTATGACATGTGAGTTGAATGTATACGTTTTCTTGTCTTAACTGAAACCGGATGACTTGTGGGATAAACACTTGGGCATATATATAAAAAAAAAACTACTAATATTTATAATGATCATCATCAATAAACTTTCCACTGAGTAATTGGACCTCTTGCCTCAATAAGCAGTGAGTGCTCAGGTCAAAATGTGAGAATTTTATTCATAATGATCATTGCAAAACTTTTTGCTGAGTAACTGGATGTTTTGCCTCAATAAGCAGTGAGTGTTCACGTCAAAAGGTGAAAATTTTGCTTGGTAGTATTAAGGCCAGTTTAATTTCGTAGCCTTTTTTACTCGAGTTAGTAAGTCCTTAGGGGTGCCTTTACACCTAATGCCCTAAAACCATCTGGTTCGGGAGTCATTGACTCAATACTCGTTACATGGGTCAATTAGAAAGCTTAAGGGAACTAAACATAGCAGAGCCTTATATATATAAAAAAAAACAAAAAAAAACTATGCCATCGTTGTTCTTTCCGATGAGAAATTCTGTGGATCTTGAGACTTGAATTACCTTGTACATTGAAGTTATTTGGAAACCTCATCTGTATATGCTAATTCACTTTACACTGATTCAAGCTTATGATGTCTTACCATGCCTCTTGTAAGTAATTAGGTTTTAAATTCTTATTCATTGTGAAGATGGGTTCGACTTATTTAAGCTTGCTCATGAATGAATCTCATGATTTTGTATGCTCCTTAAATTTTTGGATACCATTAATACTGAACTTATCTTTATAATCCATGTTATTCATTTAGTTTTTTATTTTGTTTTGCTAAGGGACTAGCAAAATATAAGTTTGGGGGTATTTGATGAGTCTTAAATATTGCATATTTAAGACCCTTAACTTATATTTGTTATGCTCTTAGTTAGTAGTATTTCATTTTATTTTATGTTTTTTTTTTTGTGTTTTGTGTATTTTTATAGATTTGTGGAGAAAATAAAGCATTTCAGGAAATGTGAAGCTTCAGGAGCAATAGCGATCGATCGCACTATGCTGCGATCGAGCACATAGTCAACAATCCCACATCGAAATGTTTGCAGTACAGTGCATTTGCAATCGAGCGCACATGTGACCGTGCGCACCAGACATGCGATCGAGCACACAAGACATACGATCGATCGCACTTGCGATCGATCGCATCATTCTGCGATCGAGCGCACTCGGGCAGTATCCCACATCGAATTTGAAACCTATGCTACTCCGGGACTCCCCCTATATAAACACCATCTGACCTCATCATTCAGTGTGCAATTCTTTGTGCTATTTGGTACAATTCCTGGGCCACTTTGGTGTTAACCGGTGGATGTCTGCTAGCATTCTGGTAGATCCTGAAGGCTTTGCTACCACGAGGGGAAGCGCCGCCCATCAGCGAGTGGAATTTCTCCTATGTAAAGTTATTTATTTCTTTTTATTTAGTTGTTTTAGTATAATGTTTAGCACTTTTATTATGAATTGTAGTTTCATAGTTATGAGTGGCTAGAATCTTCAGCTAAGGTTGAAGATGAAGCATCGCCGTTGTTTGGCATAGTAGTTCATATTTGTTTATACAATTCTGACATTTTTTAGTATAAATGTTCTGTCAATTATTTGAGTAAATCTTGTGATTGATTGAGTTTAAATTGTTCTGTTGGATATTCCTTGTGTTTCGTCTGATGGATACATCGAATTGTTTTCGATTAAATTGGATTTTCTTTGTGATTTGTTAAAAGTAGATACATTGGATGCTTTTGGTTTAATTGAGATATTCTTTGTTTTTTGTCGTAAGTTGGATTCATGGAATGTTTTGATAAGCTATGTTTTTAGAACATATATGCTTAAACTTTGGTAGGGTGGATTCAGAAACCTTAGTGTTTTTATTATTAGTTTTTAAAATCAATTTAGTTTAGTTTTTATTTATTTTCCAAAATATCATTCAAAATTCGGAACTAGGTTAAGATAAAGTTAGTTTAGATTAAATTATATTTTCACAACGCAATTCCCTGTGGATTCGACCTTGCATTTGCACAACGCTATATTGCAAACGACTCGTGCGCTTGCGAGTAATTTAAAACTCACAACAACGCTAACAAGAAAATCCTGCAAACTATGCTCCTTATAGCTTACTACAACCCCTGCATATAACTGAGCAAATATGGGAAGACATTTCAATGGATTTAATCAACCATATTCCCCTTGCCTAAGGCTTTACAATCATACTGGTTGTAGTGGACAGACTATCCAAGTTTTCTCATTTTGAGTGCCTACCAAAGCATTACACAACTACAAAGGTGGCCAATCTATTTGTCAATACATGGCTTTCCCAAGACTATTGTCTCAAATAAAGACTCAGTCTCCATGAGTTCTTTCTGAACTGAATTGTTCAAGCTCCAAGGAACTGTGCTCAACATGAGCAGTGCCAGATAAGTGCTTAAATATTCATATTTAAGCCCATTAATTTATAGTTTCTAGGCTCTTTGTTTATGTATTTTAGTATATTCTACTTCATTTTTGTGTTCTCAATGTTTTTTATAGGCTGTTGAAGAAAAGAAAGCATTTTGAAGCTTTAAAGGAAGAAAACTGAAGATATGGAACCAGCTAGTGCGATCGAGCGCAACATTGCCATGATCGAGCGCACAAGCACTCATGCGCACACCTAGAAGGCTCGAGCGCAACCCTGCGCTCGAGTGCAAAAGATTGCGATCGAGCGCACATGCACAGAGAGGCGGTAGAGCCAGTTTTGGAAAGATTTCTTCCAAACTTATTTTGGAAATTAGGGTTTCGAGGCGTCCTTAGGATTGTAAAACACAGAAACACCACCTTTTAATTTTCCTGGGAGTTGTAAGCTTTGGAGAGGAATTGACGACTCTTCTATTAGGTTTATTCTTTCCCCCTTATTTTTATTTTATGAATATGTTTAGCATCACAATCATGTGTAACTAAACCCTAGTAAGGGCTTGGTTAAATCCCTAATTATGTTTAATCAATAATTCAGTATTGGTGCCTTTGCAATATTTATGCTATGATTCTTAACCTGATTAATGCTTTTTTATATTTAAATTCCTCATATGTGTGTGTCTGATTAACGTATGCATGTGGTATGGATTAGTTAGTTGAATCAATTTGGATGACTGAGTCTTGGGTTCAACAATAGTATCAAAAGAACTCCACGCTGGATTCTTGGGTTAATCAACATGGGGAACCGGGAGTGGATACCGTGCCCTAGGTCTTGTGTGGTTGTCGATTTCCACAGATCTTATGCTCTTTTAAGGAACAACTCAGTATACACCATACTAAATCCCTTAAGAAAGAAAAGAGTTAGAGTAGATACCATGCCTAACTCGTTTCTTAGGGAAATCAATAGCTTAAGGAGTAGATACCATGCCCTTAGGTTGACAAATATTCATGGCATATTTAAAGCATGAGCATATTGTTTTTATTGTGGTAGCATGATTAGTAGTGGATATCAAGTCCCTACGCCTTTATCATTATTATTATTTTAAACTCAATATTTATTTCTATCATTATATATTATTTTATCTTGCGAAACTAATTCTAAAGTTAAATTCATCAATCCCTGTGGAGATGATCTCACACTTGCACACTATGCTACTATTGACCTTGTGCACTTGCAAGTAAAACTGTACGATTATTTAGGTAGATAAACGCACAATAAGTTTTTGGCATCGTTACCAGGGATTTTGCTAAATTTCTTTTTGGAATTATTTTCGTTAGTTTTATTTTATTTTATTTCTTTACTCTGTTATGTTTATATTTTCTTTATCAAAAACCTAATTTTTCTTCTTTTTGTTTTCTGTTTTCTTCTGTTTCAGGTCTGCAGCAGTGTTGTTTCTGGCCTTGCGATCGAGCGCAAGCTCAAGTGAGATCGAGTGCATTGTTGCGATCGAGCGTAGTACCTTGTGCGCTCGAGCGTAAATAGTCCAGAGACTACCCGAGCAACAGTACTGAAGTTGCTGCACCAAAGTCTTCCAGTTGATTCATGCAAGGGCTTCGATCTAGGAACCCTACCATCGTTCCACTCGACATAGAGATTGAGCGGACCATTCGACAGAGGCCTAGAAACAACTTTGAGGAGAACGAAGAAGAATTCGAGGGAGAAGCACCAATGGAACAGCTAGAAAACCAACAACCACCTGAGCGAAGACCTATGAAGCAATCCTTTATCCCACAGAATCTCAATTAGCCATCATGCATTGCTTATCAACCAGAGGTGGAAGGCAATTATTATATATCTCTGCAGATACTCAGTGCCTTGACTCATTTTAGGGGTACACCTACTGAGGATCCACACTTGCACCTTAGGGAATTCTTTGACCTCTGCAAGTTCCACCACATCCAGGGCCTAATCAAGAGGGAATCAGGTTAATTCTTTTCCCTTTTTCATTAAAAGATAAAACTAAGTTGTGGTATAATTCATTGCCTGCAGATTCCATCCATACCTGGGAAAAACTATCCAGTAAGTTCCTAAGAAAATTTTTCCTAGCACAAAAGGCAAGGCAGATGAGGAAGGAGATTCAATCTTTCTAACAAAGAGATGGAGACCTTTTCTTTGAAGCATGGGGACACTTTAATGAGCTGCTTCTCAAATTTTCACATCACAACCTACCTCAAGATGAGCTGGTACTAGCTTTTATAAAGGTTTAAATGACATGAATAAAGGTATTGCTGATTCAGGTTGTGGAGGTGTACTGATGGAGAAGAGCAGTGAAAAAGTCGTGGAGCTGTTTGAGGCATTGAGTGAGCACACCCAACAATTCTCATCCAGAGGGAGACAAGGAGTAAAGAGCAAGGGCATGTATGAAGTTAACTTAATTGGTGGAATTCCAATTTAGATGGCTGTTATGGAAAGGAAGCTAGATATGCTTGTAAAAGCCATGACTGCTCAGAACGCCTCACCAAGTCCACAAGCCACACAACGTCAGGTATGTGCTTTATGTTCTCAATTTGATCACACTTCCGAGACTTGCCATTTATATTCATCTACAGATCCCGAGTAAGTGAACTATGTAGGACCAAACAGTGCATATACAGATACCTATAATCCTGGATGGCAAAACCACCCCAACCTCTCATGGAGCAACAATCAAAATGCCCTGAACTTTTAAGGGCAACAAAGGAACTTCCACCAAGCAGCCCAACCAGTTCAAGAGTTAAAGAAGAATGACCTAGAGAGTATGGTAAGGCAACTAATAATGTCACAAGAACAGTTTATGGTAGATGGAAGGCAAATTCAAACTGAGCAAAGACAAACAATTGCAAAGCATGAGCAAGACTGGAAGCACAAATGGGCCAAATAGCTAAGAAGCTAAGTGGACGAAGGCAAGGAGAATTTCCAACCCAAACAATGCCTAATCCTGGAGGACATCAGCAACTAAAGATCGTTACAACTATCAGAAATGGTAAGATCATAGGAGTTAATAAGCCAACACAAGCATCTCCAACTAAGCCATCCACATCCAAGGTAAGTGAAATGAAGGATTGGAATGCACCTCTCTTCCCTCAAAGGTTAGTAAAGACAAAGAAAGATAAATTGCTAGATATTTTTGAAACTTTGAGAAAAGTAAAAATTAACATTCCCTTATTAGATGCAATTAAACAAATTTCTGCTTATGCTAAATTTTTAAAAGATTGTTGCACTAATAAAAGAAAGTTTCAGAAGCATGAAATAATGGCTCTAACTGAAGAGGTAAGTGCGGTATTGTTAAGAAAACTACTACCAAAGCTAAAAGATCTAGGTAGTTTTACCATTCCTTGCAAGATAGGTCACCAATTTTTTGAGCGTGCACTATTGGATTTAGGACCAAGTGTCAATTTGCTACCATACACGGTAGTTGAAAAGCTAGGTTTGAGGGAGCTTCAACCAACCTCTATCACTTTGCAATTGGCAGACAGAAGCATTAAAAGACCAAGATGTATTCTTGAGAATGTCTTAGTAAAGTTAGGTGAATTTATTTTACCTGCTGATTTTATTGTACTAGATATGGAAGAATCTCCTATGCCAATACCTCTGCCCATCATCTTAGGAAGACTCTTTTATGAGAACTGTTGATACAATAATTAATGTGAAATATGGTATTATAAGTATGACGGTAAATGGTGAGACAATATATTTTAAGATATTTGATGCACTAAAATTACCCCAAGATGATCATGATGATTAATGTTTTAATGAATGTATGATGCAAAGTACTATCAAGCAAGCTTTTCATGTTCATCACACTGATCTATTGGAGGCCACCCTCACCCATAGCTTCACAAGTTTGGATGTTAAGCCAGAATCTGAAGATATTACTGATGATATCATTGAAGCTGTGCATCTCCTTGAAGCTCTCCAAAGCATTCAAGTAAGTTCACTCCTCCATTTGAAACTCTTGCCCATACTAATACTACTTTTCTCTCATCTATTGTCCAGGCACTAAACTTGGAATTGCAGTAGTTGCCATCAAGAAATCAGATAGTCATGGTACATGAACATAGAGTCACACCACACTCTGAAATTATAGTGCAACCAAGAGATGAAGATTTAGCACTCCAAACTGCCCAGTATGCAGCAGCAACAAGAACACTTGAGCCAAATGCGGGGGACTTTAGGTACTCCCTTCCACAAGATTAGCACTGAAGCTACTATAGAGAGTGTTTGAGCAGTTTAGACTTTGAAAAACATATAGCTCAAACACCTCTATTGATATCAGTGGTACTGAGGCCACTGCGTACGGAGGTTAGGACTTTTATAGAAATGCTGCCCACAGCTTCAATTCACTGTTGCCCACAAATTATTAGCTAAAAATACTCAGTGAAAGCCCAACAGTGAAAATGGTACATCGTCTGGCTGAAGACGTAAAACTTAACGCTCATGGGAGACACCCCACAACATATCTTTTTATTTATATTATTTTCTTTTATTTATTGTTAGTATTTACTTTTTTATAACTGTTTATTATTAGTATTCGTTGTTTTCTGGTAGTATGTTTGTTTTTCTTTTTCAGGGACATAGTGAGTGCATCAAGTTCAAGTTTAGGGGTGTGCTACGAGCCATTCCTGCTATTTAGTTCTCCATCTCCCAAGTCAGATCTTTCCATGTCACACACACATTGGGGACAATGTGTACATTAGGTTTGGAGGTATGGGAGACACATTCACACACCCTGTCCCAGTTTGTTTTAGTATTTTTGAAAAGATAAATGCATGTTCATATTGTTTTAAAATTTTTGGTTGATTTAAAACAAATATTATGATAAAACTTCATCAGTAAGCTTAAAATCTAGAACACATAGTCTAATGATAAGTTTTAAAAGTTTAATTAATTACTTCAAGGCATTTAAGAATTCACAAAGTTTGATCTAAATATAACACGAGCACATTGGCACATATTGGTGTGAGGTATGACGTATAATTTTTATGTATCTGTTTCTATGACCTAACTGTAATTGGATAACTTGTTAGAAGAACATTTTGGCATAGAAAAATAGAGAAAAATGTTTATTGAAAAGAGAAAATAAAATGCTCCTAATGATCATTAAATAAACTTTTCACTGAGTAATTGGACATCTTGCCTCAGTAAGCAGTGAGTGTTCACGTCAAAATGTGGGAATTATGCATATAATGATCATTAAAATTTCCACTGAGTAACTTGAATTCTTGCCTTAATAAGCAGTGAGAGTTACGTCAAAAGGTGGGGATTTTGTTTGGAAGCATTAAGACTAGTTAGTTTCGTAGCCTTTTTTACTCGAGTTAATAAGTCCTTAGGGTTGTCTTTACACCTAATGCCCTAAAACCATCTGGTTGGGGAGTCATTGGCTAAACACGAACTACATGGGTCAATTAGAAAGCTTAATGGAACTCAATATGGCAAAGAACTTATAATAAAAGAAAGTGAAAAGAAATAAAACTATGTCATTATTGTTCATTCTGATAGGGAATTCGATGAATGTTAAAACACTGAAACACTATACATGGGAATTATTCAGAAGCTTCATCTTTTATGTGCTAATCCACCACACACTAAGTCAAACTTGTGATGCCTTAAACCAACCTTGTGTAAGTAATTAGAATTTAAAACCCTTTTTCATTAAAAAGATGTGTTTATATTTTTAAGCCTACTCATGAACAAGCATCATGGTTTTATGTGCAACCAAAATTTTTAGATAACATAAATGATGAATTTATCTTTGATTTTGTTTTTCAGTTAGTTTTTCGTTTTGTATTGCTCAGGGACTAGCAATATGTAAGTTTAGGGGTATGATAAGTGCTTAAATATTCATATTTAAGCCCCATAATTTACAGTTGTTAGGTTATTTGTTTATGTATTTTAGTATATTCTACTTCATTTATCTGTTCTCAGTATTTTTTATAGGCTTGTGAAGAAAAGAAAACATTTTGAAGCTTTGTGCGATTGAGCACAACATTGCCATAATCGAGCATACAAGCACTCATGTGCACACCTAGAAGGCTCGAGTGCAACCCTGCACTCAAGTGCAAAAGAGTGCAACCGAGTGCACAAGCACAGAGAGGCAGCAGAGCCGATTTTGGAAAGATTTCTTCCGGACTTATTTTGGAAATTAGGGTTTCGAGGCGTCCTTAAAACCCTATATATAGGCTTGTAAAACATAGAAACACCACCTTTTAATTTTCCTGGGAGTTGTAAGCTTTGAAGAGGAATTGACGACTCTTCTCTTGGGTTTATTCTTTCCCCTTTATTTTTATTTTATGAATATGTTTAGCATCACAATCATGTGTAACTAAACCCTAGTAAAGGCTTGGTTGAAGCCCTAATTATGTTTAACCAATAATTCGGTATTGGCACCTTTGCAATATTTATGTTGTGATTTTTAACTTGATTAATGCATGTTTATATTTAAATTTCTCATATGTGTGTGTCTGATCAACGTATGCATGTGGTATGGATTAGTTAGTTGAATCAATTTGGATGACCGAGTCCTAGGTTCAACAATAGTAACAAAAGAACTCCACACCGGATTCTTGGGTTAATCAACATGGGAAACCAAGAGTAGATACCATGCCCTAGGTCTCGTGTGGTTGTCGATTTCCACAGATCTTATGCTCTTTTAAGGAACAACTCAGTATACACCATGCTGAATCCCTTAAGAAAGAAAAGAGTTAGAGTAGATATCATGCCTAACTCGTTGCTTAGGGAAATCAATAGCTTAATGAGTAGATACCATGCCCTTAGATTGACAAACAGTAGGTATTCATAGCATATTTAAAGCATTGGCATATTATTTTATTGTGGTAGCATGATTAGTGGTGGATATCAAGTCCCTACGCCTTTATCATTATTATTATTTCAAACTCAATATTTATTTCTATCATTATATATTATTTTATCTTGCGAAACTAATTCTAAAGTTAAATTCACCAATTCCTATGGAGATGATCTCGCGCTTGCACACTATGCTACTATTGACCTTGTGCACTTGTAAGTAAAACTGTACGATTATTTGCTTAATTATTTAGGTAGATAAACGCACAACAGTGCCTACAACCTTCAAATTAATGGACAAATCGAGGTGTTCAATAGAGCATAAGAGTAGTACTTAAGATGCTTTGTAAGTGATACTCCAAACAAATGGCCAAAGTTTTTATGCTAGGTATAATTTCACGGCAATATTGGCTTTTACTCTTCAATTGGCATGTCTCCTTTTAAGGTAGTGTTTGGAAGAAAACAACCTAATATTGTGGCATATTCTAGAGGTGACTGTACCATAGCAAGCTTACCTAGGGGACAAAACAAAAATTTTGCAATAGGCCAAGTTATACCTCTAGAAGGCTCAACTATAAATGAAGCTGACAATTGACAAACACAGAAAGGATCACTCCTTTCGGGTTGATGATTTGGTACTAGTTAAACTTCAACCTTACAAGCAAACAACAATAGCTCATAAACATTGATTACGCCCAAAGAATAACGCGGTAGTTGTAGCACATCTTTGGGGTGTCGATTCCAAAGGGAGACAAATTAAAAGAATAGTAGAAAGAACAAAGAAACTAAAGAACAATATTGAATGATTGATGGAGAACAAAGATTACTTTTTTGAATACAAAGTAAAGTAAAGCGTCGGGAATCCCTTGCACAAATCTAGTATTTTAATTATTCTTAATTCATTGAATAACTCAATTGGGAATTCACTTCCCAATTCCCAATTGGAAGATGTAGATTTATAAACCAAGATTAAACCAAATGTAACCCTTTGAAAAATCATTCACCACTTTTAAAATACATAAATTATTATCACTATTGAGAAAATCCAACGACGACAATATACTTAGGAAGCGATATTGCAGCAAAGAACTAAATAAATATAGATAAATAATTAATCTAAACATAATCAAAGAGCTAAATCATTCAATAGAAAAAGCATGACTGAATCTATAAACATAATAAATTCTAAGATTATTGGGAAAAGAAAACATCACTAATGAATTGCAAATGATAAAACAAAAGAGTTTTAGTAATCGAAACTCAAACACATAAATTAAAAATAAATAAAAATACTATTAACTGTGCAAATTTATCCCTAGCCCCACTTGAGAATTTAATTACCCATAAATATAATGGACAAGCTGTAGGGTGCCTCCCATGAGCGCTAAGTTTTACATCTTCAGCCGGACTAAGGTTTATCCTGTAGCAGTTTCATGCTCTCTAAGAACTCTCAGCAGCTTCTCTAGGATTTCATTGTTTGGATCCAGAGTTCACTTGCTTGATTTTAAAGCTTGAGGGAATGGTTCCTTAACTACTTCCTCAAACTCCCTAATGTGCACATATGGGTTTTCATTTTCCAAGCCATGAAACGTAGGGAGTAACTGTATCATCCATGTTTTAAAATCCAGCTGGCAAGTATTGGCTGGAAACATGATGCATAATGATGTGGCTATGCGTGTAGGCTGGAGGTAATCCTGAAGGGTCCTAGTGGGTTGATCTCTGTGTTAACTCATTTCCTTAGGACTAGATGGATTGTCAAATAAAGGGTTTAAAAAGTTTAATTTTGACTCTAGCACAGACTTACAAACAAATCTACCCAAAGCGTCTCTATATCTTGGCATGCAAGGTCACAATATAATAAAAATACTATAAAAAGAAAGAAGACAGAAAAAGAAAAGAAATCAATACAGCAAGCTAAAAGAAAGAACGAAGTTACCACCTTTACAAATTGCTGAAAAGAAAAACTATCTAGCAATTCTTCTACCATCTCCCCAGCAATAGCGCCAAAATTTGATTATACCCAAAGAATAACGCGGTAGTTGTAGCACAGCTTTGGGGTGTCGATTCCATAGGAAGACAAATTAAAAGAATAGTAGAAAGAACAAAGAAACTAAAGAATAATATTGAATGATTGATAGAGAACAAAGATTAATTTTTTGAATGCAAAGTAAAGTAAAGTAAAGCGTCGGGAATCCCTTGCACAAATCTAGTATTTTAATTATTCTTAATTCATTGAATAACTCAATTGGGGATTCACTTCCCAATTCCCAATTGGAAGATATAAATTTATAAACCAAGATTAAACCAAATGCAACCCTTTGAAAAATCATTCACCACTTTTAAAATACGTAAATTATTATCACTATTGAGAAAATCCAACGACAACAATATACTCAAGAAGCGATATTGCAGCAAGGAACTAAATCAATATAGATAAATAATTAATTCAAATATAATCAAAGAGCTAAACTATTCAATAGAAAAAGCATGACTGAATCTATAAACAGAATAAATTCTAAGATTATTTGGAAAAGAAAACATCACCAATGAATTGCAAATGATAAAACAAAAGAGTTTTAGTAATTGAAACTCAAATATATAAATTAAAAATAAATAAAAATACCATTAACTGTGCAAGTTCATCCCTAGCCCCACTTGAGAATTTAGTTACCCATAAATATAATGGACAACAAAAATCTCAAGGGAAAGATTCGATCTCACCGTGAGCATCCCCCCTTGGTAGCAAAGCCTTGGAGTTTCCCCAGCTTGCCCTCCAAAAGTCCTCTGGATTGCTCCCAAAAGCCCTCCAGATCTGCTCCCAGATTGGTAGCAAAGTCCTCCAGACTGCACACTGTTTGGTAGCAAAGCCTTGGAGATTGCACCTCGATTGATGAAGTGAGGTGAGGCCTTTATAGGGGAACTCCATGAGTGCAATGTGTTTCCAATCCAATGTGGGGTGTGGGATACAGAAATGTGTTTCCAACTGATGTGGGATGTGGGATTTAAGCCTTCACATGCCCTTCAAAACTTCTGCCTACGCTGAAATCCCGCACAGCCTGACCTTTATCTACTAAAACTGTCATAACTTTCTCTAGAAAAATCATTTTTACGAGCCGTAAAATTCTCCAGAAAATAGACTTCCGGTTCTTTCTAAGCATATATGGCTCATCTCATGGTTCTTCCTGAATCAATACAGTTTAATCTGCAAAAATGACTGATCTGTACGGGTAATTCTGGCAATTTAGTGAAACTCCTTTCCAAGTGCTTGTCAACCTGTAAAACAACGAAAAACAACTCAAAGTAACAAATTCCTAAGCTAACAAATGTAAATTAATGGGCCAAAATATACAATATTTGGCACTCATCAAACACTCAAATAAACTGGGCAGAAAATTCTTTAGCCCATTTCCCATCATAAAAAATATTGAGAAAGTTTTAATAAACTGCAGCTGCCAGAAAGTGCCAGGATTCATCCAGTTTTCCATATCTTCCTATAGAAACAGTACAAAGGACCTAAGACATGACACTTTCCATGTCCCTTACCTCTTACACTTGAAAAAGGTCACCTAGTCTACCAACCTCTAACCTTAATAGAGGAAAAGCATATCTGGAAGAACGAAAATAGATTATGCAATGGTTAATACAACGGGAAGAACTACCAAGGGAGGAAGCAACATGGGACATAGCTTCAGGCTTCAACAAAAGCTCTCCTCAATTCCACCTTGAGGACAAGGTGTTCCTCAAAGGAGGAAGTATTGATATAGCTGTTGCCAATGCAACTAAGGGAGGAACAAGGACATATTACAAGGAAGCTGCTGGAAGTAACAACAAACAGCAACAAAGCTACTGGCAGCAATAAGAACAAAGCATCAAGGCAGTAAGGAGTGAAGTAGAAGGGGAAGATGCGAGTGCTCAGCAGTTGAGGAGGTCTTTAAGACTCAAAGGATTACAACCATCACAATCTGGATAGCACAAACGAAATAAGTTAAGAAGAAGACAAGTTAGTTAGTGAGTTAGTTACAAGTTCGTTAAGGGTTGTTAATATGTTCAACATAATTGTAACTACCATTGTAACCATCAACTTAGCTAACTAAGTAGTCCTAAACTAGTATAAAGAGGACTTGTATTGAGAATACTCATTCATTCAATCAAAAATAAAAAAATTTATCTTCTTCTTTCTAGTTACATTCTTGGAGTTTAGGCTTGTCTCAAATCAAGTTATCCTTGTTGAGCTAGGAAAGGAATTATTATGCTAAGTTGGGATGTATTAAGGAAGTATTATGATTATTTTCTGACATTGAGTTTGATAGTTTTTAGGTGTATCTCGTTTTTGGTTTTTTAGTTGGCGTCGTTTGTTGGTTTTTGTGTTGCTATGTGGTTGTGTTTGGTCTTGGTTCTTACTTGAGTGATTTATTTGTGTGTCCTGGTGAATTTTTTTTTTATCCCATATTGTATCTTTTGCAGCTTGTTGCTTTATTAATAAATTATCTTCTCTATCAAAAAATTCTTTATGATGTGACCAAAATTACACAATCAAATAAGAACTGGACCCCTGATCAAACACTTTTGGGCAGAGAAATGACCAAACCTACTCTGATTATAAGTAGCATGCAAGCCGCTCTATAGTCAGAAGCACCTTATCCTTGACGTGAGAACTCATAAGTAGATGTCACTTCTCATAGGTAAAGGTCATTTTCTGTAAGGCTCAAGGTTAAGGAGTCACATCCTAGTTATATCCCACTTTGAAAGTCCAAGTATAGGCTTACCAATGCCTATATAAAAAGACACCAGTCTAAAGAAAAAGAAAGAGAGATACATACACCAGCACAAGGCAACAGGGAGAAAAGGAACTTAAGAAAAACCCAGGTATAGAGAGAAAACACATGAGGGACAAAGAGAATTATCTTGATCTTCTCCTCCTACCAAACATTCCCTCACCTAGCTATCACCTTCCTTTTAACTCATCTTCAAGAGCACCTATTGACTTAATCATCAGAGGGTTCTCCCCTAAGCACAATGCTTTGGGAGACTTCTTTTGCAGATGTCTGGACATCTCAAACATAGGGAAAATACCCCTATTCAAAGCTCTTTTATTCAGTCAGCTCTCGAACATCACCCCGTTGAAAGCCATGAAAGATCGGACATGCTCCATCATCTTTTTGCATCAACACTCCTGATAAAGCTGATAGCAGATGGATGATATAGCATGTAATCTGAACTAGTATAATATTTGTAACGTATCTGCTCCTACATACTTTCATTGCTATCAGGGTGCTGTTTCACTTTCCTAAACAGAAAAGAGCCAGCTGAGTCGCTGAAAGTTAATAGAGTGCTTTTACCCATAGCATTTCCGATATGACAAGGCATATTCAGCCAGTCTCCAACATTATTAGAAATCTTCACTTAAAATGCATGCATGTGTAAATTAATTGAAATTTTAGGCTTCAACATTGAAATTTGCACATGCATGATGGGCTGAAAGTGCAAATCAAAACGAAGGCAATTTGCTTATTCATTGTCCCCCACCTAATTTGCACTTTTATTGAGTACAGCTTGTATCATAGTTAGTCCATTCTTTGGGCATATAATTGCGTGTAGATTTAGTTCAATATGTTAGTTTCGTCCCTTTGTTAACTTCCCGTCCAATATAAACAATAAAATGCCAGATTAACATGATGACATGGCCAAATTTACTGAGGTAGCCTAAATTTGCATGAGAATCATCTACCTCATGCATGAGTAAACTGTATTTTTAATCCTTCGATTATACCCGATTTTATGTTTTAGTCCCCACACTAAATTTTTTCATATTTTAGTCAACCAATTGTAGTTTTAAGGTTCTAAGAAGTGCTAGAGTTTAATTACTTCACGCAATGGACATGACTTGATCAAAAGACTTATACCATCAATCATCAGAAAATGAAAATTAGTTAAGGACATAGGCATTCAAAGTATATATCTCCACGAGAAGAAACAACTATAAACAGAAAAATGTCTCTCAATTATGATTGTTTGTTTGTTTGAATATGTGCTTAAGAGTAGTTCAAACTAATAAATTCTTTTGCAACACAAAAAAATCATCATTCTTACCCAATTCTCGTTATAATTTTGAAGCATTAAAGAGAACAAGCTAACAGTTCAAACATCAAATATATATATATATATATATATATATATATTTCTTTAATATAAAACTGCATAAATAAATAATAAAAAAATAGTATAGGACGATATAATGCACTATCTTTCTAGTGTCATTAACAGAACAACTTGCCTCATGGGAGACTAAATTGTCATTTTAATTATGTAAACCAACCTTTTAGAAGAAAAAAAAATTGACAAAAATGTTAAGTGCTCTCATGTATCTTTGTCAAGATCCATGTCATTATTTGAGGGATCAAAATAAGAAACCGAGTATACTTGAAAGATTAAAAAATTGTAGTTTACCCTATAAATGGTTAATCTTTTAAGTTGCAATGGTTAATCTTGATTGTAATGGGTTCTCAAATTCATAATTTATTGCTTCAGCTTATGGGTTTCTTCAGATCTTTAACTATTTGTTCACTTCACAAACCCTTGTTCTCAAATGCTTTTTAATCAATTTAATTTATAATTATTGATATCTTGTAATAAAAAAATAAATTAAATAAATAAAAAAAGCTATTCATAATAAGTATAAATTATGTCGTACAAGTAGTATCCGGATTCCAGAGAAATCCATTAGCTAGTTTATTACAGGAAATTTGTCTTTAGGTTTAATAAAACCACACTCGAACAAAGCAGTATATATACCTTTGTTCACTTCACAAACCCTCACTATTCTAGCTCACTATCCTCTCTCACCCACTCACTACTACTTATTGGTCTCCTTCGGTGGCTTCACAATAAGGATGGGACATTTTGCATGATGTGCACAGTAGTCACTCACACTTCCTAAGAATGCTCTGCATCCACCAAGTAACAATTAATCAACAAAAGAAAAAAAGACATAAAAGATGTAATCTCAATCGGTAAAGATACATGAACACTTAAATTAAAATCAATCAAAACCCAATATAACTAGTTATAGTTGAGTCAATCAAAGCTCAAGATCGATAACTCTTTATAATGCTGCTACAGTAATTTTTTAAAAGGCAACTATAGTGCCATTGACTCAAATTACTATCAAATGATATTTAAATTGCTATCATATGTATTGAGATTTTGGACTGTCAAGTAAAGAGCACCTATAACTAGAGCTAGAATGAAAGCTTTGAGTGTATTAGGGCTTTTAGTTTGTGAGGCAATGAGAGTTTAATAACTTTGCTCTTCTTAAAGTTGTAATCGAAGATTAATAAAGTAGTGAGTCTATTGGTGAACGTAGGCAAAAAGGATGTAGAACCACATTAATTATTATTGGTTTTGCTCTTTGTTTGTTTTGCCTATTTAATTGTTGTAGTTGTGTTTTCTACCTAAAATTTGAGTAAATGGATTTAAGAGATATGGTTCTTCGGTTTCTACTGTGGTGGCTGGATGATGCATTCTTTGGGGTAACAATCATAATTTTTTTGCTGCCTTTTCTTGTTTTTTAAGTCCATGTAGTAATATGTAGCGAAGGTAAGAGCTATGCTTGAAGGCATGAAGTTAGCGCAACAACACCATATACAGGTAACTTTAGTTGAATTCGATTCCCAAATTTTAATACAAATGTTGCAAGACCAGGTTAACCCACCATGCAATTTAGTATACATAAATCGTGAGATAAAAAAATACATGGGTTCAAATGTCATAGCACAACATACTTTTCGTGAGGGTAATCAGGTAACAGATTCTATTGCTTCTTATGGGTATGGACACTAGTCACACCAAGTCTATAGGTCCAAGGAAGATCGGTCGGCACATAGCCATAGGTTATATAATTTTGATTTTAATGGTTTAGCCTATTTTAGCAATAAATAATGTATTGTTATATCTAGGGTAAGACTTAGGACCCTTTGAGGTAATGTTTTATGTCCCCCTCAAGTATGGTGCCCTTTTGTCCCCCATTTTTGTGCATCTTTTCTTTTTAATTCAACAAACATGTAGGGGTCCGCCATACCCCTCCACCACAAGGAACTTTTAATATATATATATATATATATATGGATTTTAGAGGTAAAATCTCAACAAGTGGTATCAAAGTTGTGATTCCCATGGCAAAATTACACAAAAAAAGGCATTATGTATATTGAGCTATTTGATGAATTGAAGATGAAAGAATATATGCGTATTAGCCTTTACAATTCCCTTATCACTAATTTGTTGAGCAATATGTTGGAAGATGATGAGTTCTTGCCACATGAAGAAAATGTTATAATCACAATGTTAATAGTGAGCAAGGAAGTTTGGATAGATTGGGAGGCTCTCGCAGTACTTCAAGAGAGAGATAAGTTAAATAGGTCAACTGTGTTCGAGAATGAAGAATTGTTCGTGAATATATCGATTGAGGAGCTAGACAAAGAGAGAGTGAAGCACTTCAAGGAAGGAAGAAGAAATATCAAAATCCAAGTATCTAGATTTTTCAAATAAGGAGTGCATCTACAATGAGGAAGATGAACACACATAATTGCAAAGCAAAGCGATGATAGAAGACTTGGATAAGTTGAGTAGAATGAAAGAGAGTAATAATGGAAAGACTAACGAGGACGATGAGATTCAAGTTCTTGATAGTTCAAAGATAATTATAAAAGATACCATGGACGAAGAGAGCTTGTACGTGTTGAATGAGAGGATGATTGCTACGAAAAGTAAACAAATGAAATGAGAAGACCAAAAGGAAAGATAACGTCAACCAAAAACGAAAGTCATATTTGATGATGAGTTAAAGAATTTGAGCCAAGGTGAAGATTTATTGGGATTTTAGCTCAAATCCCCACAAGGAGAACTTCTACTTAGTTTGAAAAAAATTGTTTTCGATTTTATAATTGCTTGTTCTAAGAGTAGAAGAAGTTTCCTATGTTGTTTGTTTCCTATTTGTATTAAGAAAATATCATTTTATGACGTACTAGAGAAGGTTTGAGACACAGATATATATAATTCCAATATACATTGTAAATCAAAGGGGTTTACTACTAAAGTTATGATGAAAACTTTGGATGTATTGAGGTTTTAGGTTGTCAAGTAAAGAGCACATACAATTAGAATTAGGATGAGAGCTTTGGACGTATGAAGGCTTTTAGGTTGTGAGGTAGCAAGAGTTTAACAACTTTACTCTTCCTAAAGTTGTAATTGAAGATTAATAAAGTATTGAGTTTATTGGTGAACGTAGGCGAAAATATTACCGAACCACATTAATTATTGTTATTTTTACTCTTTGTTTATTTTACCTATTTAATTGTTGTGATTGTGTTTTTTATCTAAAATTTGGGTAGGTAGATTTTAAAAGTAAAATCCCAACAAAATTATACTCAATAAATTACTATCAAATATTAATTACCATTTTACTAAATCATAGTCAAATGATAAGTCCTTTATACCACAATACTGTCAAATAGTACTCAAAATTATTATTAAATGGTACCTAAAGTAACGGGCTTGGCCAAAAATGAAATTGTCAAAGTGATGAATGATAACATTGAGGAAATGTTTAATTGGTGGAGAGAAATAATGACAAGAAAAATACGTGGAATAATTTTTTTTTTCAACGCATATAAATCACAAGCCTCTTAAATTAGAAAGAAAAAAATAAAATACGTTTTCCTTTTGTCTTTTTTTTCATCTTTTCTACCAAAGACATTATAAGAAAAATAAAATTTAAATTTCTTCAAATTGTTTGTTTTTTATCATCTCTTTTTTCTCACATTTTAATTTTCATTCTTTCTCATTTTTTTTTACCAAAAATCAAGTTATCACGTACCTTTTGATCATGCCAAGTCCACAACTACCTACAACTAGGAGATCAACGTGCATTTCGTCTGCTGCCTCACAAATCATGTCTTTCGGATCTCCATGGAGAATCAAAGTTTCTGTTTTGATCTGCACAGACTTCAATAATTCGATCAAATGCATCACTTTCTCACCACAATTAGTGCTATCATATCATATCTAATTAAATATATATCACTTAGAATTGAATAAGAGAAATCCTCAACTAAAATTACCGCCTTTCCTCTGCACATCTGCAATGCACGGGAGAGTACCGCTGCTGAAATTTCTTCTTCCGCCTTTCTACAGAATCCAGCACTGAAGATGATGCATAGAATGCTGTGGAAGAGAATTGAAAGTATTTACTCAAAAGCCAAAACAGTTAGTGGGAAGCTATTTAAGCATATAATTATAGTAAGCAAATATTTGCTTAATGTGAGTGGTGATTGACGGGAAAGGTTCACTAAGTAACTGCAGGGAGGTTCACTAGTAACTACACAATTTTTTTAAAGAAAACATTTAAGGCTGAAATTACCACTCTATCTCCTGACAGTTACTAGTGGACCTCTTCATGTCCGTGAACACTAGGAATACCGCTCATGACAAGGAGTAGTATTACTAGCATAGTTGGTTAGAGCCTGTGGCTGTTAACCACAAGCTTTTTAATATGATTTTTAATGGTTTTTTTTATAATTCTTTTCTATTGAAATTTCAACCAAAAAAAAAACTGAACTTAAGTATAAAATCATACATATGGTCATTTTAATTGGAACATGAGATAGCACATATTTTACAACGAAGATTTTATCCAGAAAAAAAAAGAACAAGAAGGAATATGTAAGTTAATTTTGTTGGTATTTCACATTTGAAGGGAAAAAAGAGAGAAGAAAACTATATGTGACCTGTTGCACCACCAGGTCCAGCTGGGTAGGCAAAGTGTTGAAAGGGTTGCTGAACATGAACCACTGTGAGCATGGCCTCGTCCGAGTGATTTGATCCAGTTGTTGGGCTGATGGCATTGAAAAGGTTATCAAGGGCCCACCTGAGTGCATAGAAACTACAATCACTATCATCGAATGCTGTGGAAGATGATGCATAGAATGCTGTGGAAGAGAATTGAAAGTATTTACTCAAAGCCAAAACAGTTAGTGGGAAGCTCTTTAAGCATATAATTATAGTAAGCAAATATTTGCTTAATGTGAGTGGTGATTGACGGGAAAGGTTCACTAAGTAACTGCAGGGAGGTTCACTAGTAACTACACAATTTTTTTAAAGAAAACATTTAAGGCTGAAATTACCATTCTATCTCCTGACAGTTACTAGTGGACCTCTTCATGTCCGTGAACACTAGGAATACCGCTCATAGGCTTCTAAAAGAAAAAAGAAAGAAAAGAAATTTCCAAATTGATGAAACGTATTTGATTGGATGCTAAACTTGCTTAAATAAGGAAAAATCATGTACAAGTGCTAATTAATTTAATTACTTGGGCAACTCTATCGAAAATAGATAAATAAATATGACTTGTGCAACTTTTTTTAATAACGAGGTCACTAATCTAATGTATAACGGAATTACAAAGGTATGAAGAACCCAAACTCGAAGAATTTGTTATGAAAAGCAAAGAACATTGGAAAGTTGAAATCATAACCAATATTTCCATGAAAGTCTATCAACTTAAGAAATAGATTGATCGTTGATGCCAATTTATGATCAATAAAATCATGACAAGGAGTAGTATTACTAGCTTAGTTGGTTAGAGCCTGAGGCTGTTAACCACAAGCTTTTTAATACGATTTTTTAATGGTTTTTTTTAAAATTCTTTTCTATTGAAATTTCAAAAAAAAACTGAACTTAAGTAAAAAATCATACATATGGGCATTTTAATTGGAACATGAGATAGCACATATTTTACAACGAAGATTTTATCCAAAAAAAAAAGGAAGGAATATGTAAGTTAATTTTGTTGGTATTTCACATTTGAAGGAAAAAAAGAGAGAAGAAAACTATATGTGACCTGTTGCACCACCAGGTCCAGCTGGGTAGGCAAAGTGTTGAAAAGGTTATCAAGGGCCCACCTGAGTGCATAGAAACTACAATCACTATCATCGATCGCCACCATCACTTTCCTCATCTTTCATGAAAGTCTTTTGTTCCTATTCCTGCTCCTGCTCCTGCATCTGCGTCGCCGTCCCTGCAACTACGCCTCCCTCAGCAGTACTCGCTGTTTCCATCACCTAACTCTCCTCAGTCCTCACTACTGTTAGGGTTAAACTACCCTATCCCTACGGATCTTGAGATACAAATATAGAGAAGAAAATAGAAATAAATCAAAGACAAACACACAGTACACGGATTTATGTGGTTCACCCAAACTCAGGTTACGTCCACGGAGTTGCAACGATTTCACTATGTCTTGAAGAACAATACAAGGAGATCTCACCCCTAGACACCCCTCTTAGTATTCACAAAGACGGCTCACACTCTTTTCACAAAAGAATGAGATGAAACTCTTATACTTCCGGATTAAAATAAAACAGTTACCAAACAGTTTTATTTTGGGTTAAAATAAAACAGTTACCAAACCAGGCTCCACACATAGCCTAACAATAACAATCTCCCACTTGGAGACTGGTCCAGTCACCAACACCAAGCACCATTTGCCTTCAAACAAAGCAACCATCGCCGCAACTCATTCACCTATCCTCAAGCTTGAAGACCAACTAAAGCTGAGCACAGCTTCAATTTCTCAATAGTGACACCCTTAGTAACATATCTGCTGAATTCTCAGTTCCACGAATCTTCTCCAGTACCAACTGTTCACTGTCGAGAAGAGAGCGAATAAAGTGATATCTCAACTGTATATGCTTCGTCCTGAAATGAAATACCAGATTCTTAGCAAGAAAAATTGCACTCTGACTATCTTTGTGTAGAGTACCCCTCTCATTCTTCTTACTCAGATCATCCAAGAGACCCTGTAACCAAACAATTTCCTTCCCAGCTTCAGTTATGGCAACATACTCAGCTTCTGTAGTAGAGAGAGCAATGATCTTCTGCAACTTAGAAGCCCAACTTACAGCTATACCACCCAGAGTATACATAATCCCTGTAGTACTCTTCCTGCTATCAACATTACCAGCTAAATCCGCATCCACAAAACTCTGCAGTTTTAAACATGCCCTTGTGAAGCACAGAGATGTATCTGAAGTGCCTTTCAAATACCTCAGGATCCATTTGACTGCCTCCTAATGTTGTTTTCCCGGATTACTCATGTACCTACTCACTACTCCCATTGCATGTGCAATATCCGGTCTTGTGCAAACTATGGCGTACATAAGACTTCCAATAGCTGAGGCATAGGGAACCCTACTCATGTAGTCTTGCTCATGCTCCGTCTTTGGTGACTGATCCTTAGATAGTCTAAAATGTCTAGCCAAAGGTGTGCTCACTGGTTTAGCAGTATCCATGCTAAATCGACTGAGAACCTTCTTCACATACTCTGTCTGTGAAAGTTTCAAAGTCCCACTGACTCTATCTCTGATGATTCTCATACCAAGGATTTGTTTTGTAGCACCCAAATCCTTCATTGCAAACTGTTTTGACAACTGTCTCTTGAGATTATTAATCTCCTCAATGTTAGACCCTGCAACGAGCATATCATCCACATACAACAATAATAGGATATAAGAGTTGTCAAAACTCTTAACATCGAAACAATCGTCTGTCTGGCACCTTGTGAACCCGGTGCTACACATGAAGCTGTCAAACTTCTTATACCATTGTCTTGGAGCTTGTTTCAACCCATACAAACTTTTTCTCAATTGCAAACTTGATTTTCCTTTCCCTGCACTGCAAATCCTTGTGGCTGATGCATATAAATATTCTCCTCCAAATCACCATGAAAGAATGTTGTCTTCACATCTAACTGCTCAAGATGTAGGTTCTTTGCAGCCACAATTCCTAGTACCAGCCTGATTGTTGCTAACTTCACAACTGGAGAGAAAATATCTGTGTAATCAACACCCTCTTTCTGTTGAAACACTTTCACAACCAATCTGGCCTTGTAGCACTTGCTACCATCATGCTCTTCTTTTACTCTTTACACCCATTTGTTATGTAAAGCTTTCTTCCCTTCTGGCAATTCAGTTAGTTCCCATGTCTAATTCATCATCAGTGAGTCCATCTCATCCTTCATGGCCAACTCCCACTTGCTAGAATTTTTAACTTGCAAAGCTTCATCATAACGTTCTGGCTCACCACTGTCAGTCAACAAAATATAGAACAAGGATGGTGAGAACAGCTGTGGAGGTCTAATGTTCTTAGAAGACCTTCGGACAACACTTATAGGCATACACTGTTCTACCTGTGGATCTGTATTCTCATCATTTTTCTGACTCCTACTCTGAACTATGCTCTCAGAAAATTCATCCAAGTCAACAAACTCAGACTTCTTTGGTTCTGGCCCTGTAACAATAGATTCTGCACTTGATCTGTCTTTGTACATAACCTGTTCATTGAAAATCACATTTCTACTCCTGATAATTTTTCGATTTTGATTATCCCAAAACCGATAACCAAAAGCTTCATCACCATAGCCAATAAAGAAACATTTTCTAGATTTAGCATATAGTTTACTGCGAGCATCAGAGTTAATATGAACATAAGATAAACAGCCAAAAACTTTTAAGTAAGAAAGGTTTACCTCATTTCCACTATATACCTATTCAGGTATCCTGCAATCCAAAGGAACTGACGATCCTCGATTTATCAAGTGAGCTGTTGTGCTAACTGCATCAGCCCAAAAAGTTTCTGACAACCCAGCATACAACCTCATACTTCTAGCACGCTCATTGAGGGTCCTGTTCATGCGCTCAGCCACGCCATTCTGTTGCGGTGTCCCGAGAATAGTCTTCTCCATCTTAATCCCATTAGCAGCACAAAATTCTCTAAATCCCCTATCTATGTACTCTCCACCATTATCAGACCTCAAATATTTTACCTTCAAACCTGTTTCAGTCTCAACCATGGCCTTCCATTTCTTAAAGGTCTCAAATACCTCAGATTTATTTTTCAGAAAATAAACTCATACCTTCTTTCTTGAGTCATCAATAAATATGATATAATACCACGAACCTCCAAAAGATGCAACCAGGGAAGCTCCCTACAAATCTGTGTGTACCAACTCCAATTTTTCAGACTTTGGAGTTCTGTCTCCTTTCAAGAAACTGACCTTTCTTTGTTTCCCAAGAATACAGCTCTCACATAAATCAAAGTCAAGGGGTTTCAACTCTGGCAGTTTCCCTTTAGACAACATCACTTTCATCCCTTTTTCGATCATGTGACCAAGCCTGCGGTGCCATAGGTTTGTATCAACTTTTGCATCAACCACTGCAATAGTATCTCTCACACTTGAGGTCATGTATAGAGTGCCCGTTTTTGTTCCACGAGCCACTACCATGGCTCCCTTTGTAATCTTCCAAGTAACAGCCCCAAATGTCACCGTGTGACCTTCAGCATCAAGCTGTCCTACAGAGATCAAGTTCCTCATCAATTTTGGAACATGTTGCACTTTCTGTATCAACCACACAGACCCATTCGACAATTTAATGTGAACGTTTCCTATACCCACAATATCCAAGGCTTCTCCATCAGCCAAATATACCTTCCCAAAATCACCTGTCACATAGTGCTCCATGATTTCTCGGTGTGCAATGGTATAGAAAGAAGCTCCTGAGTCCAAAACCCAAGAGTCAATGGGACTATCAACATAAAGTAATAGGGCATCCTGTAGTTCTTCTGTCACAGCATTTGCAGCATCGTTCTCATTCCTTTTCTTCTGCGGTTCTCTACAATTTTTCTTAAAGTGGCCAGTCTTGCCACAATTCCAACATTCCAGTTGTCGTCCAGATCTGGATTTACTCCTACCTCCTATTCTGGATTTTGATCTACTCCGATTGAAATTTCTATCTTGTGCTCTACCTTTTGTCTCAAGATTTAAAGCGGAACCAGAACCCGAGGTTTCACCCAAATCTCTCATGCGAACCTCCTCGCTTAAAATCAAATCCCGAATATCTTCATATTTGAGTTTATTCTTCCCTACAGAATTACTCACCACCATTCTCATGGCCTCCCAACTGTTGGCAAAATAATTAAAGCACAGATCTCATCATCAAAATCAATCTCAACAGAGGACAATTGATTAATAATTGTATTGAACTCATTCATATACTGCACAATAGGGGTATTTTCTGCCATCTTCAAATTGAACAACTTTTTCATCAGATGCACTTTGTTGTTAGCCGACGGTTTTTCATACCTATTGGACAAAGCCACCATCATATCCTTGGTGGTCTTCTCCTTCAGAACATTGTGCGCAACTGATCTTGATAAAGTTAATCGAATAACTCCCAGTACCTGTCTATCAAGAAGATTACATTCGTCTTCTTTCATACTGTCTGGATTTGCCCCTAATAAAAGCAAATGTAATTTTTTCCCATAGAGATAATCCTCGATTTGCATCCTCCAATACCCAAAATCTGTGTCATCGAATTTCTCGATTCCTGTCGCCTTTTCTTCTTCTCCAGCCATCGCTCCCACTCAAAAACCAATAGCTCTGATACCAGTTGTTAGGGTTAAACTACCCTATCCCTATGGATCTTGAGATGCAAATATAGAGAAGAAAATAAAAATAAATCAAAGACAAACACACAGCACACATATTTACGTGGTTAATCCAAACTCGGGTTACGTCCACAGAGTTGCAGCAATTTCACTATGTCTCAAAGAACAATACAAGGAAGTCTCACCCCTAGACACCCCTCTCAAAATTCACAAAGACGGCTCACACTCTTTTCACAAAAGAATGAGATGAAACCCTTATCTTTCTTGGTTAAAATAAAACAGTTACCAAATAGTTTTATTTTGGGTTAAAATAAAACAGTTACCAAACCAGGCTCCACACATTGCCTAACAACACTACTACACTACTGTGTCACAAAAAAGTTATTGAAATCAATATAAATATAAATTATAATTACTCATAGAAGACCCTTTGTTGTGAAGGTGTTACGTGGCAGCCAAAAAGAAGACGCGTGGCCTACATGCAGGTACAAAGTTCCAATGGACCATGCAAAACGATGGTTGGGCTTGGAGGATTTGCTTGCTCACTCTTATCTTATCTCGAACAAATATTTTACTATATTTCCAGTTGTGTCGTTGGTGTTCAGCAAATTCATCGCTTTATAATACGAAGAAATTCAATTTCATTCACAGTGGTTTGTGATCCGTGCAATGAAAGGAATAAACTCATTTGATTATATTTTATTTTTAAAAGTGATTGAAATATCACTTAAAAGATAGTTTTAAAGTAATTTAATTTTTAAAAATTAAAAAATCACTCTTACATGTATTATCATTTTAATTTAAATAATTATTCTCTTAAAAGAGAAATTATTAACAGTCTAATAAAAAAATAATCTCCTAATTAAAAGAATTATGGACATTGTTAATTTATTTATAAGATAAATAAAATATTAAAATATTATTTAATCTATATAAATAAAATATATGTGTTTCATCTTTGAAATGTAATGCTAATGGTTTAATTACTTTCAAGCAAATGCATTTAATATTAAACAACATGTTTAAGCTTTTTACATATTTTGAATCGCCGAATCATTTGAAGCAGTTGCAAGTAAATAATCAAATGCAGAAACTACAAACTTTGCTTTATACATATTATACTATACTTTGCACATTCTTTTGTATTTTAAATTTCAAAATCAGTTGAAAATATAAATTCATCATGAACACATTAATTATAATCGATAAATTAAATATTCATAAATCATCAAAATAATTTTGTAGCTTAATTAAATTCACATGAATAGTCAAAATCATTATTAACCTTTTAATCTCTTCATTATATTCAAATTTTGTATATTTCAATATATAAATTATTTTACTTCATCTTAAAACTCCCATATTTTTACCCAATATCTATTAGTTTTTTATTTCTCATTTATATTTAAATTTTGTATATTAAAATATTAATTAAACTTAATTGATTTCATCTTAAAAATCATGCATATTTTTTCTATTGGTTGTATCTATATTTGTTAGTTTTTTTCGTCCTCAATATATTAAGAATATTTTTTATCTAATAGCTTTTCAATTACTCATTATATTCAATTTTTTATCAGAATATTTTTTTCATCTATTCAGTATATTTAAATTTTGTATCTACTCATTATATTAAAAAAAGTTATCTATTATTTTTATGTATATTTTAAAAAAAATTAACTTCTCGTTTTATTCAAAAATTTCATATCTCAATATATAACTTATCATACTTTATCTTAAAAATCTCGTATTTTATCAATATCTATTAACTTTTTTAATCTCCTTGTTATATTCCATTTTTATAAATTTCAATATTTAAACTTATCTTATTTCATTTTAAACATCTTGAATTTTTTTCTTCTCATTATATTCAAATCATTTTATCTAATAGCATTTCAACTATTTATTATATTCAATTTTTTTATCAAAACATTTTTATTTATCTATTAGCTTTTCATCTCCCTGATATATTTAAATTTTGCATCTATTTATTATATTAAAAAATTATATTTCAATATTTAGTCTATCTTATTTCATCTTAAAATTCTTTCATTTTTTTCTATACCTATTAGCTTTTTTATCCTTATTATATTTCAATATCAAACTTATCCTACTTCATCTAAAGAATAGGTTTATCAATATCTATTAGCTTTTTTATCTTCTCATTATATTCAAATTTTTTTATATTTCAATATTCAAACTTAATTTATTTTATTTTAAAATTTCTATTTTTTTATCTATTACCTTAATCTATATCTAATGTAGCTTCTTTTTACCATTTTATATATATTCAGAGTATTTTTTTTATCTATTAGCTTTTTAATTACATATTATATTCCTTTTTTATGCCAGAACATTTGTTTATCTATTAGCTTTATCAATATCTCTAAGCTTTCTTATCTCCTCGTTATATTCAAATTTTGTATATACTCAATATATTAAAATTTTGTATATTTCAATATTCAACTTATTATATCTCATCTTAAGAATCCTGTAGTATTTGTCTATTACCTTTATATATATATTTATATATATATATAAACTTTTTTATCTCATGATTTTATTCAAATTTTGTATATTTTAATATTGAAACTTATATTATTTCATCTTTAAAATCTTGAATTTCTTTTTCTATTAGTTTTTTTCTCCTAATTATATTTAGAGCATATTTTATCTAATAACTTTTCAACTATTCATTATATTCAATTTTTTTTATCAAAGCATTTTGATTTATCCATTAGTTTTTTCATCTCCTCGTTATATTTGAATTGTATATCTACTATTTATATTAAAATTTACTCACTTTGTCCCATAATGATTGTCACATTCACTATTTATCTAATTAAATGATTTATTTTTAATATCAAATCATTGACGAAACTTAATTTTTTCTTCAAATTTACATAAATAGATTTTAGAGGTTTCTATTTTTTCATATTTTCAAGATGATTAAATATGTAAAATAATTAGAGTCAAAATTACTTCAAAAAGTCAAACACGATAAAATTTTTGGAATGGAGGGAGTAATATATTTCAATATTCAATCTATCTTATTTCATCTTTAAAATCTTGCATTTTTTACATATATTTATTAGCTTTTTATCTCCTCATAATATTCAATTTTTGTATATTTCAATATTCAAACTTAACTTATTTCATCTTAAAAAGTCTATTTTTTTTTCTATTACCTTAATCTATATCTATTGTAGCTTTTTTTCCCTCGTTATATTTAGAGCATTTTTTTATATATTAGCTTTTTAACTATTCATTATATTCATTTTTTTTTCTATCAAAGCATTTGTTTATCTATATCTCTTAGTTATTCTTATGTTCTCATTACATTCAAATTTTGTATCTACTCAATATAATAAAATTTTGTATATCTCATTATTTTTCTTATCTTTTTTAATCTCAAGAATCCTGCAATATTTATGTATTAACTTTTTTATTTTCTCATTATGCTCAAATTTTTTATATTTCAATATATATCTTATCTTACATTATCTCAAAATTCCTGCATTTTTATCTAAAATGTTTATCTATATCTATTATTTTTTTCCTCTTCTCATTATATTTTTATTTTGTATATTTCAATATTCAAAATTTTCTTATTTCATCTTAACTATGTTGTTATTTAAAATTTGGTATGAATATTGCACATCATATAGAATTTAATTTGTAATTAATAACACACTAAACTTAACCTTTTTTTATGAAATAATTATTTTCAACTTACAGAGTTATAATGAATATTTAAATTAAATTAACATACCTAAAAAAGTGAATAATTTAACGTTGGATAGTGAATATGTTGAGAAAGTGAAGACATGAAGTCGATCCAACCTATTTCAATTGCTAAAGAGTAAGAAATCACTTTTACATATTAATTAAATTGAATAGGGAACTAATAATTTACATTGAGTATTGGATTGATTATATACAAGTATAGGAGTGAACAAATCCCTTAATTATAGGAGTAATACAAGAGATAAAGATTTATGGTTTATGGTAACTATACAACAATAATACATAACACAATTGTAGGAAAGTTGACTTTAGGAATATCTCTTAATATATAACATAACTGACTATGGGAATATCTGTTAATACTCCCCCTCAAGTTGGAGTATGGAGGTCCTAAATGCCAACTTGTGTAATAAGGAATGGAACTACTCTTTACCCATTGGTTTGTTGAAAACATCAGCAAGTTATCGTGACCTAGGAACATGTGAAGTATTGAAGAGTCTTGCATGTTGTTTCTCACGAATAATGTGACAATCGATCTCAATATGTTTGGTATGTTCATGAAAGACAGGGTTGGAAGCAATGTGTAGGGCCGCTTGATTGTCAAATTTTAAGTGTATAGAGAGAGAAAGGTGCATGCCAAGATCAGATAGAAGAGCCTTAATCCAAATCAACTCGCAAGTGGTTGTTGCCATGGCTTGGTATTCTGCCTTAGCAGAGGATCGTGAAACTGACGATTGCTTCATGATTTTCCAAGAAATGGTGCTTTGGCCAAGAATTGTGATGTAGCCGGTGGTTAAATGTCACGTGGTAGGGCCGCTAGACCAATCTGAGTTAGAATAAATAGTGAGATGCAACGTACTAGATGAGGAAAGGAATATACCCAATCCTTGAAAATATGATGTAGCACAGAATTCAAAAGGCTACATTCAAGTGAGGGTTACAGGGTCGATGCATGAATTGACTCAATATATTGACAAAGAAGATGATATCAAGTTTGGTGATAGTTAGTTAAATCAAGCAAACAGTGAGGCAATGATATATGGTGGGGCTTGAGAGAAGTTCACCATCGTCAATAGAGAGTTTGACATGTATTCCATAGGAAAATAATAAGGGACAAGCATGGAGATGATCGCAATCTTGAGTATTCTAGGGCATACTTACGCTGTGAGAAAAAGGTACCAACAGGGGAGCGAGAAACCTCGATGCTAAGAAAGAATTTCAAGGAGTCAAGGTCTTTGATGAAGAAGCTATGATGAAGGTAGACCTTGAGGTAATCAATAGCTCTGAGACTGTTATCGGTGACAACAATATCATTAGCGTAGACTAGGACAACAATGAAGGTGTGATGTTGGGATTGAATCAATAGAGAGTGGTATGTCGAGGATTTAGTGAAGCCAATGTCCTTGAGGGTAGTTGAGAATTTGGAGAACCAATTCTTAGAATCTTGTTTTAAGCCATAAAGAGATTTTATAGCTGGCAAACTCGATGCTCCCCCTTTTGAGCAAAACTAGGAGGGATTGTCATGTAAAATTCTTTGTGCAGACCACCACGGAGAAAGGCATTATTGACATCGAGTTCATGGGGAGGACAATGTTCAACATAATGACTAATTTAGTGTTTGGTGCAAAGTTTTTAGCTACTAAACGAACTTTGTATCGCTCAATGCACCCATTAGCTTTAGTCTTCACCTTGTACACCCATTTAAAACTAATGGGATGCTTGTCAAAGGGAAGATCTTCCAAGGTCCAAGAGTTTTTTTTCTGGAGGGCTTTAATTTTTGCCTCCATTGTAAAGCATCATTAAGGAATTATAATTTCCTGAGACAAAATCTTGGTTCACTATGAGAATCAATGTTAGTAAGGAAGGCATTATGAAAAGGTGAAAAATGAGCATAAGAAATTAAATTAAAGAGGGGATACTTTGTACCAGATGTAGCAAAACGTGAAAAAAATTGAGTTGGGGAAATACTACATTGAGTTATGGAACAAACAATAATTGTGAAGATGGGATAGACGCAGAATGGTACGACTTGAGCAGTGGAGAGTAAGAAGAAGATTTGTGGAAGCTAAAGGCTTTCAATGGTGTAGTAGTGGAGTCCAATGTTAGATGATTAATGTCCTGGGTAGGAGTTGGAGAAGAATTTTTGCTGGTGGTGCTTGGATGTGCTGTGGCACATCATTAAGTGGGGTTTAGAAAGTGTTATTAGGTGCTACATCAGGTATAGGAACGAGTAAAACAGTGGAGGAGGGATGAAGAAGTATTGTGTTGTTGAGAGAATTAGAATTGGTCTTCGATGAAGTGAACATCACGAGATGTGAATATCTTTTTGGTTTCAAGATCGTAAACAAGATAGCCACGTTGAGTAAATGGATAATCAACAAAGATGCATTTGGTGGCTCTTAGTGAGAATTTGTGGCTGTGGTGTTTGAGAGTAGAGGCATAGTAGAGACAAATAAAAGGATATTGTTCTTGTCTATAATTTTAGATTACCCTTATGAAGTGGTATATGCATGGATTATTTCTCTTTGAGAATTGTTCTTCTACATCCCAACCAAACTTCTTGAGGTGTTCCACCATAGATGACACTACCAATCAAATCATTGGAAAGAGCGTTAAGAATCCAAGACAATAACATGTCATTACAGAACTCCCAAGAATAAAGATCAATAGATGAAGGTGTCAGTTTCTAAAGACTACTATCAATGAAGCCAAGTTTATTTTTGCATTTAGGTCTATTTTCATGGCACTCTTCCAGGTTGGATAGTTATCACCTATTAAAAGTTATGTGATCGAGACTGCTCTTGGGTGATCAGAGTGATGCAGAAAGTATGGTGATAATGGATCAATGAATTGAGATGTAGTTTATGAGTGAGTTGCAGTAATGGTGCTGGTGTTTGATTCCATCGCTCACAAGGTAGAAGATGAAAAGTTGAAAAAAAAAAAATAAGTAAAGGTTAGTGTTGTGTTACCATGATGAAATTAAATAGGCAACTGATAATATGCAATGAGTGTTGGACTAATTATATACAAGTTAGTAGGGAACAAATCCCTTAATTATAGGAGTACTACAAGATATAGAGGTGTATGGTTTATGGTAACCATTGAAAAATAATATACAACACAATTCTAGGAAAGTTGACTACAAGAATATCTCTTAATCTACAACATAATTTACTCTAGGAATATCAACTGATACATATTTTATTAAATTATACTATTTAGAAAGAAAAAAACTATTTAAAATAAAATGTGTCAAGACTTACATATCGTGCATAAATAAAATTATTGTGCAACGCCTTTTACCTTTGTACTACCATAAATTTATTTCCAACTGAACGATGGTAAGCAGGTTATAAAAAAAAAGAACTATAGTAGATTTAATGCATGCACGAAGAAAATGAACTATTTGTATTCAATAAATGTAACGATCCATCATGAGTTGGCCACTCCTGAGACGGTGTTGTCAAATTTTGAAAATCTCAGCACGACACATATATGCAACAATAAAAATTATACCAACAGAAAATATATATTTTTTCATCAATCCTCAACCCCCAACAAGGCAGATACATCATTCTGTTCTTGACTTAAACATTTTATACAACGTAATATGCATGAATATTTACAAATAAATTTTTATTTTATTTTCTCATTAGTCTGAGGATGTGGACACGCACGTGGCTTACAGATAATGACTTTATCTGAATCTCAACTCACCAAACTATCTGTCATGCTTGCTACCTGAAATCATTGTACAAGATAAGTGAGTTTCACAAGCTTAGTGAATTAAATTTACTAGAAGTATTCAATTTTATACTCCCAGTTACATCTTATAATTCAATTACTTCTAAAAAATCTTTCGATATTCATTCATATTTTTTCCTCAAATAATTCAATAACAATATTCTGTAATCACTACTCAATTTCATAATTCCCCTATTACACAATCTCTTCTTAAGTTACTCATCAGACATATTTTCATATTTCTTCCTTAGCATATTGTCTCTCTGTAATACTCATTCCTCTATCAATAGATTTACAATCACAAATAGCATTTTAACATATCAAGCAATAACGATCAATATTTAAAGAAAATGCATTGTATGAAGTTAAATGCTATTATTATTGGGAACGTCTCACATGTCAACATGTTTTTTATCTTAGACCAACCACCTTCTCGGTTCTTTCATTCTCATTTAGACCGGCTGCCTCTTCGACTCTTTTATTCTCATTTAGATCGGCTGCCTTCTCGGTTCTTTTATTTTCATTTAAACCGGCTGCCTTCCTGGTTCTTTTATTTTCATTTAGACCGATTTTCCTCCTAGTTCTTTTATTTCATGCATAATCGTATGAATAATGATATGAATATGCATGTGAATAAAAAAAATTAAAAACAAACATGTATTCAGACATTTAAACTAGCTATCCTAATTATTCTCAAATTATTATTTGAAAAATTCCACTAAATTCTTTTCCTCATAAATCATATCAAATCATCAACCATAGTGTTGTGAGTTTTAATTTACTCGCAAGCGCACGAGTCGTTTGCAGTATAGCGTTGTGCAAGTGCGAGGTCGAATCCACAGGGAATTGTGTTGTGAAAATATAATTTTTAATCTAAACTAACTCTATCTTAACCTAGTTCCGAATTTTGAATGATAATTTGTAAAATAAATTAAAACTAAATTAAATTGATTTTAAAATCTAATAATAAAAAGCACTAAGGTTTCCGAATCCACCCCACCAAAGTTAAGCATACATGTTCTAAAAATATAGCCTATCAAAACATTCAATGAATCCAACTATAAGACAAAAAACAAAGAATATCCCAACTAAACCAAAAGCACCCGATGTATCCGCTCTTAACAAATCACAAAGGGAATCCAATTTAATCGAAAAGCATTCAATGTATCCATCAGATGAAACACAAAGAAAATCCAACAGACAATTTAAACTCAATCAATTATAAGATTAACTCAAATAATTGACAGAACATTTATACTAAAAAATTGTCAGATTTGTACAAGCAAATCTGAACTACTACGCCAAACAACGGCGGGGCTTCATCTTCAACCTTAGCTGAAGAGTCTAGCCACTCATAATTATAAAACTATAATAACAAGTACTAAACATTTAAACTAAAACAACTGAATATAAATAAATAAATAAACAACTTTACATGGGAGAAATTCCACTCGCTGACGGGCGGCGCTTCCCCTCGTAGTAGCAATGCCTTCGGGATCCACCAGAATGCTGGCAGATGTCCACCGGTAAACACCAAAGTGGCTCAGGAATTGTACACTGGATTATGAAGCCAAATGGTGTTTATATAGGGGGAGACCCGGAGCAAAACAGGTTGCAGAAACGATGTGGGATACAGGCCCGTGTGCGCTCGATCGCAGTGTAGTGCGATCGATCGCAGGTACGATCGATCGCATGTCTTGTGCGCACGATCTCATGTGCGCTCGATCGCATGTCTGCTGCGATCGATCGCAAATGCACTGAACTTCAATTATTTCGATGTGGGATGTTGACCTTGCGCTCGTTCAAAGGCAGGTGCGCTCGAGCGCTGGTGCACTCGATCGCATATCTGTTGCGATCGAGCGCAATGTCTCCAGAAGCTTCAAATCAACCTGAAATGCTGCACTTTCTCCACAAACATGTAAAAACACACAAAACACAAGAAAAACATAAAATGAAGTAAAATACTACTAACTAAGAGCATAACAAATGTAAGTTAAGGGTCTAAAATATGCAATATTTAAGACTCATCAAATACCCCCAAACTTATATTTTGCTAGTCCCTTAGCAAAACAAAATAAAAGACTCAATGAAAAACAAAGAACATAAAAATAAAGTCATCACTCATGGTATCCAAAAATTTAATGAGCACACATCATCATGATATTCATTCATAAGCAAGCTTAAAAAGGTAAACCCATCTTCGCAATGAATAGAAATGTTAAAATCTAATTACTTACAAAAGGCAGGATAAGGCATCACAAGCTTGAATCAGTGTAAGGTGAATTAGTACATAAAAATGAAGCTTCCAAGTAACTCTAATGTGTAAGGTCTCCATGTCTCAAGATTCACCGAATTTCCCATCAAAAATGAACGAAAAGGCATAGTTTTTATTTTATTCACTTTTTTTATTTTTAAATAAGGCACGGCTATGTTTAGTTCCCTTAAGCTTTCTAATTGACCCATGTAGCGAGTGTTGAGTCAATGACTCCCAAACCAGGTGGCTTTAGGGCATTAGGTGTACAGACACCCCTAAGGACTTACTAACTCGAGTCAAAAAGGCTACGAAAATAAACCGGCCTTAATACTACCAAGCAAAATTCCACCTTTTGACGTGAACACTCACTGCTTACTGAGGCAAGAGGTCCAGTTACTCAGCGAAAAGTTTATTGATAAATTTTTTTTTTTTTTTTTTTTTTTTATGCCCAAGAGTTCATCCAATAAGTCATCCAGTTTCAGTTAAGATAAGGAAAAATACACATTAAAATCACATGTCATACCTCACATAATTTGTGCTAATGTGCTCGTGTGAGATTAGATCAAACATGTGAATTCTCAAAATGCCTAAAGTAAGTAACTAAATTTTAAAAATTTATCACCAGATCATGTGTTCAAAACGTTAAGCTCACCAATGACATCACATCACAGAAAATGTTAGATCAACCAAAATTTCACGATAACATGAGCATGCATTTATCTCTATGACGAAAAGACAACAAATTAGGACAAAGTGTGTGATGTGTCTCCCATACCCCCAAACTTAAATTACACATTGACCCCAATGTGTGACTAATATGGAAAGAGCTGACCTGAGATATGGAGAACTATCTGGACTGGTATGGCTCATAGCATACCCCCAAACTTGAACTGAAGTACGCTTTGTCCCTGAAAAATAAAAACTGGAAAACAAAAAAAATACTGGAAACAAATATTAATCATAAAAATACGAAATAATAAATAAACAAAAGAAAAGATAAGCTGTGGGGTGCCTCCCATGAGCGCTAAGTTTAACGTCTTCAGCCAGACCCAACATTAGTAAACATGCCCAACTAAGTGCTCCACCATCCGATCAATAAATGGGAATGGAAAATGATCAGGCCTAGTGGCAACATTCAATTTACGGTAGTCTAGACACTTTCTCCATCTTGACTGCATTCGAGTTGGAACCAACTCGTTGTCTCTATTTACTACCGTAAATTCAGCACGTTTGGGCACGACTGAAATCTGGCTCACCCCCTTGCTATCAGAGATGGGATAAATGATCCCTGCCTCTAACAGCTTAATATCTTTTGCCCTCACAACCTCTTGCATAGCAGGGTTGAGCCTTCTTTGTGGCTCCCTCGATGGCTTGGCATTCTCCTCCAACTGTATCGTGTGTATTACCAACGAGGGGTTGATTCCCTTGACATCCTCAATAGTCCAGCCTATAGCTTCCTTATGCTCTCTTAAGATGTCCAAGAATTTCTCCTCTGGAGCATCACCCAAATCTAAAGCTATCATTATAGGCAAAGAATCTGCTGGACCTAGGAACTTATACTTAAGATTGTCTGGTAAAGGCTCAAGTTCCTTCTTGGGGGTTTCAGGTGCGGTGGTCTCCTCCTTCTCATTGCTTTCTCGAGGATCAGACTCCAAAATGATATTTACTTCATCGAGTAACTTATCTAAGCCCAAGTCCTCTCCAAAGTGAGCAAAGCATGCCTCCAAGGGATCCTCAAACTCCTCTCCTTTCTTGGGCGCTTGTAATCTCTCAGGGTAAGGCACTTTAGGTAAAAACGACCTAGGGAGATCCTTAATGATAGGTGTGGCTGTAGATGGCTCAGCATCTCTCTTTTCTTTGTTGCCACTTTCTTGCCCTTGTATAGAAGTTGATAAATTTCTCACCGCAAATTGTTCCTTTGGGTTAGGATCAGGTTGACTGGGGAACTTTCTTTCCTCTCCTTCACCCACGTAACTTGCGATTTGATCAATTTGACTCTCTAGCTCGGCAATCGCTTGGGTGTTTTCTATGGTTGCACTCATCACTTCACTCATAGATTGGCTAGTCGTTTTCATGAAATCATTGAGAGCGTCCTCCAATGACTGTGAAACCGACGCTGGCGCTTGAATGGGAGCTTGGTAAGCGGGTGATGGTGCTGGATAGGCATAACTTGGTATTGGTGGAGGAAATTCGGGAGGGTATTGATTATAAGGGGCTCCTCCCTGATTCATCAGTTGGTTCTGCTCCCATGAAAAATTAGAGTGGTTCCACCACTCTGGATTGTATGTTTCGGAGTAAGATCCATTTGGTTCCCAACAACAGTCATTGAAAGCATTCATTTGTTCCATGGGGTACTCGGCACAAGCCGGCATTGATGGACAATTCTGTGCTAGATGCATAGGACTAGCACAGATGGAACAGCTATCAACATTGAATGTGTTGGCAGCATTGAGGGACGGGCCGGTTATTTTAATGAAATCCTTGAGGGCGTCCTCTAAAGACTGTGAAACCGGCACTGGATTCATCCACATTTTTTTTTTAAATTAAATTTTTTTTTTATTTTTATAACTAACTAGTAGAAAAATAAAATCAATTCAGACCAAAAATTTTCACAAACAAAACAATTCCCCGGCAACGGCGCCAAAAACTTGTTGTGAGTTTTAATTTACTCGCAAGCGCACGAGTCGTTTGCAGTATAGCGTTGTGCAAGTGCGAGGTCGAATCCACAGGGAATTGTGTTGTGAAAATATAATTTTTAATCTAAACTAACTCTATCTTAACCTAGTTCCGAATTTTGAATGATAATTTGTAAAATAAATTAAAACTAAATTAAATTGATTTTAAAATCTAATAATAAAAAGCACTAAGGTTTCCGAATCCACCCCACCAAAGTTAAGCATACATGTTCTAAAAATATAGCCTATCAAAACATTCAATGAATCCAACTATAAGACAAAAAACAAAGAATATCCCAACTAAACCAAAAGCACCCGATGTATCCGTTCTTAACAAATCACAAAGGGAATCCAATTTAATCGAAAAGCATTCGATGTATCCATCAGATGAAACACAAAGAAAATCCAACAGACAATTTAAACTCAATCAATTATAAGATTAACTCAAATAATTGACAGAACATTTATACTAAAAAATTGTCAGATTTGTACAAGCAAATCTGAACTACTACGCCAAACAACGGCGGGGCTTCATCTTCAACCTTAGCTGAAGAGTCTAGCCACTCATAATTATAAAACTATAATAACAAGTACTAAACATTTAAACTAAAACAACTGAATATAAATAAATAAATAAACAACTTTACATGGGAGAAATTCCACTCGCTGACGGGCGGCGCTTCCCCTCGTGGTAGCAATGCCTTCGGGATCCACCAGAATGCTGGCAGATGTCCACCGGTAAACACCAAAGTGGCTCAGGAATTGTACACTGGATTATGAAGCCAAATGGTGTTTATATAGGGGGAGACCCGGAGCAAAACAGGTTGCAGAAACGATGTGGGATACAGGCCCGTGTGCGCTCGATCGCAGTGTAGTGCGATCGATCGCAGGTACGATCGATCGCATGTCTTGTGCGCACGATCTCATGTGCGCTCGATCGCATGTCTGCTGCGATCGATCGCAAATGCACTGAACTTCAATTATTTCGATGTGGGATGTTGACCTTGCGCTTGTTCAAAGGCAGGTGCGCTCGATCGCATATCTGTTGCGATCGAGCGCAATGTCTCCAGAAGCTTCAAATCAACCTGAAATGCTGCACTTTCTCCACAAACATGTAAAAACACACAAAACACAAGAAAAACATAAAATGAAGTAAAATACTACTAACTAAGAGCATAACAAATGTAAGTTAAGGGTCTAAAATATGCAATATTTAAGACTCATCACATAGCTCATCAAGAATTTCATATATCACCTTTAATATTAAATCGACTCATTATTCTAATAATATTACTTCTCATATAATAATTTTCTACACATCTATTATTCCTATCATACCTATCAACCAATTTTTCATCTACCATCAAAGCATAAGTTAATAATTTATTATAATATTATCACTACATATTTCATATTTATCTTGATTACTTAAATTAAATCTAACTCACCACGTAGCACTTAGAGCTACCCATGGATCACCTTCTTGCTTTTCCTGCTTCTCTCAGCAATTTTTCCCGGTTTTTTATCGTCAACACTTGACATAATATTTATATTAAAATTTTAATTTATTCTTCAATTCTTCCATAATTCACACACTTTGAAAACTCCCACTTTGAATTCTAGAAAATTTCATGTATGCTAAAATTTCAAAAATAAACTTCATGTTATTACCTTCTGTTTTTCTTAGAGCTTCCTGTGATTCTCTATAAAATTATCTTGTTAACTCATTCAAAATTTTACTCTTTCAACCTTTCTTTGGGTCTCCAAGTGTTTAAAGAAAGAGAGTAATTTGAATCGTAGTTGAAAGAAAACCAAATAAGACTTGGTAAGTAATAAAATAAACTAATGTTATATATATATATATATATATATATATATATATATATATATATATGCAAAACTTTAAAACATTACTCAGCATCCCCCACCTTCAAAATGTTGCCACGATTTGTGATACTGTATTACATGCAGCATCACACTCCTCTTTTGGCAACAGATGTTTTTTTTTTCTTTCTTTCTTCTGGATGCCAGATTTTTTTTCTTCTTTTTTTTCTTTTTCTTTTCCTTTTTCATGCTATCCACGATTTTTTTTTAGAATTGTTTTATAAAAATAAATATTTAACATTTATATATATATATATATATTATTTTAACTCTATGTCACATTTATTAAAGTACTTCTTTACCCTTACTTTACAAATACGAGTATTACAATTCTACCCACCTTACAAAAATTTTATCCCTGAAATTTCCTTACCTAATTCATGAAAGAGTTGGGGGTATTCTTTCCTCATTCTTGCTTCATGCTCCCAATTGACTTCTTTGACATCTTTGTCCTGCCATAATATTTGAATCAAATGAATGACTTTATTGTACAAGACTTATTCCTTTCTGTCTAGAATTCTGACCGGTACTTGCATAAAAGTCAAATCTTCCTGAAGTTCTATCGCTTGATTCGAGATACTATGGGATTCATCGTGTAAGTACTTTCTCAACAGTGACACATGAAATACATTATGTAATTGCTTTAACTCTGGGGGCAAATCCAATCGATATGCTATTGGTCCAATTCTCTCAATCACCTCATATGGCCCCACAAAACTCGGACTCAACTTTCCCTTCTTTTTATACCTCAACACACCCTTCTACGGAGATATCTTCAAAAATACCCAATCACCAACTTGAAACTCGAGAGGTTGTCTTCTTTTATCAGCATATCTCTTTTGTTTGTTATGTGCTGCTCTAAGGTTCTCTTTAACCAGTTTGATCCTTTCAGTAGTCAAATCTATCATTTATGGACCAAATATCTTTCTCTCTCGAACTTCTTCCTAGCAAACTGAAGTTCTACACCTCTTACCATATAGAGCCTCAAATGGTGCCATTCTAATATTAATTTGATACTGATTATTGTATGCAAACTCGATCAAAGGCAAATAAGCATCCCAGCTCACTGAGAAACTTAATACACTTGCCTTCAGCATATCTTCTAGTATTCTAATGATTATTTCCGTCTCCCCATCAGTTTGTGGATGGAAAGCTGTACTAAACCGCAATTGCGTACCCATAGCTTCTTGAAAACCTCTCCAAAATCTAGAGGTAAATCTAGAATCTCTATCTGATACACTGTTCAAGGGTACTCTATGTAATTTTACTATCTCCATTACATAAAATTCAGCCAACTTTTCAGGACTTCATGTAGTTTTAATAGGAAGGAAATGTGAAGACTTAGAAAGTCTATCCACTATAATCCACATAGCGTCATGTCCTCTCTGGGTACAGAGAAAACCAGAAACAAAATCCATACTCACATTTTTCCATGGTCACTCGGGTATTAGAAGAGGTTGTAACAAACCTACTGGATGTCTATTCACAGACTTCACTTGTTGACATGTCAAACATTTAGAAATATGTTCCACTATATTCTTCTTCATCCCTGACCACCAAAAATTCAATCTCAATCTCATGTACATCTTATTATTACTCGGGTGCATGGAATATATAGAATCATGAGTCTCACTTAGTATCTCTTTTCTTATCTCCACATTATTGGGAACACAAACTCTATGCCCCAATACCACCATACTGTCTTCTCTAATTCTAAAATTAATTAGTTTCCCACTCAACATTTCCCGTCTAATTTTCTCTATCCCCTCATCTCTACCATGCATCTGTAATAAACGATCAATAATAGAAGATTGTACCACCATATTTGCCATCAATGCTCCTCTATCATTGACACTCAATTGCGTCCGTATGCTTCTTAATTCTATCAACAAACTAATATTATGACTCCCCATAGCAGCTAATCTTTCTATAGCTTTTCTACTCAATGCATCAGCTACTACATTAGCATTTCCTGGATGATAGTGAATTGTACAATCATAATCACAAATCAACTCCATCCACCTCTTTTGCCTTAAATTCAACTCCTTCTGGGTCGGTAAATGCATAAAGCTTTTATGATCGGTAAAAATTTCACAATTGGCTCCATATAGATGATGTCTCCAAATCTTCAAAGCAAAAAACTATGGCAGCCAATTCTAAATCATGGGTCGAGTAATTCCTCTCATGGTTCTTCAATTGCCTAAATGCATAAGCTATAACTTTCTCATATTGCATCAACACACATCCCAACCCCTGATGTGACGCATCACTATATACCACAAATTCTTCATCACCAGAAAGAAGCACTAATACCAGGACAGTTGTAATACCCGTATTTGTAAATTAAGGGTAAAAAAGTGATTTAATAAATATGACATAAAGTTAAAATAATATATAGATATTTTAAATGCGAAAATTTTAAAAAAATCTAAAATCATCGAGAATGGAAATAAAAAAAACAAAAAAACAAAACAAAACAAAACAAAAAACAACAACAACGGACATCCAAAAGTAAAAGAAAAAAAAAGGGGGGGGCGGGGCAAAAACGTGGCAACAGGTGGCAGCACCTGCTGCCAAGTTAATTGCATGTGATACACCTAGCCAAAACGTGGAGATTGTGGGAGAAAGACATGTTGAGTTTGCAAATATTTTGGGATGTCGTTTAAACAAATTTTTCCTATATATATAAACGTAAATTAGTTTATCCTTACCAAATCCCGTTTAGTTTTCCTTCAATTACTATATTTCTTCAAACACTTGGGGACCGAAAGAAATGTTGAAAAAGCAAAATCTTGAAGGGGTTTATGGGAGAATTTTATAGAGAGTCACGAAAAACTATCAGAAAAACATAAGGCAATAACGAAATGTTTATTTTTGAATTTTTAGCATTCACGAAATTTCCCAGAATTCAAAGTGACAATTTTCAAAGGGTGTGGTTTATGAAGAATTGAAGAAATAATTAGAAATTTAATACAAATATTATGTCAGGTGTTGACAATCAACAACCAGAGAAAATTGCTCAGAGGAACGGGAAAGGCAAAGAGGTGATCCACAGGTAGCTTTAAGTGCTACGTGGTGAGTTAGATTTACATTAAGTAATCTAAATAAAAATCGAATATCTAGTAATAATATTAAAATAAATTATTAGCTTATGCTTTGGTGGTAGATAAAAAATTAAATTGATATGTATGATATGAATATTGGACACGTAGAAAATTATTATATGAAAGGAAATATTATTAGAATAATGATGGTGATGAATAAATTTCTTAACGAGTTTTGGTTAATAAATTGATGTGATATATGAGGAGAAGAAAATTGTGAAATTTATCAAGCAGAAAGTTGAGGAAAGACTGGATAGTTAATTTAAATATTTTGAATTCATATGATTTTTATATTTATGTTCATGTACATATTTCATAGTATTGTTCATATGCATATGCATTAAATAAGAGAACCGAAAGAACCGGGAAGGGGCCGGTTTAATTGAAAAACCGTGACAGTTAGTATATACTGAAAATAAAAGGGACACTGTGACAGCCGGTATATGCTAGAAATAAATACCGTGACAGCCGGGATAAGCTGTAAAGAAAAAAACTGGGAAGGCAGCCGGTATAAGATAAAAACATGTCCATATGTGGGAAGACGTTCCCTAATAATAATTCATGCATCGCATCTGTTTTAAATATTGATTGCATTACTGAAATGTTGATGTGTTGTGTGTTATTGTGAATTTATTTATAGATGAATGAGTCTCACGGAGAGACAGTTATGGTGAAAAAGAAACCTAGAAGTATGTCATGATAAGAACCATCTAAATGGTAGACTTTATGATGTGAACCTCATTGTGAGGTAATTACGAGATAATTGATGGTCTTAAGGTGAACCAACGCATAAGAAAAAGAGATTGATAGAGAATGAGCCTTATGATGTGTAGTATAATGGAATGCTATTATCAAGTTATGTGAGATATCATTGATTTAAATATTAAACAACTATTGTACAAATGAATACTTCTAGTAAAGTTAATTCACTGAGCTTGTGAAGCTCATCCCTCATTGTACAATGATTTCAGGTAGCAGACATGATAAGTAGTCTGGTGGGTTTAGAGTCAGATGAAATCATTTTCTGTAAGCACAAGAAAATGAAATATAAAAATTTTATTTGTAAATATTCATGCATTTTAAGTTGTATATCATGTTTAAATTAATATCAAATTGATATACCTCCCCTGTTGATGGTTAAGGGTTACAGTAAAAATTTCTGTTAGTTTTATTTTTATGGTTGCATATATGATTCGTGTTGGGATTTTCAAAATGTGATGACACCGTCTCGAGGGTGGCCAACCCGGGTTGGGTCGTTACAACAGTAATCAATTTTTCTTTCAACAGCGGGAAACTTCTCTCATATTTCTTTGACCACCTAAACTTCACTTCCTTTCTAGTCAATCTAGTCAATGGTCTAGTAATCATAGAAAAATTTTGGATAAATCTTCTATAATAACCAGCCAACCCCAAAAAGCTTCTAATTTCAGTTACACTTGTGGGTCTTTCCCAATTTAACACTGCTTCTACTTTCTGTGGGTCAACTACTATTCCCTCTCCTGACACAATATGCCCCAAGAAAGAACCAAAACTCACACTTAGAGAACTTTGCATATAATTTCTCTCTCCTTAGAATTTCCAATACTATCTCCAAATATTTAATATGCTCATCTTCATTCTTGGAATATACCAGAATATCATCAACAAACACAATTACAAATCTGTCCAAGAATGGCTTAAACACCCGATTTATTAGATCCATAAATGTTGTAGGAGCATTAATCAACCTAAATGGCATGACCAGGAATTCATGATGGCCATAACATCCCCCTTTTTTTTATCCTTAATTGATGATAACCTAATCTCAAGTCTATTTTAGAAAACACCCTAGCTCCCTGTAACTGCTCGAATAAATCATCTATCCTGGGCAAAGGACATCTATTCTTGATGGTGATCTTATTCAACTGTCTATAATCAATACAAAACCTCATTGTCCCATCCTTCTTCTTGACAAACAACACAGGGGCTCCCCAATTTGACATACTAAGTCGAATAAATTGTTTATCTAGTAACTCTTAAAGCTGAACTTTCAATTCTCTCAATTCAGTTGGTGCCATTCTATAAGGTGTTATAGATATGGGTGTTGATCCTGGAATCACTTTAATAGAAAACTCAATCTTCCTATTGGAAGGCAAACCAGACAACTCTTCAGGGAATACATCAAAAAAATCTTTTACTACCAAGATTTCTTCTAACTTTCTACTCTCCTTGCTAGAATCCATCACATATGCTAAATACCCCTCACAACCCTTCTTAAACCATTTACTGACAATTAAGGCAGAAATAAGACAGTTAGCAAGCATCTTATGTTCTCCCTGAAAATTAAACTCTTCTTGTCTGGGTATCTTGAACACCACATTTTTCCTAAAACAATCTACCCAAGCATGATATGCAGATAACCAATTCATCCCCAGAATTAAATCAAAATCTACCATATCTAAAGGCAATAAATCGACTTCAAATTCTCTATCAGAAATATTAATCACACAACGTCGATAAATTGTCCTGATAATAACTCTATCTCCAGTAGGAACCTCGACAATAATCGCATGCATCAAATAACTAGCACTAGCATCAATAGATTTCATATAAATACTAGATGCAAAAGAATGTGTTGCACCAGGATCAATCAATAATCTAGCAGGCCTACCAAAGATAGATATCATACCCATAACAACATCAGGAGTGGCTTGTGCATCCTGTTGAGTCAATGCATAGACTCTGCTATCTCTGGACTAAAACTAGCTGTCATGTCCTCTCTCAGCTACTAATCCTCAACCTCTGCCCCGCACACTCCTTGATCCACCACCTCTCTCCATCGGTCCTCTCCCAACACTTCCAATACCTATGTCAGCATATTTCCCCACTAAACTACAGCAACATGTCCTCCCTCACCACATACAAAGCATATCTACGCAGGGCAATTCCGAGACAGATGCCCCGTCTGATTATATCTAAAGCAAACCATTGACTCTCGATCATACATCAGATTACCACTTCCCCCTGGTGGCATACTTACTCCTCTACTATAACTCTCAATTCTCATAGTCTGTCTCCCAAATCTAGGGGTCCCAAGGGTATTACTCCGAGCTACAGAAGAAACAGATCCTGCTTGCCTCTGACTCTGCACTACAATTCCTTGTGACAAGGAACTCCCCCTCTGGAGTGGTCTCCCGCCCTGTACACCCATACTACTACCACCTCTAGGTCCCTTAAATCTAGACCTCTTCAGCCAATCTTTCCTACCTCTAAACGTTTCTCCTTGATATTCACTAACTCAGGTAAAAACCTTGACAGAACTATAAATCTATTATCATACTCTGCCACAGATAAGGTATTCTATCTTAAGTGAATAAAATCTCTCTCCTGCTAGGTTCGAAATGTATCTGGAAAGTATTTAGCAAAGAACTCATCCTTAAACTTACTCCAAGTTAAAGGTTGTTCCACTTGTGTACTCACCCTAGGCAAAATATATTCCCACCATTGTGAAGCCTCACCTTCCAGTATAAATGAAGCAAAAGCAATCTTCTGTTTAAAGCAAAAGCAGAATATCTTCCCACCATTATAAGACTTCAAAATATTTCTCAAAATATCTTATCCACTGCTCAGCTTCCACAGGATTTATAGATCCTCTAAAAAACTAGGGTTTAAACTTAAGAAATCTCACAAAACTAACCCCTTGCATCTCACGTGTAAACACACCTTCTCCCTCATAAATCTCTCGTCTCACTATATCAGGTTCTACTCTATCCCGTTCCTCTAATCTCCTCTGTAGATTATCAACCCTTTCTTCAGCTGCATTCATCCTTTCTATAGCACGATTAAGAGCTTCTCTCAATTCGTCCTTCCTAACCTCATATTCTCTCCCAGCTCTACTAGTATCAGCTGCACAATCAATTTGTTCCCTCGTAGGAACCACAGACTCAACTTCCCTCTCTGCTTTAGTTATTCTAAATAGTAGGGGTCTACCGTGTCCCCTCTGATTTCGAATTCTACCTCTAGCTCTAGCACGTCCACATGTCATCCTCAGACTCTACATTAAAATATAATTTATTTAGATCTTCCACTTCTTTAAGTTCTCATGCAGTCTACAGAATCATAAAACCTAATGTTCTGGTACCAAAATTGTAACAAAGATGGTGTTATCACATTTTTAAAATCCCAGCACGACATATATATATAACAATAAAAATAATACCAACTAAAATTTTTTTTCATCAATCCTCAACCCTCAACAGGGGAGATACATCATTCTAATCTTGACTTTAACATTTTATACAACGTAATATGCATGAATATTTACAAATAAATTTTTATTTTATTTTCTCATTAGTCTAAGGATGTGAACACGCACGTGGCTTACAGATAATTACTTCGTCTAAATCTCAACTCACCAAACTATTTGTCCTGCCTACTACCTAAAATCGTTGTACAATAAGGAGTGAGCTTCACAAGCTCAGTGAATTAAATTTACTAGAAGTATTCAGTTTTATACTCCCAGTTATATCTTATAGTTCAATTACTTCTAAAAAATCTTTCGATATTCATTCATCTTTTTTCCTTAAATAATTCAATAACAATATTTTGTAATCACTACTCAATTTCATAATTCCCCTATTACACAATCTCTTCTTAAGTTACTCATCAGACATATTTCCATATTTCTTCCTTAGCATATTTGTCTCTCTGTGAAACTCATTCCTCTATCAATAGATTTACAATCACAAATAGCACTTTAACATATCAAGCAATAACGATCAATATTTAAAGTAAATGCAATGTGTAAAGTTAAATGTTATTATTATTGGGAATGTCTTCCCACATGACGACATATTTTTTATCTTAGACCGACTACCTTCCCGGTTCTTTCATTCTCATTTAGACCGGCTGCCTCCCCGACTCTTTTATTCTCATTTAGACTGGCTGCCTTCTCGGTTCTTTTATTTTCATTTAAACCGGCGGCCTTCCTAGTTCTTTTATTTTCATTTAGATCGATTTCCCTCCCAGTTCTTTTATTTCATGCATATGCATATGAATATGCATATGAATAAAAAAAAATTAAAAAAAAACATGTATTCAGACATTTAAACTAGCTATCCTGATTATTCTCAAATTATTATTTGAAAATTTTCACTAAATTTTTAGCCTCATAAATCATATCAAATCATCATCCATAGCTCGTCAAAAATTTCATTTATCACATTTAATATTAAATCGACTCATTATTCTAATAATATTACTTCTCATATAATAATTTTCTACACATCCGTTATTCCTATCATAGCTATCAACCAATTTTTCATCTACCACCAAAGCATAAGTTAATAATTTATTCTAATATTATCATTATATATTTCATATTTATCTTGATTACTTAAAGAAAATCTAACTCGCCACGTAGCACTTAGAGCTACCCGTGGATCACCTCCTTGCCTTTCCTACTCCTCTCAGCAATTTCCCCTGGTTGCTGATCGTCAACACCTGACATAATATTTATATTAAAATTTTAATTTATTTTTCAATTCTTCCATAATTCACACCCTTTGAAAATTCCCACTTTGAATTCCGAAAAAATTCATGTATACTAAAATTTCAAAAATAAACTTCACATTATTACCTTCTGTTTTTCTTAGAGCTTCCGGTGATTCTCTATAAAATTCTCCTGTAAACCTCTTCAAAATTTTACTCTTTCAACTTTTCTTTTGGTCCCCAAGTGTTTAAAGAAATAGAATAATTTGAATCGTAGTTAAAAGAAAACCAAGCAAGATTTGGTAAGTAATAAAATAAACTAACATTATAAATATAATATATATATATATATAATAAACTAACATTATAAATATAATATATATATATATATATGCAAAACTTTAAAACATTACTCAGCATCCCCCACCCTCAAAATGCTGCCATGATTTGTGATCTGTCTTATATGTAGCATCACACTCCTCTTGCCACCTGTTGTCATGATTTTTTTTTTTTCATTTTCATTTTCTTTTTTTTCCTTTTTCATGTTGTCCATGATTTTTTTTAGAATTGTTTTATAAAAATTAAATCTTTCGCATTTATATATATTATTTTAACTCTATGTCATATTTATTAAAGTACTTCTTTACCCTTACTTTACAAATACAGGTACTACAATAGAAACAAAAGAACTAATAATAAGAAGGGTGTTTCATATCCTTACATGGTTGTTCTAGAAGGATTCTTGTTTGTTGTGCAGCATGGGTTCAAAGATATTGAATCTGAATCAGACTGCCTTAATTTTGTGCAATTTTAGTTATTGAAAAGTAAAAAAAATTAATTAAAAAGGAAAGAAAATTAAAAAGAGGTAGTGTCTTATTGTGGAAATGGTGAGAGAAAATCGTTTTGTATCATTTTCTAAATTGTCATCTCCACTGTGTAAAATCAATGAGTGTTAACAATGGAGAAATTAATCTTTTCTCTCATTTGTTATATTTTTTAGCATCCATTGTTTTATGAGTAACTTTGAAGACAACTTTTTCTGTGAACTTATATCTTTAAAAGAATTTTATACATATTTGCAAGTTTCATCTTTTTATGTTTTATTCAGAGAGTAGATTTACAAGATTAAATTTTTTAAAAGTATGATTACTACTGAAATATTAAACAATTTTATTCGTTAAAGATAAAACATATAAATATTTTGAATTTGAAAATAAGTAGATTTTATTTTTCATACAGTATTTTAATAAATAAATTATATCCATGTTAGTTTTCACGTCGTTACATTCATATATATATATATATATATATATATATATATATATAATTCCAAAAAACACAATCAAAGGTGAGGTTTTGAAATCAATTCAATTGAACAATTTTCGTGAAAAACATTTAAAAAGAAAAGAAATCGATGTTAAAGAATATTTCAAAATATTCTAAGATATTAATGTGGTGTGATTTGGTTATAATTATTCAGTGATTTAGTTTCCTTACCATGCTACTTAATTTATTATATAAACTCAACCAAGAGTATCTATGTACTTAACTATTATAAAAAAAAATAAAAATAAAAAAACCATCGAAATAAGGTTTCTTCATGGTATCGGAGCGGGTCTATCTTGTTTTGAGAGTCATTTGTGTACTTCCGCAGACAATTTTGACGGACAGCCTAATGCCACTCTCCCGATCACAACCCCATTTTTTTGCTCCATATTAATATTTTTATACCCGTATTCCATCTACATTGAGTTTAGGTCCTTGAACCTAATCACACAATGCAAATCCCCCACCACCATAATTGATTTTTATTTTAGCCATAACATACCCCCGAAAATTTAATTTTGTTTACTCTTGTAGTCGTCTCATGTTCTCCTCATCAACAGCCATCATCCGTTAAGCAACTCCGACCACTCTTTTCTTCTTTCCATTCTTCTTCACAATTTCTCTCTCACGCCATCAGTTCTTTTTTCTTATATCTTTGTCGTGACTTTTTTTCTTATTTGATACGGATTTGGATCCTCTATAGTTTATTTGTCTGTGATTTTGTGCAGTTCATGATACGATTAATTACCACATCATCAAAAAAATTAAATCAAATGCTAGGTTTGTAACACATAAAATTTTTGGATCCAAATATCCCTCCGCCACGTTATCAAAAGAGGAGTATTCTTGTAAAATAAAATGAAATGGAAAACAGTCCCTGAAAACTGAAAACAATCACAGATGCGTCATTGCATGAGGTTGATTCCCGATGGCGATTAGTGACCAGAAAAACAAGGTTTTGTTGCTGGTGTAAAATCTGATCTGGTGGTACCAATATTTTCCGGTAATGGTCACCGGAAACGTCCAAATCTAAAATGATACCCTTCCATTCACGGCAGAGCTTTCGATGGCGCGTGAAATGAGATGGCTCAGTGGATGGCGATACTTCTAGATCCCATTCCGTAGATCTCGATGAGAGCTTTCAAACGGTACCAGAGGTTTACTTTTCCTACCTCATGTTGTTCTGATATCACCAAAAAACTCCATATATGAAAGAAAAAAATTAAATCCTTGATTTCATATATTTACCAAATTACCCTTATCTTTATTAAGAGATTTTGAACTCTTTAAGGTTATTTTGGTCCACCAATTTTGGACTGCACCAATTCCAGACAATTTTCAACTTCTGAGGATCCTGATCCATCTGATACTTCACATCTTTTTTTGTTCTTTTCTTCAATGTCAATGTTATATCTATCCTTCCCCATCTTTTATTGTCTTTTTTTATCTCATACGTTGCCATCATAGTTTTATTTTTCGCTTGATTTCCTTTTTTCTTTGTTTTTTTCAAATTTTCACTTGTGTTTCTTCTATCTAATTTAAGCACTTCACCTCTCACATTCTAGGTTTCTCTTGGAAAATCTCACACAAACACTTTTCTTTCTCTTAGATCCCTAGTAGCTAGTTTAGCTTTCTCTCTCTTCTATAGTGATTTACTTTTATTCTCTTCTACAAAAATTTCTTTTCTCTTCCTCTCATTTTAATTATCTTCTTTCATTCTAAAAAAATATTCTCACTTTTGCTCGCACTCTCTTGTGTTGGAGCCTTCTCTTCCTCTCTTTATCTCACATTCTCTCATAAATTTTAGAATATTAACCTAGGGTTTCCTAGACTCATTTTGTTCATGCAATGTTTAAGGTATTCTCTCACCCTAAGTATTGGTTCTTATCCATTGTTTATGGCCACTCAAACGATGATACTAGGACGGAATTGTGGTGTAATCTCATGAACCTAGCCTCTGTTATTAATTCCCCTTGGATTATGGTGGGTGACTTTAATGATCTCATGCATTCTAGCAAGAAATTAAGCGGTCAACCCATAAATCGATCAAGGGCAGCCTTGTTCAATGATTGTACCACGTCTTTCACCGTCCTTTGTCAATTACTAAGGGATCCCACGAAGAGGGGTCATTTAGGTATAGGCACATTTTTCACACTGGACACTCTTTGGTCATCTAAGCACGAAGCAAGGATGACGAGTAAGGAACCCCCATTTGACCTTAAAGGATGTCAAATTCCATTTTCATCGGTCTTGTGATAGAGATTATGGGTGGGGATATTTAGGTATGAGAGAAGAAGGAATTATAGATCTTTCTCTCATATAGACCGAAGCCTAACTCTTTGTGTTCCTGGAAAAGTACTTAAATTTTAAGTAAAATTACCATTAGCACATACTAGCATTCATTCGCACACAATAAAGTTTAATATCAATCAATTGAAACATGTAACAGTTACATCAAACATCATAAAAGAATGAAGGTCATGTATATTTGAGAGATTACTAAGCCGGCATTGTTTATTGGACAATATTGTCCTCCCAAGGACGATAGATTCACTCAACCAATTACTTGACAATCAAAAATTCTTTAAAAAGAATAAAAATGGCAAATAAAAACCTAACATTCTTATAATAGATGACATAAAAGATTGAGAATCAAAGAAAAAACAAATGAACTAAAAAACCTAAACACACTTTTCTATATGACATGCATAATGATGATATAAAAAAAAAACTAAATGGAATTTAGATGCATATGCAGTACCTAAACATATTAATCTAAATGGAATACCAAGACAAAGATCAAAGCTAGCAAAGAAATAAACAAATAAAAAACCCTAATTCATGCTTTGTGTCTAATAGGGCTTCAATGATAAGCTTGGAAAGAAACTTAACATAAAATCGATCAAAGAAAATTAATTCATTATATTTTCTAGATCTGTACTACACATACGAAATCATGTAACATGAAAGGATTAGACCTTAAAAGCAATTTTAACTATGTAAACAAACAATAAGAAGTTAGAGGTGCAGAAACAGTAACAACAGAGGTATACTTAGAAAATCAATATAAAATCACACAAGAAAAATTAATTCACAATAATTTTCAGACCTAAACTAAACATACAGATCAATTACCATGAAAAAATTAGTCCAAAAAAGAAATTTTAACAATGTGAACAAAAAGAGAGAAATTTAAGCATCAAACATGAGTGCATAAACGATAACAACTTAAAGAAACTCATAAAATAATTGGCAAAATATCTTTGATTGAACTATAAAATCACACAAGAAAAATTAATTCACAATAATTTTCAGACCTAAACTAAACATACAGATCAATTACCATGAAAAAATTAGTCCAAAAAAGAAATTTTAACAATGTGAACAAAAAGAGAGAAATTTAAGCATCAAACATGAGTGCATAAACGATAACAACTTAAAGAAACTCATAAAATAATTGGCAAAATATCTTTGATTGAACTAAAACTAACATCAATCATCAAACAAGATGTTAGGAACATAAAACAAAGAAATAATAATTTTTTTAACGGTTAGATTGAGATAACTGAGCGTTTTCTAATCATGACTCAAATTTTATAACCCCGACTTGTAAAAATCATAACACCTAAAACATAACGATTTAGGCGAGTATAAGTATAAAAAAGAAAGGTAAAGGAATCTAATTTAACATAAAAATAAGAAACATAAATAGAAACCCTGGCTCTTCCCCAATATTTTGGGGTTTTTGACTATAAATCAACAACCTCAATCTGGATTTCTGGAGAGATGTAGAAAAATAACTATGATTCTTGCTTTTGATCTTACCCTGGGCGTTTGGTGGCCCTCAAAGATCCTTATAGCCTTGAGAATAGTATCAATTCAGAAGCTTCGAACTTGGTCGTTAGAGATGACTTTGGAAGACCACGCATGAGTTTGTGGAGTTACCCTAAAAAATCCATTTGCGCTTTGAGAATCAATGAACAATGGAAGTTGTAGCCTTCGATCTAAAGAGCATGAGCTAATTACAAGAAATGAGAGTTTTTCCTACTTGGTTCATTCCAGCTAGTTGAAATGGAACTCTAGTCGGTCTTATTCCTAAAGATTCAAAACCTGAAACTATCAAACAATTTCAACCTATTAGCCTTTGTAACAGCATGTAGAAATCATCTCTAAGATTTTGGTTAATAGAATACATCTTCTAATTGGGGACCTCATTAGCCCCCATCGAGGTAGTTTTGTAGTCGGACGTAGAACCTCAGACCATGTGATTGTGGCCCAAGAAACTATCCACTCTCTTAGTATAAAAAAGGGAAAGCGGGTTTTATGACTATGAAAGTTGATTTAGACAAGGCCTACGATAGGTTATAATGGGACTTTATTAGGGACACTCTTCATTTCTTCAATTTCCCTCCCCAGTGGATCTATCTCATTCTTAGTGCTATCTTCACTTCCTCTCTGTCTTTCATCATTAATGGAAGTGTATCCTTTTCTATTCTTCCCTCGCATGGCATCCACCAAAGAGACTCGTTGCCCCCTTATTTATTCTTCCTTTGTCTTGAGTATCTCTCATTTCTTATTCACTCTGAGATAAATAAGGGTAGTCAAACTCTCTTAGAATTGGTAGGGGTGGCCCTAAATTGTCCCACATTTTCTTTGCAGATGATCTTTTGCTTTTTACAAAAGCAGATAATAAAAAATACTTTTCCGTTAAGAGACTCTTACTAGGGTCATGTGATTAATAAAGATAAGTCGAAAGTAATTTCTCCCCTAATGTGAGTCCCTCGTATGCTGAGCTTTTTATGACATCCATTAGTTTCCCCACCATGGATTCCATTGGAAAATACTCATGATTCCCTATTTTCCACGGTAGAAGCAAGAAAACAAATTTTAAATTTATTGATAAAAAGTTCAGAGCCAAACTTTCAAGGTGGAAGTCAAAATCGTTATCCTTTGCAGGTAGAAATACACTCATCCAATCAGTGATCTCTTCCATGCCCAATTATTATTTGCAACGTCTTCTGATTTCTTATTCCATTGCTCTTGAGCTTGACCGTGTCAATAGAAATTTCTTGTTGAGTCGTCAAATGAAAAAGGAAAATCCATTTAGTTAATTAAGACAATATTACCCAACCTAAAAAGAGGGTGGCCTTAGGCTTAAAAAATGATTAAAATCTTATGTTCCTTGCCAAGCCAATGCTTCCTTAGTTAAGAAAGACTGGTTTGGAAAATGATCAAGGTTGCAAAACCAATCAAAGAGGCCTTAAATGGGTTATCAAGGATGGTTAGTTTTCCTCTTTTTGGCTTTGACCTTGGCTGGGATCCTTTTCCCTTAGGACTGTCATCAGGGCCCCTTGAACCTTGGTGAGGATGAGTTAAAAGTTCCCGACCTTAAGCATAATGACCACTAGAATATTAGTTTTCTTTCCAGGATTTTACCTAATTCCATCGTGTGTACCTGTCAGGCCACCCCCTTTGATCTCTTTGGTTCTTTAGCTGATTCTCTCTCTTGGGGTCTTTCTAGTAATGGGGAGTTTGATAATACGAGTGCCTACCACTTGACTATTAATTCTCATGTGGATATCATTGACTTCAATTGGAACCATGTCTGGAATTGCATTGGTAACATAAGAATCAAGCACTTTTTGTGGTTGTGTGCCCATAATAAAATTAAACACAAAGTAACTCCCATTATCCGTAACATTCCCATTGATAGTAGCAACTCCTTATGCCTTGAGGTTCTCGAAACTTGTGAGCATATTTTCATAGATTGTTTAATGGCCAAAATTTTTTGAAGTCATTTTCCGATCCCCGATTACCTTTTACATTCCTTCCAAACACCATTCTTAACATGGTTATCTGAAAATCTTTCCTTTTCTTTTATTTGCTCCCGCAATACTCCTTTGAATTCCTTCATTGGTTTTATCATTTGGAATCTTTCGTGTGCTAGAAACAAGCTAGTTTTTTAAAATGTTTTTACTTCTCCAAGACATTAGCATTTGATACTCTATTTAAAGCTTGTGAATTTGCTAACATTGCTTGTGCCAACTCCTTGAAAAATCCTCCTGAATGTGTTGAGATCAACCGGTCCCCCTTCTTCGCATCCTCGGGTGAAATTAAACTCGAATGGCTCGACTATGGGTAACCACGGTCCTTGTAATGGTGGCAACCTCATTCGGGATGATAAGGGTAGTTGTGTTAAGGGTTTCTTTAGAAACATTAGCTATGGTTCTAGTATGCTTGCCCAGCTTAGGTCTCTTAGAGATGGCCTTGCTATGGCTATTGATTTACAAATTCATAGTGTTGAGATTGATTTGGATGCTAAAAGTTCGGCTGAATTATGGAAAAACCATAACAATACCCATCACATTTTGATTAATGATTATAGGGAGCTCATGTGGAAGTTCAACATATTTATGTTCTTCCATGTTTTTCGTGAAGTTAACAAGGCGGCGGATCTTTTAGCAAGAAAGGGAAGGGAAATTGATGTTGGTTTGGTTTAACCAAAATTTGTTATCTTTTGTGCCTAGAGCGGAGAATAAATCAACATATCCAAATCTTATTGTCTTTTTCCTTTTTCAGTCCTAATACTCTAGATAATACAAAAGGACATATGGCTTCCTTTTTTGGCATCCCATTTGTTAATCAACTGGGTAGGTAATTGGGGCTTGAAATTAATTTTTGCTACAAAAAACCAGAATCTTACAAGGTATTTGGGATAAAATTGCTTTAGCCAAGATTTTGTCACCAAGAGTTAAGTTGATATTTATAAGTAGGGGTGAGCATGGGTCGGTTTGAGTCGGGTTATCTTAAAATTTTAACCCAACCCATTCATACCGGATTGAAAAAATCTCAACCCAATCCAACCCATCCAACCTCAACCCAACCCAACTCATTCTATTCGGTTTGGGTTGGTTTGGGTCACCGAGTTGTTATATTTTTTTTACTAAATAATTAAACCATACATATTACATAACAAAAAAAATATTCTATTAAATCCAAAACTAAATCCATTCATATTACAAGTAAAATATGTGTGCCTACCCATAGCATAAAGAATATTTAATAACATAAAAAAGAGAAAAATTGTTTCATGGACTATAATGGTTGTAGGCTATGATACTACTACGAAGTTTTTTGATGACATGCAAAAGAAGGATGTTGTGTCATGGAATGCCATAATTGGAGGCTACATTGAAACCAAACTTGGTAAGGATGCTTTGGCGTTGTTTCATGAAATGCAAGCGAGTAATATAGAACCTGATGAAGTGACCATGGTCAATTTCTTATATGTCTGCTCACAACCTGGAGCCCTTGATGTTAGAATATGGATTCATCATTATATTGAAAAACATAATCTTCATCTGAATGTTGCGTTAGGAACTGCTTTAGTTGATATGAATTTAACTTACTTCAGAAAACTGTTTAATTACGAAGGAAATCTGAATTTCTGGATAGTTGCTAATAATATATTTTAGTAACTCAGCATTTGTCGACTGTGCTAGTGCTTTCTCACTAATCAATCTAATTTTTAGACTATACTTTAATGCACGTGGAAGCGACATGAGCACTCTTAAAAGGTCACAGAGAGGCAAATTGAATGGTTCAATAATATTTGCATGAAAAGGCTTCCAGCGAGTTAGTATTATTAATCTTTATCGTACATTCAGCATTTCTCCCATCAACATTATGGTACATCTTTTTGGAATATAAGTTTATCTCTAAACATATATCCCGATTGGAATCTTGTAGGTTAGTGTTAATTTCTATGTTTATTTTATAGTTACAACGATACAAGAAATCAAAATTTTGTTAGCATAAATTAATTGTGCATCAATTCATTCTAATTGAAGTTATGCTTAAGAATAATTATGAAAACTATTTCATAACTCGAAATCAGTATTTGTTTCTAGTGTAAATATTTGAAACTAAAATCTGGGTAATTGAAAAATATAAGACTTGTTTGGACATTTGAGTATTTGTTATGTATAATTTTACACACTAATAGTAATTAAAATGAACATTTTATGATTATATATTTTACAATTATACTATAAATATTTATACACTATTTTATATTCAATAAATATAAAATATTTAATTATATATTTGACCGGGTTACCAGTTTGGGTCGGGTTGAAAATTTTGAACCCATGACCCAACCCAACCCACCGAGTTCAAAATATTTTCAACTCAACCCAACCCATTATATCGATTTGGGTTGGATTCATGGGTCAACCGAGTTTCATGCTCACCCCTACTTATAAGTCAAAATTATCTTCTATTTATTTCTACCTGATGAATTGTTTTAAATTTCCCAAATCGTGGTGTGATAAAATTGACAAGACAATTAACCACTTCTTATGGGTTCAAGAGGAGGGTAAGCAAAATGTACATTGGGTACTAAAGGATCAGTTTGTGAAAGCAAGCTTTGAGGTGGACTGTGTATTCAAAATACTAATCAGATGAATCATGCTATGCTTAAGCAAGCTTGGCGGCTCATTAAGGAACCATAGTCCACCTTCTTTCAAGTTATGCGTTTTAAATATGTTAAACGAATGAACTTCTAGCAAGTCTAAGTGGCTTCTAATTCTTTCCTACCATGGAGAGTGATGTAGGGAAAAATTTATCATCCAATTACACGACAACACGTGGCACCCACCAAGAGCAAAACGGTAAATTCAGGGACAAAGTTTCCCATCCAATGACATATGACAATCTCAAAGGGAAAAAAAGTAATTTTACGACTCAGACAGAACAACCAATAAAATGGTTACACCTGACAAAAGGCATGATATTAATTCCACGCCAATGTCCTAATACTACTATGACACTCCAGCTTATAGATAAACCAAAAGAATCTCATTCCTATCATGATTCTCGATAATCAATCGCTCTCGTAATTGAACTCTGCTCTGAAACACTATATAAGTGGGCTCTCAACATCAAAAGGTGCATTCAACTCTTAATCATAGCTCTACAATTTTGTCCAGCTTTCCTTTCACTCAAAAGCCTTATTATAACATAGGCATCGGAGATTCCTCCGAAGGCATAACCCCTCCGGTCTCCCGACAACTTTTAGGTTTTTTCCTCATTTCGTGTGTGTAGGTACCGCATTCCGGCTCTTCGACTACTTGGCAGATTTTTGGCATCAACAGATTGACGTCATCTGTGGAAAACTACTTATCTTCAGAAGAAAAAGAACTCATTTGTTGATATGCCTTTTAAGAACGCTTCCAAAGATAAGGTCAGCCCCACCACTCGGGCCCTTAGCAAAAGCCAACAACAGGGCTTGGGACTCTCTAGTATCCGAGAGCATAACACCTCAGATCAGGGCCACAACGAACTATTTGATGGGCACACTAGACATGAGCTGCCCTCTCATTCCAACCCGGTAAACCCTGGTGTCTAAGAAAATATGGAGGCACCTCCTACACCAAGCCCAACTACTCCAGTAACTCAAGAGCAATTCTTGGAACTTACCTTAAACAATAATTCTTCATTCAATATCGATAACTCTCTTTCATTCACACGCGCGCACAATGACATACACATGCAAATTCATCGATAAAAACAATAGCTAAATAAATCTGTCATGCTTGAACACAATCAACTAAAATATCATTATCTCACTCATTACATAACATTTCTAGGTGATTCAAAATAGTTTAGAGACTAGACTTCTAGAACTTAAACATCGACTTAAGAATCATCTAATTTGGTCTTAAAATGATCTAGTTACATTAGCTTAAAATTGAACTATGGAATCTATGCAGATTATGATTTCTAGAACGCAGTTGTAATAAGTCTAATGATAGACTAACACCTAGACATCTAATTGAGCTGAATTTCACTATGCAATCTCTAGACATGTAAAACTAAAGCATACTAAAATATTAAGTTCACTGCATAACGAAAGCATAATATACAGACCTATAACAGAATATATCTCTATTGAATCTGGTTTCATCTTATGTGATTTCAAACTATAAAAGACATGATTGCAATCATTCTTTGTATGAATTAATCATAAAATTCATTTATTAAAGCATACAGAACATAGAAAAAACATGATGCATGGTATAAACCCTACCTTAACATAAATTTTCAGAATTTCTTGAATTTGAACAATTAAAAGTATTGAACACCAAGAACCAAACAACAATTGTGAAAGAACTTCTTACCAATAAGCGTGTGTTGATCTGTTATTTTATGTGATAAAACAATATACTAACAATTATCTTCTTACCAATAAGCATGTCAAGCTTAATGGTCACATATTCTCCATTAGAAAACTGAACTTGCAAAGAAACCCAAAGAGAATAACAATCATGTTAGAATTACCAAATAGAAATAAGAACAATTGAAAATGTGAAGATAAAGAGGAAAAATAGAAAATCAACATGAGGTGAAACGAGATAAGGAGGGTTGAGAAGTTAAATCTGAGTGGGATGGTGAGAAAGAAAAATATGGATTGAAGATAAAAGAGATAAGAAGAGTGGAGAAATTAAGTCTAACTGTGATAGTGGGAGAGAAAAAACAGGAGTAAGATGTGGGGAGTTGGAGTCTATTGAGTTATATATATAACCTTATTTAAATAATCAATTTATATATTTAAGTAAGGGTTTATAGAAGGGGTGGACACCAAATGAGAATTCTAACTTTATTAATAGTATAAATAAGCCTACAAATATTTATTCTCAAAAAAAATTCGTTAATTTTTTTCCAAATGAATTATGTCTATTTTTCTCATCATCTCTTCCCCTTCTTGAATTATTTATTTATTACAAATATTTTAAATATTAAAATTAATTCAATTTTATAATTTTATATAAAAAAATCAAACATAAAAATTTATTTCGATTTATTTCTAAACGAATTTTTTTAATTCATTTTAACTTTATTTCAAATAGAGTAATGAAAGAAAAAAAAAGTAAACTTGAGTGATTTTGGATGTTAAACCTAAGTGGATTAGTTCGAAGAGACAATCGAGCAATTCTTAGAGTGAGCACGAAAAGTCTCACCTTGAAAGTGTTTGTATAATATTATTATATATATTTTTAAACATAGAATATATATCGTTGTTCCTTTATCTATAAAATAAACAAAACAAATTAATAAAAATCATAATCAAGATTATAGAATAAACAACAAGATAGTTAACTCAAATTACCTTACTTTAAGGAAAAAAAAAATATTGAAGATATCACCTTAATCTTATCTCAAAAATACGTAAATTAACTTTACCATAATTTCAATATGATCATGGTAACGAAGGGTGAGGCGTGGACTAAGCACTCTTTGGGTAATGTTACCGGGTGCATAGAGTTTTTTAACACGCTTTCCTCGGGATGCAACAAGCCCAATCACCACTGTACCTTATTAACCTGCACAAGTTAAAAAGTAGAAACTCCACCAAAACAACAATTTTTTTACCCAAACATGAAAGAACAATAAAGTATCTTGAAGAGAGAAAAGTCCTTAAATCGTGTGAGAATGAAGTACCTTGGAAGGCTAATAGGATAGTTATTTATAGGTTTGAGAGAAGATGCCTCATTCAAAGAACAAATTGTCATAAATTGTGCGTTAGTAGTGTACTATCTTACTCCACTAACCACAACATTAACATAATTAAACACTTATAACATCTTTCTCCACTAAATTACTCACTCATATAATATTTATCATCATGTGGGGTGATTATTATTTTATTTTTATTAAAATATCTAACAATCCCCCACTTATTTTAAAAAAAAAAATCCACATCTCTTTTGAGTGAAGATGGAACACTATGCATAATGAAGGTGTCAATAGCTTAAACCTTCACTTAGTAATCAGCAACCTATGCTCCAATGTCAATGGTGAGCTAAGTCTTGAATTAAGGATTCTTATGGGATACAAAGGATTACATCTCACACATAGAATTTCGGTGTTCTACTATAAGCTCCAACCCAGCACACTACGACTTTGCGCTTTATCCTAGATTTCATGAGTGTTCTAGAGAATTAGCTTGATTCTCATAGGAAGCGACCCCACTTCCACACTCATATAGGTAAGTCTATCAAGGATGTCCCATAACTTTGACATTCCACTCATAAAGAGCTATAGATCTCATTAAGAGTTTTATAAAACTCAACCTCCTTTTACTTCATGGGATACATGCAGTACACCTTAGGGATGGACAATGAGTAAAATTACTCGGCTAAATTTGTGCATGTTTAGCAAACTACTATATGATTCTATTTTCCCCTTGAACCTAGTTCTTGGGGTCTCTAGTCCCTAGGTCCTCATAGGTGATCTATTTGGACTTAGTCTCATCCTCTTCAAAGTTCATCTAAACCTTTGACTCTATGTGGAGCTGTTTTCCTTTAACTCTATGTAGATCTTTTATCTCTTATTCACATATCACATATTCAAAGATTTAGGGAATCAAACACTTCATGCTTACAAAAACTTAGTATGATATTAATGTAGGGGGAAAATTCTCTAACCCGTAACATAATGATGTAGCACCCTCTAAGGATGAAAAAGTAATTTCATAAACAAGACAGAGTAAACAGTCAAATGGCTACACGTGACAAAGCCTATGGAATCCTAATCCTACTATAACACTCAACATTAATTGCTTCCATAATTGGACTTTCCACCAAGACTATAAAAAGGGGGCTTTCATTAACACAAGTACACACAACTTTCTAGCATTTTTATTATCTGATTATTTTGTTAGTTCACTTTCTTGGGTGTTGAAGAGTCTCCCCGATCACCACCCCAGGGGACCTTCTAGGTTACGCCACTACAAGAAATTTGACTTTTCACAGCGAGTTCTTACAAAAAGTCAAAAGTCATTGCAAAAAAGTGTTTTCGCAACAATTAAAGTCGTTGCAATAAACTACGTAGCGAAAAGTCCCGCAACAAACAGTCCTAACATAATGACATTTTTCGTTGTAAAAACATTGTCGTTGCTATAAACTAATCTTATTAATAACATATAATATTCTATGGAAACAATAAAGTCATTGCGATATGGAAAATTCGTCAACAAAAACCAAATAGCTAATTATATCTCTATATATATCTTTCTAATGTTGCATCCAATCAAACAAATTCGCTCTGAATATAAAATCAAAATAAAAGAAATGAGATTATCAAAAGAGAAAGCTAATTATAATTCTAAAGTAACTTGTAAAAAATCCACAATTAATACAGCAAGTAAACAAGATTTTGCATGAGATCATCTTGCTATGAAAAGATTCTAAATGGAAGCTTGCTGTGATCATTAAATTACGGTGATATTCTAATAGTAACAATATTAAGTCAAAACTAGATAATATATCACCTACTTGATGTTCCAACTCCTTGACCGTTCACATAAATAGGATAAATGGTTTAACGAGTTCCCTAACAAATCAGGTGATTAGCAGAGTGATAGGACCACAAAAAAGTATTGTCACATTTATGGCAAAACAAGACCTATTCAAGGATCAAACATTCATAGTTTTGTTACCATTTGATCCCTCATTTCTTTTTTCTTACTTATTCTCGGTGACTCATTTTTCACATGAGTAACAATCGTTGTGCCTTTCTTAGCTTTGGAATTAATTACTTTAGATTCTTCAGGTGACATCGGGAACAACAGGGAATAACGCTAGTGTACCAGCAGCAGCTCAATCTTTAAGTCAGTTCTTTGAATCTGGATAGACGTGCTATGAGATGCTTCATTTTCGGCATCTTGTTTCAGCTATTAGTTAATTTGCCTTTAATGGCTTGAATTATTTAAACTTGACATTGTTTAAATTCTTTGAGCAAGATACTATGGGGTGTTTCTTATTCATAAACTACCTTACTAATTACTGATAATCTCTATTTTTTTTTTTTCCTTTCTTGATCACAGGAGCTGCACGTGGTGATATATCACAAGTAAGTTTGCTAGAAATGAATTGTTTCAGTTCCCTACTAACTTCTTTCTTCTTGGTTGCTTTCAATTCTTAACAAGGAAATACTTGATGATTATGTATATCCATTATAGGAATATAACATATGTAGACCATTCCAAAATCCACATTTAATCCCCAATTACTTTCACATGTTAATACTTTCGTGACAATGTTTAATAGCATCTGCTATCCAAAGATCATAATTATTTTATACAGGACCTAAACAGATATCATATGCTGAATACTAGTAAAATCATATTATAATCATCCATGTCATAATGTTTCTTTTCATCCATTAGATGATACAGAAAATAAGATAAATTTCTGCTTTATCAGAATTTAGGATTAACATCCGGTAAGAAATCTTCGAAGCAGAGAACCCAATTCCACACGGTATCTTTATAGAGAGAGAGCCAAATTGCTAAACTAGAAAGCTATAGTCAAATTCCAGAATTCACTTTCTTTTCTTTCTATTAAAAACTCTAAAATTTTAGTATTTATATTACCTCATATTCAATTCCTAATGCTGGTAAGTAAAAAACATTACCTCAAATTCAGTTTCAGATGGAGACGGTTGAGAACACCTTCCAGCTGCCAACATTTGGAGCATCTCCTGTCGAAGAACATCTTGAAAATGTTGTTGTTTATCCCTTAGTTCTTGCAAATCTTTCTCTAGTTGATCCCTGACTGCTTGCAAATCTTTCTATAACCCAGATATCTTTTGTTGGTCTTCTTCTTATTTTCGCATAGCATGAATAACAACACTTTTGGCAATATATCTTCGTTTCCCAGTCCCTTTACCTCTAAAATACCATGAACGAAGCCCCAATACAAGAAGCAACACGTCTTCTTGTGTCATAGGCTCAATTCCCTTTCAGAATTATGGTTAACGAACTCTTGAAGTTCTTCCTATAATAATGTATTGATCATTATAATTATTTATACATAATAGCCAAAATGCATTGCTCTTCATATCTTTAAGATAATAAGATTATGCACTAATTAAAACCGGGAAAAAAAAAAAAAAAAAAAAAAAACTTCACTAAATCCATATTTAGATTAAGGACCTGAAACAGTTCAAGGCATTACAATCAGACCTTTTTATGAGGTATAAGCATATTCAAAATTTAGTATTCTCTAGCATGAAATGGTTTTCAATTTCATCATAAACAAATTCAAAAGACTAAAAATACATATACACATTTCTTTCGAGCGAGGGTCAACCCACTCCATATTCCCATCTTTATCATGACGTGTATGTTAAGCAAGCCAAATTTTATCAGCAGGAGGCTTCTCTTTGGTATTAGGGTCTCTCTGCCACATTCATTATTAGTTATTTTTCCTCATAAAAAGCATTTTATTGATATATTAAGTTTGTGAAGCGAATTTGTAGTAGTTTTTTATATATGTATTACCAAGAGTTCTTCCACCTCAACAAAAGATACATTTCCAGTTGTGTGCTTGCATTTAGCTTTCTTGCGGTTATTTGAGTTTCTTTTGCTAATAGCGTGCACTCAACAATGTCCATATGCATGTCATCAAAATAGAAAAGAATGAAGTTGAAACATGAATTAACTATAGAAGAAAAAAATATAAGTATCAGCAATCACCAAATCAATTTCTCTTGATATCTGGAATTGTTTTGAACCAAAGTGACATATATAATGTTTCCATTGATCCACTGCTAAATCTTTTGAGGGATTTTTCAAGCGATCCTCATCTGTACTGTATGTCTTATAATGATAATGCAAGTGTGTTTTCCATATACCATATAGTCATTTCATAGTGTCAACAACAAGTTCACGAGGCAAATCATCACTACCATCGAACTCAAATCTATCCTGTAAAATTGCAACATGGCATGCCATTACCACTAAGAGAGAAAACATAGAACACAGACTATTTCAGACATGTTAATTATATAAACAAGGAAGATGACACACATGCACTTGCTTCCACATTCTATCACCAACACTTGCAAACGCTTCCTTCCATGAGTCAATGTCTAATGATGCGGTTGTCCTAACAACAAACCCACAGAAGTTGACCACATCTTGAGAATTTTCTCCTGTAGCTCGAAGATGTTCTTTTGGTATATGAAGTTTTATTTTTAGTGTACCAAATTTAGTTTTCTTCTCAATTGTTTTACATTTATATTTCCCTCTACCCTTGAACTTTCTTGTAGATGATCCTACGCTACTACACATGGTAAGAAATTTTATAAACAGACAACTACAATAAGAAGAAAAGATAAGTTATTTTTTTAGATAGATGGGAACTGCCAGAAGTTACAAAAAGATTCAAGGCATCATTTGAATCAATTACAATTCAGCTTATTGTGTGTTACTTTGCTTCCATGATGATACCAAAGTCTCTACTCAACTCTTCCAATTAAGCACTAAAATATGTAAAGAAACAAACCAATTAATACCTGCATTGGTTGCAACAGGTTGCTCTGGTGTACACGCCATGTATGACTGCATAAGGGTGGGAATGTCTCTGGTGGTCACTGATCTATGTAGTTCTAGCTGCACAGGGGTGGGAGCACCTCTAGTGATCGCAGATCTAAGCAGCTCTGTCTTCACAAGGGTGGGAATGTCTCTTATGATTGCAGATCTAGGCTGCTCTCGCTGCACAGGGGTGGGAATATTTCTGGTGGTCGCTGATCTATGTAGCTCTACCTGCACTGGCAGAAAATATACAATGGTTTGTCTGTAGAATTCCTTCCTCTGCCCCAACCTTTACCTCCCAACATATCTTGCACAAATTATTGTTAACAGCAAGTTTCATCAGTATTACCAAATTTATTTAACATAAATTACTAGAAATCAAATAGAATACATTATTGCAAAAGAGACAAAGAAATGGAGAACCATAAAGAGCATTCTTAAACCATCATTTGTTAAACTTAGTCAAACAAAAGGATAGTTAGGTACTGAGCTACTATGGAAATTACTTGAACTACATTCTCTATAGGTTGAGATGGTAATTTTTTGTTTTTGCTTTTTATACCTCAATAGAAAGAGGGGAGAAAGAGAAGGAATTTGGATAGCTCTACATGTAATCTCAATCAAGTACTTCATCTTCACATTAACTCAATTTACATTGTCTATGAAAAAAATTAATCTCACAATAACTTTCAATAAGCATAAAAGAGTCTACTTGAAACTCATATAAGGAAGGATAAAGTTGCTTCTACTAATGAGAGCTATGCAAGCAGCTAAACTACACATTGAAGCATCTAATTAAACCTTCAGCATCAGTTGATTTAAGATATTATATTCATTGCACTGTTTTTTTTATACATGATATTCATTGCATTGCTGAACAATTGAAAGATCACCTAAATATTCCCTAATATATTTTCTAACAATGGAAACTTAGTTATTTGTGATTGATAAGATGTCTTTATCCCCAAAGAAACACCACTGCAATGAAAAGGTCCAATATGCAACTGATGAACATTTCAGGCCTTTTATTTTCTTTTTAAATCTCACAAAATATTCACAACATGAATCATGCACCCATAAAATAAATTAATTCAAGCAGTAGCGTGACCTAGATGATATGTTCAGATATTAATAACGTTGTTTACTATTCAATACCTCAAAAAATAGTGTATACCTGACTTGTGAAACTAACTGAGTGAGATAGTTAACATACCCTGCCAGTGAAGAAACCTGCAATTATAGAATGCACATCGATCAGTTGTTTATCTTATTGCTATAGCTTGGCCCGAACCCTGCAATAAGAAAAAGATTAGAAAAAAACTGAAACAGCATAATCATTACAACAAGTTACAGCATTTAAAAGTAACTAAAAGATTTGCACTTCTGACACCATCCAGAACCTGAAATCACACATTTGGCGAAATCGCCATAGTCTAAAAGCCAAATCTATGAATAAGTACACTTTCAAGGGTTTTGGAGGGAAATAATAAAAGGTTCAATTAACATCGTAGCAGAATTTATGCAGTTGCAGACCAAGGCTTTTTGAGGGAAATGGAAATAAAAGAGGCTGCATAAGAAAACGTTCTCATAGGCATAGAAGACAATGAAGCCATAGCTGGTTAGATCAAATAATGAATTAAGAGAACAACGATTCACTGCCTAACGAGGACAAACCTAAAGCAATAATTGCCATTCACCTTAAAAGCTTGTAATATGAAGCTTAAATAAAGGATTACGTAGCATTAGGTTATAAATCAACATTTTTGTCCATCTACCTGAGAATAGAAGACCTTTTCCGAGAATAGAAGACCTTTTCCAAAAAAAGAACTTTTGTTAATATCGTAAACAGATATTTTTCTCAGAGTTGATTGAAGTGGCAGAATAAAGACCTCTTAAGTTTCACCATAGAAAAACCTTCAAGATACAGAGTTTCTAAGTAAAGTTTTCTCCATGAATAATCTTTCAAGAACTGTTTTCCCTAAACCAAATGGATAGTTTTAATCTTATGCAAGATGCAAATATGCAACCACAGTATTAAAAGAATTAAAAAGCTTCAATACATCCATTCAACCTGTCACTTTTCTGTCACTTTTAGGAATATAAGCTTTCAACTGAATTGGAAGACATACTACCAATGATTCTCACATCTTTTAAGCAATGGCACACTCACACCCACACCAAAGTAGAACTGAGAATAAACAAATTTGACTACAATTGGAGTGAAAAAACCCAAGCCATGAAATCCTGTTTTACTATCAAGGACTAGAACAAAGATTATGTTTAAGAAAAAAAATCAATTAAGCCTTTCAAATTCATAGAAAAAAAAATTTTGAACGGCAAGAAACAAATTTTATTAATAATATGAAGCAGCCAAAGACCAAACTACAAGCACAAGTCCTCACCCAAGATACAATAAACACATGTACACCAACAACAATCAGGACCAGAACAAAGAAAGAAAAAAAGATCACAAAAACCAAACAATAGACCCTCCAACTAAAACAGTATCAAAACTGAATCAACAGACCACCCCACGAACAGCAACAGATTGCTTGAAAAAGCACCAGATTTCAATGCTCAATCATATTAATAATCACCCACAGGAGATCCTAGTAGAATACTTTGAAACAGAAAATTCATAGAAATTATATTCAGAACAAAGACAGATTATACGAATTAATACCAAAGGAGTTAGTACTATACCTTTAAATAAAAAAAGAAAATCCCTTGAAGGTCAGACCGTGATCTTCTTATCAGCACCAAAACAGAACTTTCAACTAGGGAATCTGAAACCGTTTTCAATAGTCACATCAGAGATTTCAATCAGTCTCTCTCTCTCTGAACACTTAAAAATCTTAAATTTTCTTCAAAACACCCAAAATATTTTAAAAGAAATCCCTAATTCTCTTTGCTTCTAAGAAGAATCTTATAAAGAAATTCCTCCCTCAATTTTTTTCGAAATCCAAAGGAATTTGAATTTTCTCGGACAATGAAGACTAAAAATTAAAGCTTCCCTCTTTTTCATCAGCTCCCAAATGGAAGCCCTAGTAGACAATCTTCAAAAAATGAAGACTCCCAAAAAATAATCCCAATCCGAGGGAGAGAATCAAGAGAAGTGAAAGATTCCCAAAATACACGTGTCTTCGAAAAGAGAAATGAGAAGAAGAGTTGGAAGAAGAAAGCTCTTGTTTGGGGGGAAAGAAAGAGAAAACTTACAAAAATGAGAAAAAAACCATTGGTAAGAAGAAGAAAGTGATGTAGTTCTTCCAATTTTCTTTTCAATTCTGGTAGCACCAAAACGGTAACCTTTCAGTTTGCGTTTTCAATTCTACGAACGAAATTGTACGCCCAAGAAAATTTTAAGGGGGGGAATTAATTTCCACAATATCGCGCGTCCAAGAGTTTTCTAAGGGTGAACTGAAAATTAATTTCCCTAGGCTTTGACAACAATAAAGTGTGCTGCTAACAGTTGCAACAAAAGATTCTCGTTGCGAAAATAAAATTTGAAGGGAAGTCATGTGTGATATTTAATTTTTTATTTTTTTAAAAATTAATTTTTAATTCCTAAAATTCTTATTCATGGATAATACTTAATTTTAAAAAAAATATATAAAATTATTTTTTAATTACTAACAATTCTTATTACCGATAGAATTATCTTTCAATGATACTTAAAATTTTAAAATGACTTTTAAATTCTTAGAATTTTTTAAAAAATAATAACGATGGAAAAAAGTTTATTATCGATGAAAAATTTTGTCCTCTATAATATTTGACCTTAAAAACAATTGACAAGTGTCCATCCTTGATAGTCTATCACAAAAAACATATATCATCGACGTAATAGTGTCTATTGGTGATATTATTTTTTCTTGCAGTGGATTGTCATTGCAAAACCTAAATTATGGCAATGACTATTTAATGTCGTTGTGACATGTTACATATTTGGCAGCGACTTAATTAGCCATTGCGATATGTTATATATTTGGCAATGATTCTTTAGCGTAGTTGCAATATGTTATACATTTGGCAATGACTTTTTAACATTGTTGCGACATGTTATATATTTGGCAACAACTATAAGATTAGTCGTTGCGATATGTACACATTTAGCAATGACTTTATAAATCATTGCGAAATCTTATTGCGAAAAGTTAAATTTCTTGTAGTGCGCATTCTTTAGATGCACAGGGGTCTGTGAGCTCGTCTAGTAGATTTTTGGCATCAATAAAATGGCACCGCCCATGGGAAATGACAAAAAATGTCTGTCCGAAAAGGCTGTTACAGATGAGTCACTGATCGGCAACTATAAAACCGCAATATTTCATCATATCTAAGAAAGTCTCGCTCACTACCGCAAATATCGCAAAAGGCCATATCTTCCAAAAGAATCTAGTGGTCAACGTTGCATATCAATTCAACCATTAGATCTGTCAAATCCACGATGATTCAGTAGTTAACAATCCAATCAGAATGCACCATTGCGTTTTCCCACCTCCATATCTACCACCTTACAAAGTTTCACGGCAATCAGACGTCATAAAGTCCTCCATCAGAGCCATTAAAGTTCGCCAAAAAATAGGATCTTTACCATCATATCTGTGAAAAATCCAGCATTCAATAGTGAAATCCAGCCACACCAACAGATTCATCGGCCTCTGATCTACATCTTTTCAATGTTTCACGGTGATCGGACGTTGAAAGTTCTCTATTGGAGCCACTAAAGTTCACCGAAAAAACAGAACTTTGATTGTAAATTTGTAATCCGGTGATCAAAAGTTGTCACCACCACCACAAGGTGTCTCGACATCCTCCCCGAGCATACAGAAAAAGTTTCGTGGCAAACCTAGTTTCTCTGATCGCCGACAAAGTTCCACGACAAATTGATTCTCTGGTTGGTAACAAAGGCTTGGTCAAACCGGTGGATAGAAAATATGCACTAGTTAGCCCTCATCTTTCTTAAGAGATCACTGCCACATGTCCATTTCTTAATGGATGATCCAATTACTCTTATTTCTTAAGAATTTTTCTTTTACACATGTCCATATCTCATTGGACTCCCAAATTGCTCATTTTCTATTTAAAATCTACCTCCGCCACATGTCTCAAGCTCATTGGACATTCGGATTTTTATTTTATCTTTAAGAACGATGACTTACCAGCACGTGTCAGCTGAGTATTGGCTAGTCAACACCCACATCATAGCCACCTAAGTGCTATGTCAACACCACATCATTGCTACGTAAGCTTTACCTAGACACCACATCATCATTGACCAGACACCACGTCATCACCACCTAGGCTCCACGACAACACCACCTAAGCACCACAACAATGCCGCCTAGGCACCAAGTCATCACCACCCAAGCGTCACATCAATGCCACCCAAACATCATGTTATTGCCATCTAGGTGCCATATTCTCGTCAAATAAACTTCATGAAAACATCACGCCTGCACCACCCAAATGTCACGTCATCGCAACATGGGTACCACGTTAGCACAACCTAGGCGCCGAGTCAGTGCCACCTCAATACCATGCCAATTGACTCAAACTAACTTGTTCAACCAGGTTTGAGCACCCAATTCACCTCTTTGACTAATCAATTTAGCTATTTTTTACCCGGTTTCAGATCCAACAGGACCGATTCTTATGCTTTTATAACGTGTTCTTTCAAATATGGACTCAAAATTTCAAGATTCTGCTTTAACAGATGATTTTTTTCACAAATCATCTATTTTGACTCATATTTGACTAGTCGGTTCACATAATTCAAACTCAGTTTCAGACATAGCCAATTTGATTCCTAAGGTTTCCCAGCCTTCTTTTTCTAGATCCAGTCTCAGAATTTTAAAATTTGACTTTCTCGGGAAAATTTCTTACAAACGACTAACGAAAATACTATTATTTCTTCACCAAAGGGCCTCAAACACGTCCCAAACCCGAACCAACGGAGCTAAAAACCCAAAAAATAATCATTCATAATCAAGCACACCACACAAAGCCTCGGCCAACATATACCGAGCCTTGGTAACCACATACCAAGCACGCATCTCACAAACTACTTTCTTGACTGCATAGTTGCACTCAAGGAAGTGGGGGACATCTAATGTTAGGAATTTTCCCCGTCCAATGACATAGTGACACATGGCACCCTCCAAAGGCAAAAAGATAATTTTGTAAGAAGTAAAATTGGCTAATCAGACACATGGCAAAGAGCTTAACAATACTTTCACGCTAGAACTCTAATCCTACTGTGACGTTCCAGGGATAAGCTCAGCCTTATCTCCAAACAAACCCTAATCCTATCATGATAACTCAAAATTTAAAGAAATTATATCTCATCAGTAGATAAGATCTCATAAGGACTCTATCTCCTACATTATATAAGGCGACTCTCACCATCAAAACTCACCAAATACTCTCCACTCTCTAGTTTTCATATTTTTGAAGCCCTAATCTAACATAGGCATCGGAGAGTCCCCTCCAGAGGCACACCTCTCGATCATCCTCATTTTGATGATATGACATTCAATCTCACTATAAACTTGACTTCTATTTTAATTCTCAAATGGAGAAAATTCTAATCTTATTCGTGTTAGTAATTTGTGTTAATTAAATCTTGCTTAATAATTCATTTTGGCATTTTTCTTTCGCATAGTTCCATTTACTCAATTGTTTGGTTTATCTATCAAAAAAGAATTGTTTGTTTTTATTAGAAGCTGAAGATGACAGAGGAATCTTAAAATCCCACTACAATCACAAACATTGGTTGCCAATCTAGCTAAAAGTTGAACATTAGTTGCCAATTAGAACTTCTTTGGTAGAGTTTTTGAAATGGTTTTTATTTCCTATCAACAGAAACTAGGTCAAATACTATTTTGAAAAATGCTTTATGAGACAATTTATGTGTCTATAGAATTGTTTCACTGATGTTGTATCCAACATTAAACATTTTATAGCCTAACTGTTGTTTAACCAACACTTTAAAAAAAAGGATTTATAAAATGATATCACTTTCTAAAAAACTGTTTTCACAGTTATTTTATCTAATATTAAATAATTTATAGTTTTATTACTGTTTTATTATAATTCAATTAAAAATCATAAATTATTTTTATTGCTAAGGCAAATGCGTGACCTAATCATTAAAAGCATGTGAAGACAGCTTTGTTTTTTTATGCAGTCCAAATAAATTATTGAAAGTTTATTAGAAAAAAAATGATTAGTCAATTTTTTATAAAATAACTTAAGTAACTTACGTTATAGTAATCTAGTTTAATATCTTGATTAAAGAGTCCGGCCGGCTAATAGTGGTGCCAAAAGAAAAGGCTAAAATGGCAATGTCAAATTGTGCTTAAAAATACCTTTACACATCACTTTTTGTGTTAGAGGAGCTTTTCAGTTAGGCATAAAAGTGACTGAACATTCAATTTTGCAGTATGAGACAACAAGCATTCCTTTTCCTTGACCTTAATTTGACAAGGCAACAAAAATCTCCCCTTCTTCCTTTTATAAATGCACGCAGTTGATAATAAAGTCCCAAAGCTCATATCCTACGGTTAGTCCAAGAAGGTAGTGAGCATCAAAGCCAAACGTGCATCTGGTATGCATTTTTTTCTCTTTTTTCTTTTTCCTTTCATTCAATCTTTACTTCTCTGTGCACGTGTAATCAACCAAGCTTTCATTGTGATTGCCCGTTTCTTATCTTACGTGTTGCATTTGTGGTAGAATATTTTATCTCATCTACTTAGAAGTAAATACATGCTTGCACTTGTTTTTTAATGATTTTAAATGTAGGATTTGTTTTAGATAATACTGGCAACTCATGAACCCAAGAACTGGGCGATTTGCCTGAGCACGAACTTTTGAACCTTAATTTCAAATAGAAGTATTTGTAGCTCGTCTTGAAACACCACATCATGCATATCATTACAGAATTAACTCTTTTATCGTCTTAAATTTAAAATCAAGACATACCGATAGATAAAAAAACACAAATGGTTTGATATCCCACAAATTTGGAGTGGAAAAAAAGGGCCAAAAAAAACTTACCGTAGATGATTGAAATATAGATCCAAAATTCAGTAGTGAATTTTTAATGATTTTAAATATAGGATTTGATTTTATAAGTTTTTTTTGAGAAAATAATGTAATCTTAAGATTCATAGATTTATATACTACCATGTGAAATTCACGAATACTATATAATATGTGAGATTCATAAATTTATATATTACTATGTAAGATTCATAAATAGAATAACATATAATATGTGAGGTTCATAAATTTATATATTATTACGTTAGATTCATAAATATATAAATGATTAAGATTGTATCATTTTCTTTAAAAATGAGGTATCTCTTATACTTTAAACTTTCTCGCGCTTTCTATTTTTGCAGTCTCAACGAAGGAATTTAGATGAAAAATTTGAGTCAGCCAAATCATAATATACGGTTGTAGGTGTAGCAAAGGGCAATATAGAGCTGAATTGAGTGAATCGTGACAATGGGAGGAGATCAAGAAACAGGTAAAGGGAGTGAATTGCCTAGCAAAGGATTCTTTAAATGCAACTCTCATTTGGTCCAAGTGAGCTTGATGGGTCTGGTTTGCTTTTGTTGCCCTGGCATGTTCAATGCTCTCAAAGGGATGGGGGGAGGTGGACCCCACCACCGCCAATAACGCCAACACAGCCCTCTACACCACTTTCTCCATCTTCGGCGTTCTTGGTGGTGGAATCTACAACGTTCTCGGTCCCCGTCTCACCTTAGCCGCCGGTTGCTCCACCTACTTACTCTATGCTGCCTCCTTCCTCTATCACAATCACCACCAACAACAGAACTTCCCGATTACAGCCAGTACTCTCCTGAGTTGGGGAGAGGGCCATTATGACCTCTTACCCTCCTCTGAATCGCAAGGGAACCTACATATCCCTCTTCTGGAGTATCTTCAACATGGGAGGCGTCGTTGGTGGTCTCATCCCTTTCATCCTCAATTACCATCGAAGAGATGCCGTTTCCGTCAATGATGCCACTTACATCGGATTCATGTGCTTCATGTCCGTAGAGGTTCTCCTTTCCCTTGCAATTCTTCCGCCCAGCCGTGTCGTTCGTGATGACGGAACTCGTTGTACCAACATCAAGTACCCTCATGTATCCACGGAGGCTGTCGAGATTCTCAAGCTCTTCCTGAATTGGAAGATGCTCCTCATTTCCCCTGCTGCCTGGGCTAGCAATTTCTTCTACAGCTACCAGTTCAACAATGTTAATAGCGTTCTTTTTAATCTCAAAACAAGAAGGTTTAACAATGTCTTCTATTGGCGAGCTCAGATGTTAGGTTCCGTTGGGATCGGTTACGTTTTGGATTTCAGTTTTGGGAGTAGGAGGACCAGGGGGTTCGTGGGGATCGGGGCTGTTGCACTGCTTGGCACTGCAATTTGGGCTGGTGGACTTGCAAATCAGCTTACTTATTCATTCCATGATCTACCGACTCCGGAGGAGAAGCTTGATTTCAAGGAATCTGGTACTGATTTCGCTGGACCTTTCTTTTTGTACTTTAACTATGGCTTGCTTGATGCCATGTTCCAGAGCACGATTTACTGGGTAATTGGGGCCTTGGCCGATGATTCTGAGACCCTCAGCAGGTAATTAATCGAGGACTTTTCAATACATAGATTTCAATACATTTATTAATTTGCATATCTTACAAATTGCAGGTACAGTGGATTTTATAAAGGAGTGCAAAGTGCAGGAGCCGTCGTTGCTTGGCAAGTTGATACGCGCAAAGTTCTGTTAATGTCCCAATTGAACGTCAATTGGTCGCCCACCACAGTAAGTTATCCGTTGTTAGTACTTCTTGTTTTCTTGGCCGTCAAGGATGACAATAAAGTAGAAGGAACTGCCAAGGAGACTGACCTTGCCTCTGTAAATGCCACTGCGCCTAAGTCTACTTAGTAATTGTCTAGTTTTCTGGTGTTCATGTGTTTGAAATTCCATTTGTATCGTATATGCTTATAAAATGAAAAATCAAGTTAAATGCAATTACGGCGCCGTAAAGAAAAAGAACACAAGGGAGAAAATCAATCCCTATTCACTAGCTTTGTATTTTGATACCTCATTAATTTGCTATTTATGACAATGCCGTCTTTAACTTTCAAAAGTTAAATTGTTTGCTCAAATGATTATAAATTGTCTAAGCCATAGAAAAGCCTAGTTGATAGTAGATCATCACCGTCAAGTAAGGTCTAAAGCTATTATGTTATTTTTGAGAAATGTTGATTTTACGTAAAATATGCTTTTCATAAAAGTCATCAAGAATATAAATCAACTCGAATTGAGTAACCCATAACAATTTTATCAAATGGGTTTTATCCACGGCAATTTTTGTATTCTAAGTAACATAAAAGACTTTTGTACGCATTATTCATTTAAAACAACACTCATTCTCTAAGCTGCAAGAATATATTGGCATACTATTTGAAACTCCAACCGTCTACTTATCTATTATTAATTGATTTTCATTCATGGTATCCACAACATTAAGAAAACTTGAAGGTCATTTAATCTTCCCGAGAAACATTCATTTGAATAATCATCACACTTATCATCACTAGTTTTTCATCATAGTTAATTAATCCCAAGAATTTAAAAGAGTTAATTCAACTTTATCTTCTAAGTATCCAACTCTTTCAACTATAAAACTTTCAAATTTGATATTCTCTTCGAAAAGTCAACTTTTGCCACATTTCATACTCCAACGTAATCACTCTTAAAAAAATTGTTTATCATCCTTCATCAATTCTACATCAATCTCATCTAACCTCAAACTTTATCTTCTAAGTAGTTTACCATCTCTCTCTTATACTCTTTTGAATGATATATATGCTTATAATTAAAAATCCCATATAAAATCATCAAATCTTGTTAATTTCAAAATAACTAGTTTAACTCCTTATAATTCAAATCATTGATGCCATTTACATTCAATCCTTTCAAAAATTAATTATTTTAACTGTTTACATCCTCAATTTAATCACATAATCTTTATAACAGATTTTGATCAATATATTTCCCAAATACATAAAAATTTAAATCCTTTATAATTTTTCTCTTCTCATATCACTTATTTAGTATAACTTTTAAACTCTACTAATTTACTTATCTTCAAGAATCATCTATTGCCAACAAGATAAATTCAAATCAAATATCCTATGATGCATTCCTAAGTTTCAAAGAATATAAACCACAATGAAATTCTTTTATGATATCATACCAAAGTGTTATTGGCAATAAGATTATCATGTCCTCAAAGATATTACTAATTAGTTCTAAAAGTTTCTCAACTCAACCATTAGTTCAAACATAAATTATCTTTTCAAGTTCTACTTCAAAAACTTCCAAAATTCAATAAAATCCTTAAAAAATACCTATTGCTTCACATTCTCAACCTTTGACCATAACACAATCTTTAATTAAGAATGTTTTCAGTTACTTAATACATGTTAAATATCAAAATTTCTCATCTCAAATTTGTACCACCGATCACTTCTTCTTCTAATAACTTCCGAACACTCAAAGTTTTACATTAATACTTCATTTTTACCAAATTCAATGCCTTGAACCGAACAAATATTTGGTCTTACAAATTGTAAATTGCCATTAATTTATTAACTTCAAAGTACATATTCAAATAATTTTCCATGACATGCAAAGAAATATATGATTCTAGTTAAACCGAAGCACATTACGATCCTAATTTCTGATAAGTTACCACCAACACAAAAAATAATCAAGCCACTTGAATTGAAAAATTTGTGAATACCAAAACTATGAAATTATAATATCTCAATTCCAGTTTTGTTATGATATCTATCATCCTTTACCACAATGATACCTTACCTTGAATATTATAACAATATTCACCGAATATCTATAAATATTTTTTCTTTCTAAAGTACAATTATTTATTTATTCACCAAAACAATAAAATTATAGATAAAACTCCTCTCAATCCAACTTTTTCCATCATTAAAATCACTGAAAATCATATATTGATCGTAACACTTAGATTTTTCTAATAACTCAAAATTAAAAAAATTCATTTTACCCACATGCTTATCAAAATAATTGTTATGTCATTCCATAATACAATAATGCCACCATTAAATCATAGATTTGTCATTAACAGATTTAACTCACAGAATCTTATTTATTAAGTGGCCCAAAATCTAAAAATCACCCCATATCTCTCTTTTAAAGTCTTATTACCAAATATTTGCATATATCTACATCACTTTCAAAATATTTAACAATTCCTTTGTCAGTGGTATTCATCCCTTCTATTAAGTTTGTAATATCAATACTAGTATATTGATCTCCCAAATCACATGATGATAAGATATAACATTTAAATTGATCATGCTATGATAGTTGATACTTTTCTCCATACATAAGAACTGTTCATAAATCCTTATGGCAATAACATCAAATATTTATAATAACTATATCTTTTATCAATCAAATTTCTCAATCTCTAAAACCTTATTATTATTCATAACCACTCTCTAAGTTAAATACATAACCATATTTTTCCAAGGTAATAGACCAGAAAGCAATAACAGGCTAACAACATAGTCTTTATCACCTTATAGTTAAGTTTATTTTTAACTTCTTAAATCAATCTAATTATTGAATAATCTCAAGCATTTTGGTCATTTACTAGTTAAAATTTAACATCACTATGCATCATTTACAGTCTCCCATTCACAAAATCTTAATAATTTCTTCCGTCTTAATAACAACAACCAATAGGGCTAAAAGATTTAACTACACTCAAACTGAGTATTGCAACTTTCATTTCTCATTTCTAATATGCCTCATCTCGCTCACAATGAATTTAAGGATGAAAATAAAATAAAACAATAACTTATTCCTTAAACTCAGTTGCCAACTTCTTTAAAATGATGAACTCATACTCCATTCAGGAGTCAATATCTCATGCAACACAAATCATAAGACTTCAAATATCACATAGAGTATGACAAGGAAGGAACCAACACAAGTCACATGAAGTATAAAATTTTGTCATAATTGCCAAAAATACAATAAGGTAAAAGTTTGAGAATGCATTACTTATACTGAAATCAACCTCCAAACATCTCTACAATATCGATTACTATTATTAAGACCACAACTTTAACTAGCATCCTCAAGAACCCTTCATGGCATAAAAAAAATTTCATGTAACTTTCAAACAATTTCCCTAAACATTCATCCTGAAACATGATTTCAAAACCTTTACTCAAAATACTTCTTCAAAAGTTTTCTCAAAAGTCTTTCAGTCAAAACAAAGTCTACAAAATCTTAAAACCAAAAGCTCTGATACCAAAAATTGTCAAGACCCATTCTAGGTGATTTCTACCCGAAATGATATCCTCAACTTTAAGTATTGAAAGCTAAGTTGAATGTCATGCACACATCTAGGAATATAAGAATGTTATGCACCTGAAAAATGATTTATCACAGACCAAGTCTCAAACTATAAAATCTTTCAAAAACATAACAAGGTAAATTTATATAATTTCATTTATATAAAACAACCATTGTTTTATTTATAACAAAAATATAGCCTGAGGAGAGGAATGTCGTACACCTATACAAATGAGACACTCCAACTAGCAAAAAATATGTCTAAAACTTCTCCAAACCTGGTCATTTCATCAAAGAAACGACTAATCAGCTTTTAAAAGTCGATATGAGTTTAATGTACCAAAATTTAAATTCTCATACAAGAAGAAATTATAAAACTTAAATATAATCTAAACATGCTAAGCAATTTAAATAGCATATAGATCAAATGCGAAATTAAAAGGACCGTAAACATACCTCCAGCCATTGAAGCTTTTCACTTACACAATTTGCTATTCTCTCAGTATTAGTTCTTCTAGACTCTTAGAACTCTCCAATTTGATGGTGTATGAAAGACAAAAAATGAGTAGTCCCGAGTGTAGGAACCAAACCTGTATTTATACTTGTTCTCCTATCAAGAACATTCATTTGTATTCCATACATTTGTTACCACAATCAATGGGTAGCCAAAAGGTTGAGGCAGCCAAAGGTTGAACATGGACCATAAATGGATTGGTTACATTCTCCCACTAAGTCCATACGTTTAACCTAACTTAATCCCATTGGTTATATTTTAAGAAGTAAATACATGAATCATGGCGATAAGTCCTCTAAGAGTGAGTATTATCTTCCATGTATTACGATGCATTTAGTTCCTCAAGTATTATTCTTCATGTGGCAATATTTTTTAATGAATAAACCTTATGTTTATTCTTGGTCCTATGCAAATGAATTTTCTCAAAGAAATTAAGGTGCACATGAATATGAGAAAACATCAAAATATGTAAGAGTTTCATTAATAAACTATATGTATACACTTACAAAGTGGAACCAAGTCCCATTTTCTCTACATGATCCTTAAATTTCAGAGGTGGCATGCCCTTAGTCAAAGGATCAGCGATCATCAATTCAGTGCTAATGTGTTCAATGACCACTTTCTTTTCTTTTACACGTTCTCTTATGGCTAAATACTTAATGTTGATTTGTTTACTTCGACTTTCACTTTTATTGTTCTTAGCCATAAAGACAGCAGCTGAATTATCGCAGAAAATTCTCAATGGTCTAGATATAGAATCCATGACTCTAATCCCAGAAATGAAACTCCTAAGCCATACACCATGTGAAGTGGCCTCAAAACAGGAGACGAACTCGGCTTCCATAGTAGAAGTAGCAGTCAATGTCTGCTTGACACTTCTTTAAGAAACAGCTCCACCGGCCATCAGAAAAATGTACCATGATGTTGATTTACGTGAATCAACACTGCCAGCAAAGTCTGAATCAAAGTAGCCAATCATATCCAGATTGTTTGTCTGTCTATATATAAGCTTATAGTCTTTAGTTCCTTGAAGATACCTCATTACTTTCTTTGCAACTCTCCAGTGGTCTATACCTAGGTTACTCTGATATCACCCTAGCATCCCTACAGCAAATGCAATGTTAGGTCTAGTGCAGACCTGAGCATACATAAGGCTTCCGACTGCAGAAGCATATGGAATGTTCTTCATGGATTCCCTCTCAAAATCATTCTTTGGGCATTGGTTCAAATTAAACCTATCACTCTTTACAATGGGAGCTACACTTGGTGAACAATCTATCATCCGAAATCTCTCTAAAACTTTGTTAATATAGGTTTCTTGTGATAGACCTAAAACACATCGAGGTCTATCTCTATGGATGTTAATGCCAATGACATAATATACCTCACCTATATCTTTCATATCAAAATTTTTAGAGAGAAATTGTTTCACCTCATGCAGCAAACCCTTATCATTGGTTGCAAGTAAAATATCGTCCACACATAAAACAAGAAAACAAATTTTACTCCCACTGACCTTCTGGTATATACATTGATCCATGGGGTTTTCAACAAAACTGAATGAAGAAATTACTTCATGGAATTTAAAATACCATTGACGGGAGGCTTGTTTTAAACCGTATATGGATTTTTTAAGCTTGCAAACCAAATGCTCACCATCATTAGAGGAGAAACCTTCAGGTTGTTTCATATAAACCTCCTCCTCCAGATCTCCATGAAGAAATGCGGTTTTTACATCCATTTGTTGCAGCTCAAGGTCAAAATGAGCAACTAATGCCAAAATAATACGAAGAGAATCTTTCTTAGATACAGGAGAGAAAGTCTCCGTGTAATTGATTCCTTATTTTGAGAAAATTCCTTAGCAACAGGTCTCGCATTGTATCTCTCAATGTTGCCTAATGAATCTTTCTTGGTCTTAAAGACCCATTTGCAACAAATAGCCTTCGCCCCATTAGGCAACTCTACAAGATCCCAAAATCCGTTGCTTTTCATGGAATTCATCTCTTCCTTCATGGCATCGTGCCACAAGGTTGACCCTTTGCAACTCATGGCCTGTGAAAAGGTTTCAGGATCATTTTCGGCTCCAAAATTATAGTTAGATTCTTGTAGATACACAATATAATCACTAGGAATTGTTGATCTCCTGTTTCTAGTAGATTTTCTTAATGTTGTACCAATGTCTCCCAGGGGAGCTTGTGGTTCAACTGGTTATTCAGGAGCTTGTGGTATTTCCTGAACTGCTTGATCTATTAGAATATTGTCAACAGCTTGTGGAACATCAATGATTGATTGGTCAACACGAGCTTGTACTTGAGGCGTGCTATGAACCATAACCAATCTATCATTTGATGAAGGTTTAGATTCTGTATGATCATGTGCAGGTTTTGTATGATCATGTGCAGGAACTAAGTTCCTGAACTGATCCCTCCTACTGATCATATCATTCTCTACAAACTTAGCGTTTCTTGATTCCACAATCCTAGTAGTATGAGTTGGACAATAAAACCTGTAACCCTTGCACCTTTCGGCATATTAATTATGCCCAAAACATAACGCGGTTATTGTAGTACAGTTTTGGGGTGTCGATTCCACAGGGAAACAAGTTAAGTACAACAGAAGGTGTAAACCTCAACGCAAACGATTAAAGATTAAAAGGATAAAATCTGAGTTGTTTTGAGGAAAGGGTAATTTTGTAAATAAGTTTAAAATAAAAATTACAAAAAGGTTCCGAGAATCCTCCCAAGGTTCGTTGCTCTAATTCTAACTTGATTCAGTTGTTTTTATCTCGATTGCAGGTTTCACATCCCAAACAGGCAATCGGAAAATATTCAATTAAAGCGCATTTATAAATCATAATGTAATCGCTATGAATTATTCTTTACTTTCAAACACATATGACCTAACTTATAAATTATCAAGAGACGACGATATATCTAAACGACGATACTGCAGCAATGGACAAATCTATAAAAGAGATCTACCGAACTCAATCACACTCAAACAGGTACACATAAGAAAAGCCTGACTGAACTTATATGGAAAAGAAGCATGCAACCACCGGAGTTATAATAAATCTACTAATTAAATTAAGAATAAAACATAACAATATTTAATGAAAATAATTCCAACTACAACCGAATCAAATAAAGGAAAATAAGAACAACTACACCTAGGGATTCATCCCTTCGCTTTGCTTGGAGACTAGCCGGCCATGGGGCTCATGCGTCCTCGAGTTGCCTCCGACCTCTCGACGATCATCTCTCCCGACCTTCAAACTTTAAACTTCGGGTTCCTCCTAAAGGCCCTCTGGATTGCTCCTAAAGGCCCTCTGGATTCATCCCCGATTGATTCCTCAAAGCTGAAGTGGAGTAGGCCTTTTATAGGGAAATACCACAAGTGCAATGTGTTTCCAATCCGATGTGGGATGTGGGATATAGAAATGTGTTTTCCAACCAATGTGGGATGTGGGATTTAAGCCCAAAATCACGCTGAAATCCCGTACAGCCCGCATAGCCTGACCTTTGTCTACTAAAACTGACATAACTTTCTCTAGAAAAATCATTTTGACGAACCGTAAAATTCTCCAGAAAATAGACTTCCAGATCTTTCTAAGCATATATGGTTCATCTCCTAGTTCTTCTTGTATCAATACAGTTTAATTTTCAAAGATGATTGATCTGTACGGGCAATTCTAGCAATTTAGTGAAACTCCTTTCCAATGCGGGCAGTAGCTGTTGCTCTTTTAAGCCATTCATCTTGTCCTTTCGGAAGCATTCCTTCACTCCAGTATGTGTCGAGTCTTTGTACTTCAAGCAATGATAACTTTTCCTCCTCTTTTGAGCTTAAAGTACCTGAAAATGCACCGAAATAGATCAATGATCCAAGAATGATACTTTAGAGTTGTTAACGTATAAAAATGCAATTAAAACCTAGATCAACCCTAAAATGCTAACAATTAAGTACTGTTAAGATGAATTTTATGACTCTCATCACAACCCCCAACTAACTTATTGCTAGTCCCTAGAAATTCAAGCGAAAATAAGAGATGAATTCTATGGTAGGAGTTAAAAACAAAGTAAAGCAATGCTAGCGTTGAACCAAGAGTAATTCACTTTTTGTCCCAAAAATTTCACATAGCATACGGCACATAGAATCATTAAATTTCACCTAAGTCCAAAAGTAATCCAAACATCAATCCTAAAATCGTTATTGACTCTTAACATCCATCTTACCACAAACCATTAATCCAAACACCCAGATGATTTTATGCATAAGATTCATGAATACAAGTCTTGGCCTCTAAAAATATAATAAATTGCGTGACATCAATCACAAAAACAAGCTCCATAGACTCACTTTTCAAATCACTCTCCACTATTGTAGAAAAAGCACACTACATTGGATCAATAGGTCTTTACTAAGCTTGTAACGTTAGGCTAAGGTAAAGGTTAAGATGGAACGGGAAGGATTCAACAAGTAAGAGAACTTAATCTCTTAGTTTTGAACACAACTCTTTAAGCACTGAATAACCTTATTTCAACACCCAACTCTTTCAACCATTTTTATAAGATCATATCTCTCAATAGATCACCGCTTTTCTTTTCTTTTCTCCTTTCTTTGCCATAATTCACTTCACTTCACTTCACTTCTTTTTTTTCTTTTCTTTTGTATTTTGGCATAAGACCATTCACCTCCTTTTTCATATTTTTTTTTTCACAACCCCCAACTTATCTTCTTTAATGTACTTGGGTTGCGGTAGTGATATTTTTTTTTCATATTTTCACCCTTACTCATTTTAAGTGCTTCTCACAACATATGTATAACAAAGTTCTTTTAAAAGAAAGGTAAGGATAAAAATATTTTTAGGCTCATAAAGGTAAGTAAATGGTTTATTAAAAGAAACAAAGCTCAATTTTTCTTTTCAAGAAAAAGGCTCAAATAGGTGATTAGTGATAAATATAGCAATGGTAGGTTTGAAAGGCTCAAACGGTTCAAAAATGGCCTATATCATATCATAAGTAGTGTGCATTCTAAGAATTCGCCTCAAGTGATTATCAAGTAAGTTCTAGAGCTTGTCAAGACTGCAAAAGTATTCACAAAATAATCACACATAAAACTTTTCTAAATACTTTCGACTAATCATACAATCTTACCACAAGCTAGAGTCTCTAACCAAATCAAGATTGATACTTAAATTAATTTCAAACCGAAGCAAGATTTAACTACTTCTAAATGCTATATACTATCTCAATTAAGCTCACATCATTGACATGCGAATTATATCCAAGACAACCACAAAGCATGCTTTAAAACAAAAAGAAAGGGAAACAGACACCAAGCAGTTCAATGGAAAAAGAAAAAAATGTATGGATATAAAGAATATGGAAACAAAGAAATAAAGAATATGGAAACAAAGAAGATGTGTTTCCTCCACCCTCAACTTAAAAATTGCATTGACCTCAATGTAAAAGAAAGAGTAAAGGAAACTCCCCTTGTAGCCAAAGGTGCACAGAAGCTGAAAATTGTGCTCCACCATTTGAACTGCTTCGTTTATTTGTCCCTGAAAAATAAATACAAAAGTAAAAACTTGGAAAACAATAAGATAATAATAAGAAAAGAAATATGAAAAATAATAAAAATAAAAGGATACGTTGTGGGCTGCCTCCCACGAGCACTAAGTTTTACGTCTTCAGCCAGACGCTCTTATTCCCTCCTCGAAAAACATAGGTTGAATGCATCCGCCGCTGCTGCAATGCCAAATTCAGTGCCTCTATGCTTTTGGGGGGCCTTAAGGATGTCATCAGTAACATCAGCAAATGCTGGCTCGATATATGCTTTGGTGAAGCCATGGGTGAAGGTGGACTCTAATGGATTAAGGTACTGGACCTTTTCCATGAACGAGTCCATCATGTATGCTTGTACTTGATGACTTTCAGCCACATCCTCTGATTTTTTCGTTGTTGGGATGTGTACTGATTTACCACCAAGTGTCTCAATGGCATTCACCTCCTCCAAATTCTTTTGTGCTAGGTGTTGACCATGGGGTGTGGACTGAGCTTGAGAAGGGAACTTACCTTGCTCAGTCACACTCAAGTAGCTCATCAACTTGGACACTTGGCTCCTAGTTTCTTTACCCTCTTCCATCACCTGCGTAATTAGTGCCTCAAACCTTTGGTTTGTTCTTCCTTGTGCCTCTATAAAAGCCTGTAAGGTGTCTTCTAGAGAGTTCCTAGAGGCTGAAGGTGCGTGATAAGGTGCAGGGGATGATCGAGGGGGCTGTGCATGCTGGTTTTCAGATTTTCAGCTGAAGTTGGGGTGATTTCGCCACCCCGGGTTATAAGTGTTAGAGAAAGGTGCAGGAGGCATCTCGTACATGCCTAAGGCATTACATTGTTCCTCATATGCCCCTCTCATATCAAAAAATGTGGGGCACTCTTTGGTGAGATGATCTACCCCGCCACACACAAAGCACGGCTCTAAAGACTCGGCATGATTAGCCACATATGTTTGCTTTGAGCCCTTAGTTTTAAATGCATCAAACTCTCTAGTGAGCATCTCGACCTTGGCTCTAAGGTTATCCTCTTCCCTAATATGGTAAATTCCACCACCATTTGGGTGCCCTATAGGTCGTGACCTATTTGTGCTTTCAGTAGCACTAGGTCCAATCCAAGTGTGAGCTTTTTCAGCAAGCTCATTGAGGTACTCTATGGCCTCATCAGGATCTTTCTCTAAAAACTCACCCTTACACATCAACTCTACAAATTGGCGCTCTCTATATGTAAGTCCCTCATAAAAATAGCTCACTAAGCGCCAACTCTTATACCCATGGTAAGGGCACATACTCAATAACTCTTTAAATCTCTCCCAAGACTGATACAAAGTCTCGCTGTCCTTTTGTGCAAAGGTGGAGATTTGCCTTTTTAAAGCATTGGTCTTATGTTGGGGAAAGTATTTATTAAAAAAAATCCGAGTCATCTCAGTCCACGACCCAATAGATCGTGGTCTAAGTGAGTATAGCCAACTCTTAGCTCTATCCTTCAAAGCGAAAGGAAAGAACTCAAGCCTCACAATGTCATCGATTTCGTTTTGACTATGAAAAGTCGCGACTACTTCCTCAAACTCTCTAATGTGCACATATGGGTTTTCATTGTCAAGTCATGAAATGTAGGGAGTAAATGTATCATCCCTGTTTTAAACTCTAATGGGCGAGTATTGGCTGGAAATATGATGCATGATGGTGTGGTTATGCGTGTAGGGTTGAGGTAATCCTGAAGTGTCCTAGCAACATTCTCATTATGGTTATTAGCCATGTTAACAAAATCCTCTAGATTCTCACTTGGGTTTTCTCTATGGGTTGATCTAGGCGAGGTTTCACTATCAGACTCGGAATGAGAGAGCAATTCTAGCTCAAGTTTTTTAATGAATCTACCTCGCAGATCTCTTGTCTAAGCATGCACCAAATGAATCAGAGAGGAAATAAAATAAATAAAATGAGATTTTTTTTTTTTTTTTTTTTACCATCACACTCAAAGTTGACAAACTTCCTTGTACTTAAGCGCGTTTCCCCAGCAACGGTGCCAAAATTTGATTACGCCCAAAACGTAACGCGGTTATTGTAGTACAGTTTTGAGGTGTCGATTCCACAGGGAAACAAGTTAAGTACAACGGAATGTGTAAACCTCAACATAAACGATAAAAGATTAAAAGGATAAAATCTGAGTTGTTTTGAGGAAAAGGGTAATTTTGTAAATAAGTTTAAAATAAAAATTACAACAAGGTTCCGAGAATCCTCCCTAGGTTCCTTGCTCTAATCCTAACTTGATTCAGTTGTTTTTATCTCGATTGCAGGTTTCACATCCCAAACAGGCAATCGGAAAATATTAAATTAAAGCACATTTATAAATCCTAATGTAATCGCTATGAATTATTCTTTACTTTCAAACACATATGACCTAACTTATAAATTATCAAGAGATGACGATATATCTAAACGACGATACCGCAGCAATAGACAAATCTATAAAAGAGATTTACCGGACTCAATCACATCCAAACAGGTACACATAAGAAAAGCCTGACTGAACTTATATGGAAAAGAAGCATGCAACCACCGGAGTTATAATAAATCTACTAATTAAATTAAGAATAAAACATAACAATATTTAATGAAAATAATTCCAACTACAACCGAATCAAATAAAGGAAAATAAGAACAACTACACCTAGGGATTCATCCCTTCGCCTTGCTTGGAGACTAGCCGACCATGGGGCTCATGCGTCCTCAAGTTGCCTCCGGCCTCTCGACGATCATCTCTCCCGACCTTCAAACTTTAAACTTCGGGTTACTCCTAAAGGCCCTCTGGATTGCTCCTAAAGGCCCTCTGGATTCATCCCCGATTGATTCCTCAAAGCTAAAGTGGAGTAGGCATTTTATAGGGAAATACCACAAGTGCAATGTGTTTCCAATCCGATGTGGGATGTGGGATATAGAAATGTGTTTTCCAACCAATGTGGGATGTGGGATTTAAGCCCAAAATCACGCTGAAATCCCGCACAGCCCGCACAGCCTGACATTTGTCTACTAAAACTGCCATAACTTTCTCTAGAAAAATATTTTTGACGAACCGTAAAATTCTCCAGAAAATAGACTTCCAGATCTTTCTAAGAATATTTGGCTCATCTCCTGGTTCTTCTTGTATCAATACAATTTAATTTTCAAAGATGATTGATCTGTATGGGCAATTCTGGCAATTTAGTGAAACTCTTTTCCAATGCGGGCAGCAGCTGTTGCTCTTTTAAGCCCTCCATCTTGTCCTTTCGGAAGTATTCCTTCACTCCAGTATGCCTCGAGTCTTTGTACTTCAAGCGATGATAACTTTTCCTCCTCTTTTGAGCTTAAAGTACCTGAAAATGCACCGAAATAGATCAATGATCCAAGAATGATACTTTAGAGTTGTTAACGTATAAAAGTACAATTAAAACCTAGATCAACCCTAAAATGCTAACAATTAAGTACTGTTAAGATGAATTTATGACTCTCATCGCATATCCAACGAAATACCCACTAATAGTCCTTGGATCCAGTTTCTTCTCTTGTGGGTTATAAATCCTCACCTCAGACGGACATCCCCAAATGCACATATGTCGCAAACTCGATTTTCAAACTTTCCATAATTCAAATGGTGTATTGGGAACAGCCTTGGTTGGAACTCGGTTTAATATATACACAGCCGTCTTTAGTGCTTTAGTCCACAAGGATGTAGGTAGGTTGGAGTTGCTAAGCATACTCCGCACCATGTCCATCAATGTTCGGTTTCTTCTTTCTGCAACACCATTCTGGTCTGGGGAACTAGGCATAGTGTATTGGGCAACAATCCTATGTTCTTGAAGAAACTTGGTAAAAAGACCATGTGCTTGTCCGCTTTCTATGTATCTACCATAATATTCTCCACTTCTATCGGATCTCACAATTTGTATTTGCTTTCCACATTGGTTCTCAACTTCAGCCTTAAAGACTTTGAAGGCATCCAATACTTCATTTTTCTTATGAAGCAAATAGATATACATATATCGTGAGTAATCATCGATAAAAGTGACGAAATATTTTTGACCATGTGCATCAATGTCTGGACAACATATATCAATATGAATGATTTCTAATATGTCCGAACTCCTATTAGCACATTTCTTGGATTTGTTGGTCTGCTTTCCTTTAATGCAGTCCACATAAGTTTCAAAATCAGTATAATCTAGAGTACTAAGTACCCCTTCATTCACTAATCTTTTAATTCTTTCTATGGAGATATGTCTTAATCTCTGGTGCCATAGCATAGAGGAATCTTTGTTAATATTACACCTTTTAATGCCAATTTGAATATGTATTGAACTATAAGTAGCATCATTTTGTAAATAAAGACGATAAAGACCATCAAACAAAATATCATTCCCAACACAATCAGTTTTATAAAATAAACTGAAAGATGTGTCTTGAAAATTAAAGAAATATCCAAGTGGTACAAGTCCGGAAACAGAAATCAAGTTTCGTGAGAAACTTGGTACATAAAAAGTCCTTTCTAATTTTAAAATAAAGCCACTACTTAAAGTTAAAATGCAAGTTCCAATCGCCTCCACATGTGAGCCCATCTTGTTGCCTGATAAGATGTTTTGCTTACTTCCCAATGGCTTCCTTAGGTTTTGCATACCCTGCAAGGAGTTTGTAATATGGATTGTAGATCTAGAATCAATCCACCAGGTGTTAATATTAATATTAACCATATTAGATTCATAACAAACAAATGAGGTTGGATTACCTTTCTTCTCAAGCTATTTTTGGAATTTGATGCATTCCTTCTTCATATGTCCCTTCTTTTTACAAAAGAAACACTTTTCTTCCTTCGTGATATCAGCTTGAGGTGGTATTTTACCTTTCCCCTTCTGATTAGCTTTGTGATTGGCTTCAGATTTGATAGGTTTAGCTTTGTCCTTCCCACGGGTAGTGTCCTGCATTGCACTCTCACCCAGTTCCATTACAAGTCTCTCTTCTTCTTGAACACACATGGTCATTAATTCATTAATTGACCATTTGTCTTTATGTGTATTGTACGGGATTTTGAAAGGCCCGTACTAAGTTGGAAGGGTGTTCAGAATGTAGTGCACCAGGAAGGACTCCGATATATCAACCTCGAGTTTCTTAAGTTGAGCCACAATGTCACGCATTTGCATTATGTGCTCACGCACACTTTTTACGCTGGTGAGTTTGAGAGATGATAATTTCATTATCAGGGTGTTTGCTAATACCTTTTCTGAAATGACGAATTGATCGTCAATGGCTTTCAGCAAATCACGGACTTTCTCATGCTGGTCGACATAACCAGGTATACCAACAGTTATCTTAGTCTTGATAAACATCACGCTGAGCCGGTTGGATCGCTCCCATCGCTCATATAGCGTGACCGCAGCTTGAGTGCTATTATCGGCGATTGCAGGTGGTTCGTCCTTCCTAATAGCATAATCTATGTCCATCCACCCTAGATGGAGGAGAATCATCTCCTTCCATATCTTATAGTTATCTCCCCTAAGTTTGGGTATGTCACAATGGATATCAGAAAAACTAGTGGGTTGAGTAACTACATAAAGTCCAAAAGCTTATGTCAAGATTTGAGGTCTAATTTTCTAAATTGCATGTTTTACCAATGTAAAAACAGGCTGAAATTGAATCTAATTTCATTAAAAATTACATGTAGGCTAAATTTTTAATTTAATAAGATTCTTTATACTTTATGATAGATTTTATCAAACTATTTTTACTAAATTCATAATGTATATTATGATTACAGTTTGATGTTTTTCTATCTTTAAACTTTATGATAAAACTATTAAATTAATTCTTCTTAACTCCTGTAGGTAAATTAAGAAAAACTAATTTTAATATATTATCCTAATTAATTATATAAACATAATAAAATCCCTGTGGGATAAAATCATTATATTTATATAATTAATTACAATTAATGTCCATAAATTGCATATATAGAACTAACATAAATAGTATATATACATAATCTTAATTTGAGTAAAATAATCAAAAGTTTGATCCTGGGGGGAATCGAACCCAAGATTATGCCTACCACACAGTCCTAAATTTACCCTTACCATTAGGCTACCCAGAGGGGTTCATTAACATTATTTTTGCAAATAATTACAAATCATATGCAAAATTGTGAAAATCCATAAAATTAGGCCAAAATCTGAACTTCCAAATATATATATATATAGAATTTCTGGAAAGTTACCGAATTTGGAAACTACAAGATATTTTCCTAAACTAGTTGTCTTCAACCTTTAGCCGAGTCGTTTTTGACCCGTTTTCAAAACCCAACTTAATCTTGGCTTCCAGGATACCAAAGCAAGATTTTAAAACTAAAAAATACTAGAAATCAAATTTCCTAATGATTTCTAACATTATTTTTCATCAAAAAATTCTCAAAAAACAAACTTTGAAATCAAATTATTTTTTTGGTATAAATCTAAAGTTTTACAGATTGCTTAATACTTCAAGGCAGAGACAAACAATGCTCTGATACCAAATGTAAAACTTAAATATAATGTAAACATGCTAAACAATTTAAATAGCATATAGATCAAATGTGGAATTAAAAAGACCGTAAACATACCTCCGGCCATTGAAGCTTTTCACTTACACAATCTGCTATTCTCTCGGTATTAGTTCTTCTAGACTCTCAGAACTCTCCAATTTGATGGTATATGAAAGAAAAAAAATGAGTAGTCCTGAGTCTAGGGACCAAACCTGTATTTATACTTGTTCTCCTATCAAGAACGTCCATTCGTATTCCATACATTTGTTACCACAATCAATGGGTAACCAGAAGGTTGAGGCAGCCAAAAGATTCATGGGCAGTCAAAAGGTTAAGGCAGCCAAAGGTTTAACATAGACCATAAATGGATTGGTTACAGAAATAACATTTGTCAATATAAAACATACAAATACGATGATAAATCATTTAAAATATGAACTCTGAACTTTAACCAAACATAGAAATTCTTTATCAAAAGAAATTTTTCTCTCATAAAGATATTTCAAAACAAATTATTAAATAACTTCTTTTCATCTTCAAAACTCAAGAATAATTTAATCATATGCTTATGGGTTGGTTTTCAAAAAGCAAGTATACACAGAATATATATATATATATATATATATATATATATATATATATATATATATGTATATATATCTCATTGTCGCATATCCCCATATCCAGCATGATACATATATAATATAATAAATGCCCCCATATCCAGTATGACACGTATTTGCATACTATAACAGACTGCAACTGAAGGCAGAGTAATCTATAAGGCACACCCTTATCATCGTCGCGTATCCCCATATCCAATAGGATACATCCATAATATAATAAATGTCTCCATCCAACCAGACATTTCTATGTATTATTACAACATCAGTATCAATCTCATTCTTATCATCTCAATAATGATTTTTTTCTCAATACTTCTTCAGACTTAAAACACCATATAAGCATTTTATTTTAGTGAAAAAAGATAAATCTTCTTCACAATTTATTAAAAAAATGACCAATCATTTCAAAGGTAAATGTTCATACTTCTTCACAAAAATCTCAATCCAAATGTACAAATTCATCATTTCTTCAATATTGAAAGATTAAACAGTTCATAAATTTCAAAGCACATAACACATTTTTACCACATAAAAACAATGAGATTTTATATAGTTTTGATAGTAAAAACTCACATCAACTACATCCAATCCAGATAGTTTTCACAAAGTAGAATTACTCGGATCTGCTTCGCACACTGTACCTCCATCTAACAAAAATACGCTAACCGGTATTACTATCTCATAACTTGATCTAAACCCATATAATGGGTTAAATGAATATATATTTGTATGCATATTCCCAAACTATTTTCAATTCAAAGTTTTAATTGAACTCTTTGCCTTCATCTTGACTCAAATCCAAACTTATTCAAAAGAAATATGACATTTGAAACTCTTAAAACCATGATTTCTATATGAAAAAGAATAAGAAAGGAGATTACCTCCACAAAATTTTTCTTGGAAACTTCCAAAAATCCAATCTCGAACGATCGAATTCAATAGACATTTATGGAAAACCTCAAATTTTATTTGATTATTCAAGAGTTTAGAGAGAAAATTGAAGTTGTACAAATGAGAAATGAGTTTTTAAACGAGAAATGAAAGTTTATATAGCCAAACTCCTAGCTAGGTGCCTACATAGGCATCTGGGGCTTCTTTGCCCAACCATATGGGACTACCTTAGGCACCTGCCTAAGCATCTGGGACAGGTATATGCGTTTGGTGCACTCTGATGGCCTCCAAACCCTTTTCTTCAGTTCTGATGGTTTCCAAATCTATTTTCTTCAGTAAAATTTTAAATTCTTGTTTCAATAGTGTCTCAAATTTGAATCTTAAATTAAATCAATATGTATATGTATGAATAATGATCATAAAATAAAATAAAAGATTACTAAATCACCCATCCTGCTAGGGTGAGGATTTTATACAACATCCAGCTCCATTTACAAGTTACAAAGAACAATGATCAATGACGCATGAAAGGATGTTTCTTTTTCCTCCCTCTAAAAAAAGAAAAAGAAGAAATTCAGGGTATAAACTAAAGAGTAGCTTCAAAAAGGATAATCTAGTTCAGAGTATGAAATTTATATATGCATTGATGATTGTTACTCTTTTGTCGAATTTTTTTATAAGAAGAAATTATTACTAAAATTTTAAGACTAAACTAGATTTAAAGAAAACTATACAAAACCCAGGTCCTCATGTAACCAATACATAGCCACAATCTCGTCTCGATCCACAAAGCATCAAAATCTAATATCTCCGTACAGTAATTAAGTTAATTTAAAAGACGAAAGGAAAAAAAATGCTATAAAAGCGCAGGCAACAGTAGTAGAAAATGATTAATGAGGGAAAGTTAAAGTTGAGAGAAAAAATAATAAAACATAGTGTAAGAAAACCAAAGCAGTACTATTTAGTATTTACAGTACTAGGAAACTAAGGAAAGCAAGCAGGGAAACACCTCTCCAGTCTCCACACGCACGTGACACCATAATCTGCCACGTCACGTACTGATACGTTATCTAACTTAACTTCCAAGCTGTCACCTTATCATTGGTATGTCTCCATCCACGTTTCCCTTGTCGGACACAAATCTCAACCCAAACGATCTTTCTATTCCCCAAATTACACTCCATAATATACGAAAATTCCATAAATGTCCATCATCGAAGTAACACTCCACACGAGCCTTTTCTCTGTACCAGTTCTTTTGCAAGTGTTGCTCGCAGTGCCCGCTTCTCTTCCCTCTCCCTCTCTTCACTGTTTTTTCTTACTGTCTCTTTCTTTCCTCGATTATCTGATTTCTCGATCGGACGGTCCATTTCTCCTCACATGACTATGATGACCCCTCTGCCATTAGATGTAAGTATCGCCTCACTTCCACTTTTTCTCTGTGTATCCGTAATTGCTTACATGTTTGTGTATATGTATCTGCGTCTGTTTTGGTGTTTGGGTTTTTTGGTGTTTGATGATCCACTAGGGTTTTGGTTTTTGTTTAGAGATTTTTGAATTGAGTTGGAATTTCGAGGAGTTCCCTATTTCTGTGCGTTAGTCTTTGACACCTAGGGTTTTGATTCAGTGAGAAAAGGTTAGGTTTTGGTTGATCAGTGCTCTGATTTTCGCGCGTTTTGAATTCACAGCAAGAAGACGAGGAGATGCTCGTGCCGCATTCGGATTTGGTCGAGGGCCCTCAGCCCATGGAAGGTAATCAATCACTGTCATTCACTGATTAAACTTCATTAGTTTGTGCTGAATTTTACAGTCTTTCGATTCATTGGATTCTATTTTGATGATCTGAAAAAGGTGTAATTTTGGTGTATAGTGGGTCTCATTGATCGGTTATGGTTTTAGGGTTTTGAGATGTTCTTTATTGTTAATTTCTATGTTTTATGATACTTGAGTAGTGGCACAAGTGGAGCCTGCTAGTACGGTGGAGCATCAGTAGGTGGAGGATCCTCCGTCCATGAAATTCACGTGGACAATTGAGAATTTTTCTAGGATGAACACCCAGAAGCATTACTCTGATGTATTTGTTGTTGGCGGTTACAAATGGTAATTGAACATATCCTTCTTTTCATTGACTTAGGTACTTGCTGCAACGTGTTTTATTTGGTAGATGTTCTGATCTGTTGTGCTTGATTTGGATGTGGATTGCTTGGTCTTGTGCAGGCGGATTCTTATTTTCCCAAAGGGAAAACAATGTGGACCACTTGTCTATGTATTTGGATGTTGCGGATTCTGCAACATTGCCATATGGATGGAGCAGATACGCACAATTCAGCCTGGCTGTGGTGAATCAAATCCATAACCGATACTCAATAAGAAAGGGTAATTTTGTAGTTGTTCATACCGGTGACACTTTAAATTTATGTTTTGGTCTTTAGTAGTTAATGGCCAGGACATGTTAGTGGATGAAACTCATGATTCTTGCCTAATCATATGGATATATTATCATATTTTTGATTACCTGTTTTATGTTGTAGTATCCTTTTTCATCATATTGAAATGAATATTGTGCTTTCTATTCTCTTTTTTCTAGTCCCCTTTTCTTTTTCGTCCTTTTCCTACTTTCAGCAGTGGTCACGATAGATGATATTTTAGCCTGTGAAAATTGGCTTTTTGCATATTTACATTCTGTTTTGAACTTGGTTTTGGAAAGAAAATGAATGAAATATGAAAATTTGGAGAAAGTATTAGTTAGGAAAGAGGTAGGTGCTTAAAGGAGTATGCTTAATCTCATTTCCTTCTCTAGGGGTTACGTCATTTTCGTATGAATTAGTGCTTTTTCTTTTTTTGCTTTTCTATGTCCACTCCCTTCAAATTTCTGTAGGCTTTTCCTTTTCTTTTTTTTTTCTCCCTCTTGAAAACATGCAATTGGAATAAATGTTATCATCCTTCATTTTCTTGTTAAATTTTGTCTGTATCAAGTTCTCTGTTTTAGAGTATTAATTCTTGCCCTTATTTTCCTTGTTAACTTCTGTCAAGTTCTCTGTTTGAGAATGTTAATGATTTTTTTCTTTCTAAGCTGGGTCTTATTCAATTTCTTCTACTCTGAATGAAATTAATTTGTTGTTTTGATTCCTAGATTCATGGTCAGTACACTTGGCTGGCTTTCTTGTACATTTCTTTACTGATTTGAGTTTTCTTTGTTTACTTTTGTCTGTATCGGGTTCTCAGTTTGAGTATTAATGATTTTTCCCCTAAAGTGCGCCATCTTCAATTTCTTCTATTCTGAATGAAGTTAATCTTTTGGTTGGATTCCTAGATACATGGTCTGTACACTTGCGGTTTTCTTGTACATTTCTTGGCTGATTCGTGTTTCAGTTGCTTATTGTTGTCGTTGCTGTTACTATACATATTCTCACAATTATTGTTACTGTTGGTGTTATTACTATTATTATTCGGTTTATTATATTGAACAGCAGAAGTATGTAATTTAATTTTTCAGTACAAGAATCATTTTACGTTATGGTGATGGTTGCTTAAAACTATCCACTTTCTTTCCTCCTATTGGGGTTTCCTGGACATGTTTTATATATTAATGGCCAGCTGCAAACCTGTCTTCCAGCCTGGTTAAATATAGGAGTTCAGTTTAAATGGTTAATTCGGAATCTTTCTAAGTTGATCTGGTTGGTTGGTGTTCCTCTTCTAATTAGATTGGATTTGGTTATCTAAAACTACCTTATTCAATAAATTTGTCATTGAATTTGTTTATTCCTTTACTCTGGTAATTTGGAAGTGTTAGAAGTGGGCTTCTTTCTTAGTCATTCCTGGTTGGACCATATAATTGATCGGTATCTTTTAGGCTCATCGATTTTTGACAGTTTCATTTTCCCTTTTTGGATATTGCAGACACACAACATCAGTTCAATGCAAGAGAAAGCGATTGGGGTTTCACATCATTCATGCCTCTCGGTGATCTTTATGACCCTAGTAGAGGATATCTTGTGAATGATACAGTTGTTGTTGAGGCTGAGGTTGTCGTTCACAAGGTTCTGGATTACTGGTTATATGACTCAAAAAAGGAGACTGGTTATGTTGGACTTAAAAACCAAGGAGCAACTTGTTACATGAACTCTCTCCTACAGACCCTGTACCATATACCTTACTTCAAAAAGGTGAGGATGCTGTCTCATGTTTTCTTCTGTAGGCTTGCATTGTTTTTTCAATGTATTTTTGAAGTGAAACACCTCATTTTGTATAATATGTTTCAGGCTGTGTACCACATGCCAACAACTGAGAATGATGCGCCTACTGGAAGTATTCCTTTGGCTCTACAGAGTTTATTCTATAAGCTTCAATATAATGACACCAGTGTTGCAACAAAGGAGCTGACAAAATCGTTTGGCTGGGATACATACGATTCTTTCATGCAACATGATATTCAAGAACTCAATAGAGTCCTGTGTGAAAAGCTTGAAGATAAAATGAAGGTATTAGTGGCTGAGCTGCATTCTCCTGGCCTTCCCCCTTTCTGTGGGTTGTTTATTTTGATATTTTTATTTTTGTTCAGGGAACTGTTGTGGAGGGGACAATACAGCAGTTATTTGAGGGTCATCATATGAAAAAATGATTTATAAAATGATATCATTTTTAAAAAAACTGTTTTAACAGTTATTTTATCTAATATTAAACAATTCATAATTCTATTGCTGTTTTATTATAATCCAATTAAAAATCATAAATTATTTTTATTGCTAAGGCAAATGCGGGACCTAATCATAAAAAGCATGTGAAGACTGCTCATTTTTTTTTTATGCAGTCCAAATAAATTATTGGAAGTTTATTAGAAAAAAATGATTAGTCAATTTTTTATAAAATAACTCAAGTAACTTACATTATAGTAATCTAGTTTAATATCTTGATTAAAGAGTACGGCCGAGTGGTGCCAAAAGTAAAGGCTAAAAAGGCTATGTCAAATTGTGCTTAAAAATACCTTTTCACATCACTTTCTGTGTTAGGAGGATCTTTTCAGTTAGGCAAAAAAGTCAGACAGAACATTCAATTTTGTCGTACGAGACATACAAGCATTCCTTTTCCTTGACCTTAATTTGACAAGGCAACAAAAATCACCCCTTCTTCCCTTTATAAATGCACGCAATTGATAATAAAGTCCCAAAGCTCATATCCTACTGTTGGTCCAAGAAGGTAGTGAGCATCAAAGCCAAACGTGCATCTGGTATGCATTTTTTTTTCTTTTTTCTTTCTCCTTTCATTCAATCTTTACTTCTCTGTGCACGTGTAATCAACCAAGCTTTCATTGTGATTGCCCATTTCTTATCTTACTTGTTGCATTTGTGGTAGAATATTTTATCTCATCTACTTAGAAGTAAATACATGCTTGCACTTGTTTTTTTAATGATTTTAAATGTAGGATTTGTTTTAGATAATACTGGCAACTCATGAACCCAAGAACTGAGCGATTTGCCTGAGCACGAACTTTTGAACCTTAATTTCAAATAGAAGAATTTGTAGCTCGTCTTGAAACACCACACCATGCAAATCATTATAGAATTAACTCTCTTATCGTCTTAAATTTGAAATCAAGACATAACCGATGAAAAAAAAAACACAAATGGTTTGATATCCCACATATTTGGTGTGGAAAAAAGAGGCCCAAAAAAACTTACTGTAGATGATTGAAATATAGATCCACAATTCAATAGTGAATTTTTAATGATTTTAAATATAAGATTTGATTTTATAAGTTTTTTTTTTTGAGAAAATAATATAATCTTAATCTATTATGTATTATGTAAGATTCATAAATTTATATACTACCATGTGAAATTCATGAATACTATATAATATGTGAGATTCATAAATTTATATATTACTATGTGAGATTCATAAATAAAATACCATATAATATGTAAGATTCATAAATTTATATATTATTACGTTAGATTCATAAATACATAAATGATTGAGATTATATCATTTTTAAAAAAAATGAGGTATCTCTTACACTTTAAACTTTCTCGCGTTTTTATTTTTGCAGTCTCAACGAAGGAATTTAGATGAAAAATTTGAGTAAGCCAAGTCAGTATATACGGTTGTAGGCGTAGCAAAGTGCAATATAGAGTTGAATTGAGTGAATCATGACAATGGGAAGAGATCAAGAAACAGGGAAAGGGAGTGAATTGCCCAGCAAAGGATTCTTTAGATACAACTCTCCTTTGGTCCAAGTGAGCTTGATGGGTCTGGTTTGCTTTTGTTGCCCGGGCATGTTCAATGCTCTCTCGGGGATGGGGGGAGGTGGACAGGTGGACCCCACCGCCGCCAATAACGCCAACACAGCCCTCTACACCACTTTCTCCATCTTCGGCGTTCTTGGTGGTGGAATCTACAACGTCCTCGGTCCCCGTCTCACCTTGGCCGCCGGTTGCTCCACCTACTTACTCTATGCTGCCTCCTTCCTCTATTACAATCACCACCAACAACAGAACTTTGCTATTATAGCCGGTACTCTCCTGGGCGTCGGGGCGGGTCTCCTCTGGGCCGGGGAGGGGGCCATTATGACCTCTTACCCTCCTCTGAATCGCAAGGGAACCTACATATCCCTCTTTTGGAGTATCTTCAACATGGGAGGCGTCGTTGGTGGTCTCATCCCTTTCATCCTCAATTACCATCGAAGAGATGCCGTTTCCGTCAATGATGCCACTTACATCGGATTCATGTGCTTCATGTCCGTAGGGGTTCTCCTTTCCCTTGCAATTCTTCCGCCCAGCCGTGTTGTCCGTGATGACGGAACTCATTGTACCAACATCAAGTACTCTCGTGTATCCACGGAGGCTGTCGAGATTCTCAAGCTCTTCCTGAATTGGAAGATGCTCCTCATTTCCCCTGCTGCCTGGGCTAGCAATTTCTTCTACAGCTACCAGTTCAACAATGTCAATGGCGTTCTCTTTAATCTCAGAACAAGAGGGTTTAACAATGTCTTCTATTGGGGAGCTCAGATGTTGGGTTCTGTTGGGATCGGTTACGTTTTGGATTTCAGTTTTGGGAGTAGGAGGACCAGGGGGTTCGTGGGGATCGGGGCTGTTGCGCTGCTTGGGACTGCAATTTGGGCTGGTGGACTTGCAAATCAGCTTACTTATTCATTCCATGATCTACCGACTCCGGAGGAGAAGCTTGATTTCAAGGAATCTGGTATTGATTTCGCTGGACCTTTCGTTTTGTACTTTAGCTATGGCTTGCTTGATGCCATGTTCCAGAGCACGATTTATTGGGTAATTGGGGCCTTGGCCGATGATTCTGAGACCCTCAGCAGGTAATTGATCAAAGACTTTTCAATACATAGATTTCAATACATTTATTAATTTGCATATCTTACAAAGTGCAGGTACAGTGGATTTTATAAAGGAGTGCAAAGTGCAGGAGCGGCCGTTGCTTGGCAAGTTGATACGCTCAAAGTTCCGTTAATGTCCCAATTGATCATCAATTGGTCGCTCACCACAGTAAGTTATCCGTTGTTAGTACTTCTTGTTTTCTTGGCCGTCAAGGATGACAATAAAGCAGAAGGAACTGCCAAGGAGACTGACCTTGCCTCTGTAAATGCCACTGCGCCCAAGTCTACTTAGTAATTGTCTAGTTTTCTGGTGTGCATGTGTTTGAAATTCCATTTGTATAGTATATGTTTATCAAATGAAAAATCAAGTTAAATGCAATTACGGCACCATGAAGAAAAAGAACACAAGGGATAAAATCAATCCCTATTCACTAGTTTTGTATTTTGATACCTCATTAATTTGCTATTTATGACAATGTCATCTTTAACTTTCAAAAGTTAAATTGCTTGCTCGAATGATTATAAATTGTCTTTTATTAAGCCATAGAAAAGCCTAGTTGATAGTAGACCATCACCATCCACTGAGGTCTAAAGTTATTATGTTATTTTTGAGAAATGTTGATTTTACGTAAAATATGCTTTTCATAGAAATCAACAAGAGTAGAAATCAAAGCGAATTGAGTAACCCATAACAATTTTATCAAATGGGTTTTATCCACGGCAATTTTTGTATTCTAAGTAACATAAAGACTTTTGTACGCATTATTCATTTAAAACAACACTCATTCTCTAAGCTGCAAGAATATATTGGCATACTATTTGAAACTCCAACCGTCTACTTATCTATTATTAACTGATTTTCATTCATGGTATCCACAACATTAAGAAAACTTGAAGGTCATTTAATCTTTTCGAGAAACATTCATTTGAATAATTATCACACTTATCATCAATAGTTTTTCATCATAGTTAATTAATCCCAAGAATTTAAAAGAGTTAATTAAACTTTATCTTCTAAGTATCCAACTCTTTCAACTATAAAACTTTCAAATTTGATATTCTCTTCGAAAAGCCCACTTTTGCCACATTTCATACTCCAACCTAATCACTCTTAAAAATATTGTTTATCATCCTTCATCAATTCTACATCAACCTCATCTATCCTCAAACTTTATCTTCTAAGTAGTTTACCATCTCTCTCTTATACTCTTTTGAATGATATATGTGCTTATCATTAAAAATCCTATATAAAATCATTAAACCCTGAAAATTTCAAAATAACCTGTTTAACTCCTTATAATTCAAATCATTGATGCCATTTACATTCAATCCTTTCAAAAATTAATTATTTTAACCGTTTACATCCTCAATTTAATCACATAATCTTTATAACAGATTTTGATCAATATATTTCCCAAATACATAAAAATTTAAAACCTTTATAATTTTTCTCTTCTCATAACACTTATTTAGTATAACTTTTAATCTCTACTAATTTACTTATCTTCAAGAATCATCTATTGCCATCAAGATAAATTAAAATCAAATATCCTATAATGCATTCCTAAGTTTCAAAGAATATAAACCACAATGAAATTCTTTTATGATATCATACCAAAGTGTTATTGGCATTAAGATTATCATGTCCTCAAAGATATTACTAATTAGTTCTAAAAGTTTCTCAACTCAACCATTAGTTCGAACACAAATTATCTTTTCAAGTTCTACTTCAAAAACTTCCAAAATTCAATAAAATCTTTAAAAAATACCCATTGCTTCACATTCTCAACCTTTGACCATAACACAATCCTTAATTAAGAATGTTTTCAGTAACTTAATACATGTTAAATATCAAACTTTCCCATCTCAAATTTGTACCACCGATCATTTCTTCTTCTAATAACTTCCAAACACTCAAAGTCTTACATTAATACTTCATTTTTACCAAATTCAATGCCTTGAACCGAACAAATATTTGGTCTTACAAATTGTAAATTGCCATCAATTTATTAACTTCAAAGTACATATTCAAATAATTTTTCCATGACATGCAAAGAAATATATGATTCTAGTTAAACAGAAGCACATTACAATCCTAATTTCTGATAAGTTACCACCAACACAAAAAATAATCAAGCCACTTCAATTGAAAAATTTGTGAATACCAAAACTATGAAATCATAATATCTCAATTCTAGTTTTGTTATGATATCCATCATCCTTTACCACAATGATACCTTACCTTGAATATTATAACAGCATTCACCGAATATCTATAAATATTTTTTCTTTCTAAAGTACAATTATTTATTTATTCACCAAAACAATAAAACTATAGATGAAACTCCTCTTAATCCAACTTTTTCTATCATTAAAATCATTGAAAATCATATACTGATCGTAACACTTAGATTTTTCTAATAACTCAAAATTAAAAAATTTCATTTTACCCACATGCCTATCAAAATAATTGTTATGTCATTCCATAATACAATAATGCCACCATTAAATCATAGATTTGTCATTAATAGATTTAACTCACATAATCTTATTTATTAAGTGGCCCAAAATCTAAAAATCACGTCACATCTCTCTTTTACAGTCTTATTACCAAATATTTACATATATCCACATCACTTTCAAAATATTTAACAATTCCTTTGTCAGCGGTACTCATCCCTTCTCTTTAAGTTTGTAATATCAATACTAGTATATTGATCACCCAAATCACATGATGATAAGATATAACCTTTAAATTGATCATGCTATGATAGTTGATACTTTTCTCCATACTGAAGAACTGTTCATAAATCCTTATGGCTATAACATCAAATATTTATAATAACTATATCTTTTATCAATCAAATTTCTCAATCTCTAAAACCTTATTATTATTTATAACCACTCTCTAAGTTAAATACATAACCATATTTTTCCAAGGTAATAGACCAGAAAGCAATAACAGGCTAACAACGTAGTCTCTATCACCTTATAGTTAAGTTTTTTTTTAATTTCTTAAATCAATCTAATTATCGAATAATCTCAAGCATTTTGGTCATTTACTAGTTAAAATTTAACATCACTATGCATCATTTACAGTCTACCATTCACAAAACATTAATAATTTCTTCCGTCTTGATAACAACAACCAATAGGACTAAAAGATTTAACTACACTCAAACTGAGTATTGCGACTTTCATTTCTCATTTCTAATATGCCTCATCTCGCTCACAATGAATTTAAGGATGAAAATAAAATAAAACCATAACTCATTCCTTAAACTCAGTTGCCAACTTCTTTAAAACGATGAACTCATACTCCATTTAGGAGTCAATATCTCATGCAACACAAATCATAAGACTTCAAATATCACATAGAGTATGACAAGGAAGGAACCAACACAAGTCACATGAAATATAAAATTTTGTCATAATTGCCAAAAATACATTAAGGTAAAAGTTTGAGAATGCATTACTTATACTGAAATCAATCTCCAGACATCTCTACAATATCGACTACTATTATTAAGACCACAACTTTAATTGGCATCCTCAAGAACCCTTCATGGCATAAAAAAACTTTCATGTAACTTTCAAACAATTTCCCAAAACATTCATCCTGAAACATGATTTCAAAACCTTTATTCAAAATACTTCTTCAAAAGTTTTCTCAAAAGTCTTTCAGTCAAAACCAAGTCTACAAAATTTTAAAACCAAAAGCTCTGATACAAAAAATTGTCAAGACCCATTCTAGGTGAGTTCTACTCGAAACGATATCCTCAACTTTAAGTACTGAAAGCTAACTTGAATGTCATGCACACATCTAGGAATATAAGAATGTTATGCACCCGAAAAAAGATTTATCACAAACCAAGTCTCAAACTATCAAATCTTTCAAAAACATAACAAGGTAAATTTATATAAAACAACCATTGTTTTATTTATAACAAAAATATAGCCCGAGGAGAGGAAATGTCGTACACCTATACAAAGGAGACTCTCCAACTAGCAAAAAGGATGTCTAAAACTTCTCCAAACCTGGTCATTTCATCAAAGAAACGACTAGTCAGCTTTTAAAAGTCGAAATACGGTCACTTGATCAGGATTTTTTTCTTTAGTTGCTTAGTAATTACTATAAGTCCACAAAGTACATAAATTTTTTACATAATATTAGTTTTGTGTATACCTTCAATAGGACACATGCTTCACAAATCAGAACAAGTGATAGTTAAGACAATGCTTTTTCCTTACTGTTTTCTTTCAATGCTTTTTTCTTACTGTTTTCTTGCCAAAGATTTGCCTTGTCTTTATCTGTGAAGGGCCTTGTTGTTCACTAAAGCAAAACCAAGTTAGAAACTGTGAATTTATAATTAAAACAACCTAAGCCAAATGACTCTTGGATGGAATAAAGCCCATCAAATGAGTGCATATCATAATTCCTTTACCAGTCAAGTAATTATGGGGTTATTTGATATCTTAGGAAAATATTAAGCTCTTTTTTTTAAGCGGCAAAAGAGAAGCAATAGTGCAACTATAATCCACCAAATTACAAGCCAAAACTAATGGCACATCACACAGCCGAACAAGTAGTTGGTATTATTGACTTGCATAATTAATGTCTTTGCTGTGAAAGCAGTAAAACTTGAACCTCTCTATTTCTAGGTTATATCATGTGGACTTGAGGCAGCTCAATCTTCAAAAAAGCTATACTACTTAGATTCTACCTAGTACCTATATATGCTAGTACAAATAATGTGCACTGAAAGAAAAGAAAAACTGATAGTAGTACCAAAATTAAGTCTAAATTGGCAGAACTAGAACCAAAATTGGTATAGCGCCAAATCAATTACAATAAAGCCTATTGCTTTCAAATTGGTCTTTCTTTTGTCAACATTTTAGCATGCTTGATCCTTAATTTCTTTTGTCAACAGTTATCAATCTTTTAGCTAATCAAAGAGAAAAAACTTCACATTCGATATTTTTCAAAGTCTACCATTTAGGATTCTGTCTTTTACAAGTATACCACTTTGTAATTGCTATGGCTTATAAGTTTGATCAGTATTGTTGCTATTTCCTTTTATTATGAAAATGAGATTGTTCTTGTCCATTCTAATAATTTAAACTACAAAAAAAATTCTTCAAAGCTTGCTATTTCAAGTTTATCGGAGACTTCTAGCAGTCAACTAACATCCACCCTGCATCAATAAAGTTCCCGAAGCCTCTAACATGCTTTTTATTATATTAAAGGAAAATAGAGAACAAAAGGAAGGAAGGAATCTATTAGTACGATATCAAAATATAGATACACAGGAAATTTTTTATTTGGAGAAATTATTTTGTAGATGTAAAGTTTAAGAGGAAAAGAAAAAGAGATTGGACCTAAATATTTGACTGGCAAGCAGCACACCTACTGAGTAGCTTCAGAAGGGATAATCTAGTTCAGAGTATGTAATTTATTATGGTAAAGCATAGTTACATATGCATTGATGATTCTTACTCTTCTGATGAATTTGTTTATAAGAAGAAATTATTACTAAAATTTTAAGACTAATCTAGGTTTAGAGAAAACCATACAAAACCCAGGTGCTCATATAACCAATACATAGCTGCAATCTCATCTCAATCCACAAAAGCATCAAAATCCAGTATCTTTGTACAGTAATTAACCTAGAAAAGGACATTGACTCTATGAATCAAGGTTTGATTAATTTCAAGACACTCATAGCTTGCCACCAAAACCCACTTTCACCCAGAAACAAATAAGCCAAATCCATGTCAAAATCATCAAGAAAATTAAACTGTAAGTTAACACTAAATCCAAATAAGGTCTGATAGCTAACCTCTGGGGAGTTAAGCCGCTGCCTGCGGATCGCCAATCGTCATGGTGAGAAAAATAGAAAACTGAGATTGATGATCGCTGAAATTTTGGGAGAGAACAGAGAGAAAATGTCGAGAAGAAGAGAGCTTGGGAATTGGGTGAGAGGCTGGGCTAGTGGGTTAGGAAGTGGGAGGTTGGGCTGGGCTAGTGGGCTTACTAGTAGCTGGAAATTTTTTAGGAGAAGTTGAGCCCCAGCTTCAGCCCAGACCCGCACGTAATGCCCCTTTGCCCCTGCTTTGCTTCCAGAACAAACTCCAAACTTTTCATCCACGATCACAGACTGTCTTAATTCATTCCTCTTCATGATTGCTGAAGATATCCTGAACTTACATCAATATTTGCGGCAAAATTTCATGGTGACTCATTTGCCATTATTGCATTTATGAAGAATGTAGCAGATTCTAATACAATGCAAAATGATATGATGTTTCAAAATTGTGCATTTATTTTGGTGAATAGATGTTTTGGACCTATTTGTCGTGTGCAAATCAAAATTTCTTTTTTTGGGGGGTGGGGGGATGTGCTTTTCAAACTCATGGACTTAGTTGTAATTAGGTGCAAAACTTGAGGATGGAGATGTAATTTACCCATTAATAATATAATGATTATGGTGATAATAATAATATTAATAGCCAATAATAATAATCTCAATAAGTTCATAATAATGGTTTTATCCTTTTAATTGCGATTAAAATATTATAGGAGGAAAAAAATTAATTCTAAATTGTATCCTAAATTTCAATAATGAACATTGATTTAGGAAAATTTAGTAATTTCTTTTGCCATCCAAGGTCACTTTGGTAATCTTGTATCTTTGTAAGAAGCAATATTTGTTAAAATTGCTTCTGGGTTAGAAGCTATGCTTTGTAGCTTCATATTTTGGCCCTAAATCAACATTTTTTTTTGAAGTTTTCAGCTTCTGATTCATTTAAAAAATAGCTCAAATAAGGTGTTTAGCCTAGTTTCTGCTTCTTGGCGCCCTAGAAGCTGACCGAACGGGCTCTTAATATTATTAGTTATGCAGGTTGACCTGATTAGGTTAAACAGTTCTGCTATTTTTGTAGTTGAAACATTATTAGGATCATAAGAATTAATAGCCTTATAAACTGCCAAGACTTTCATTTATGCCAAGACTTTCTTTTATATGCATGAGCATGGCCGCATGAAAACAGTCACATATAAGAAAAAAGGCCAGCATTGTTGTGTGCAGGCATGGTAGTTCAAGTTAACTTGTTATCACAAACATTCACGGGAAGCGATCAAATCGAAACATGCATGCATCCTGGAAAACAGAAGTTAATTAAGAATCTTTCTCTTAACATAAACATCTCTTTTAAGTACGTTGCCATGAAAGTTAGCTGTATCTCAAACTTTATCATGCATGGAATTGGTCAAGTAAATCACTTTCTTTTTTCTGGAATAAAGGCACTCAAGTATGTTTTTACACAAGTCAGTGTTCTGTGTTTTGCATGGCACTGGAAGAACCAAATTTAAAGGAAAGCACACCAATAAGAATCACTTTGCATATTTAATATATTCTGTGGTGATGATTCAGTTTCTAAGAACAGTTCATTTTTTTTACGGTTATTCATTTATTTGACTAGAAGCTACTAGTATTTGATTAATGCTTTTGTTTTGTAGATAAATGACCGCTATGAATTTCCTCTTCAACTTGACCTTGATAGAGAGAACGGGAAGTATTTATCACCTGAAGCAGATAGGAGTGTTCGCAACCTCTACACACTTCACAGGTGTTAGTTTTCTCAGTATGGTGTTTTTGGGTTATTACTGTTCCTTTGTTGTGTTAGGTCATATATAATTTTTGTTTGGCTGAAGTTTGACCGAGAGAGAGAGGAGGGAGGAATTTGGAGAGAGTGGGTACTTTTTACTAGGGAGTTTTAGGCTTTCAAATCCTTGCTATAAATTATCCAATCCAAATGTGGGATTTGCCACAAAGAAAGTTCGAAGTTCTGCCTAAAAGTAAAATCTGTAAAATGTCTCCTTTTAAACACTCACTAACCATTCTGTCATTTAGTTTATTATAATATTTAATTTCTTTAATAAGTCTTTTACTTCAAGATTTGAGACTTTCGACTTTAATAACGGATGCTTGATCTTTAAACTTTTCCTTTGTGATATCGTGTGTGCTATTCATGTCATTCAGGGATCACTTTTCGACTGAGTAGGTCTCCTGTATTCCTGAGTGATTAGCAAGACGGGGTGTTAATGCACTATTAATTGAGTGGAATGTCTTGGATTAAATTGTTTGTTAGGGAAGGGGTGTGATATTTCTTTCTCGAATGGCTTGATATGTGAATTATGGCTAATAGTTGTTGTAGTAGCAATGGTCACGAAAAGGACAAAGGACTTCTCACATCTAGTTTGGTATTGTGTAGTAGTGATGTGTTTATGATGCTATGTTTTTAGTTTTGTTGTACCACATACTTTCGATGTGTGCTCTGTTTTCTCATGTTTTCGTTTTCTCCTGCAGTGTGTTAGTTTATAGTGGAGGAGTGCATGGTGGACATTACTATGCTTTTATAAGGCCGACGCTCTCTGATCAATGGTATGCATCGTTTTCCTTTTTAAGTTTAAATAATTTTGTGTGTGTTTGCACATGCTTGTGTACATGTTTTACTTTCGAAAGTTGCAATTTGAATCACACATATAAGCACATTTTGCATGCACACAACTGGTGTTGCAATGTTCCTTCTCTTGGCAGAATTCATGTCTGTTGCACATGCATTTTTAAGAGATGCGAACTTATCACATTGAGGATGAGTACTATTGTTGCTGTGTCATTTTTATCCCCATGTTGAGTCAGGTTTTACTTCCAAGTTTTACAGTCTGTCATTGAATTTGTTTTACTGCAAGTATTGGAAAGCATTCTATGTTTCCCAAACTGAACATTACCAGGCAAAAATTATTGCGAGGAAAAAAATGAAGAAATTGAAACGTCCAACCAGCAATTGGCAAAATATTAATATTAATAATGTGATGCCCCATTGAAGAATTGAAGGTCTTCTGGAGGTTGTGAATTGAGATATTCAAATATTAATAATGTGTCACCATGACTGGTTACTTGTTCTTCAAGAACTTCTTTGAAGCTTGTCATTTTTTATGTCTTTATCGACACATTTTGGCTTTTAACATTTGTGCTTGTCTAGCCTTGCTTTTGTATGAATGTTTTCGATGCTGAATATTTGTTATTTACTTATTTCTGTCATTATATAATTCTTTTGGTTTAGGTATAAATTTGATGATGAACGGGTGACAAAAGAAGATATAAAAAGGGCATTGGAAGAGCAATATGGTGGTGAGGAAGAGGTACTGTTTTCATGCTTAAAATGCTCTGTCCACTTGTATACTTGACATTACTGCGAACTGACCTGTTTGCCTTGTTCTCCTATGTCGGACAGTTGCCACACACTAATCCTGGCTTCAATAACACTCCCTTTAAATTCACAAAATACTCAAATGCATACATGCTTGTGTATATACGTGAAAGTGACAAGGACAAGATAATTTGTAATGTTGACGAAAAGGACATTGCTGAATACCTGAGGGTAAATGCTTGGTTCACTTTTTTCTTTTCTTTACACATGCATGTGTGGATCTCGACTGATGCGTTCAATGTCTTTTTACAGATAAGGTTAAAGGAAGAACAACAAGAGAAGGAGGACAAGAGAAGATACAAAGCACAGGCACATCTTTTTACTATAATAAAGGTTTTGGCTTCTTTATATGATTTCTTCTTCATAGTTTATTACTTTATTGTTTAGCAATGACTAGCATTGGTGTCTATGGGAAAGTAATAAATAAAGCAATTCATGGATGGATCTAGGTTGCGAGAGATGAAGACTTTGCTGAGCAGATTGGAAGGGATATATACTTTGACCTTGTTGATCATGATAAAGTTCGTAGTTTTCGTATTCAAAAGCAGACACTATTTCATCTTTTTAAGGTACTCTTTTATCTTTTCCCATTTAATCTGATTTGAGTAAGTTTGATGTTTATTTTTATTGAAAATTTTGCTAGCTTTTGCAGAACTTAAATTTGGCTATGAATTTTGCAATGCTTGCTTGAATTCTAGTAGATCAGGATATAGTAGATTTAAATTTTTTTTGTTGGGTATCACACTTTTGAATTAAATTTTAATAAAAGTGTTGCTGGTGTTTTTTTTTTTTTTTTGGGGGGGGGGGGGGGGGGGGGGGGTGTGTGGGTGGGATTGGTGGTTAGATGGAGCTTAGTTTGTTTCACTACATTGAAGAATTTGAATGCCCCATTCTGAATCCTGAATAGATTTTCTTATATGAAACTTAACAAGGTCTTGCCTTCAAGCATCAAGATGCATAGTACCATCATGCTTGAAGGCAAGACCTTATTAAGTTTCACATATGAAAATCTATTCAGGATTCAGAATGGTAAAAGAATAGTGAGCTTAATTTGAAGTATATGAAAACTGTTTCCTATTCTAGCTGCGATCCATTTGGCAGTGGTATTGAGTTCACCAGATGATATGTTTTATTGCATTGATTCTGAGAATGATATCTTGGGATTAGATGTGGTGTCCTTAACTAGGTTATGCCTTTTTCAGCTTTTTACTGTTCCGTCCTGCATTTAAAAAAACTGAAGTTGAAGTTAAATAGTTTTTATAGGATATTTTAGCTCCCAATTGCCATTTAGTTTCACAAATCAGTTGCACTTCTGATTGGCTCAACTTTATGAGCAAATGACTTTGGCTCTATTCCCTTGATTTTGTTGCTTTATGGCCTTTCCAAAGAGAATCAGCTCCTGTACGTTATTTGTTGATAGACTCTACCTTGGTGCTTTTTATACAAATTTTAACTTGTAAAAAACAGATTTCATTAGAGTTGAGTGTGCTCTATCATCTTTTTGAGGAAGTTTTAATTAGATTAGAAATTATATTTGCATTCGCTATTTGTTCAGAAAAGTTATCCTTCAATTGTTTCTAATTGTGATTATGCATTTTATGTATTTGAAATTGCTTTTGGCATTGCTATCAATGAGGTAATCTGATCCGACCCGCACGCAAATCGATCTTTTCAAACTCGAAAACGTTTGAAAATGATTTAACCCTGACCAGACTAAACTCGATCCGAGTGGCTCGAAACCCTAATAACGTGAGTCTTAATTGATCCGTACCTGGAAAAGACTGAACTTGGATTGACCCAAAACCCGAAGTCGAGAATAGCAATTTTTTTGTAAAAAAAATTGATTATTAAACTAATGGTGGTCAAGTAGAAAATATTGTCTTGTATCGTAATTGTAATGAAAAAGAAGAAGAATGAATAGTGAAATTTACTTGTAAGAAACATGATATTGTAGGTTGTTCCTTTTACATCTTAAAAAAAGTAGTTCCGTTTACAACTATCAATTTTTTATCATATAACTTAATAATTTATTGACTACATATCCCATTTCAATAAAAGTCTTAATTTTGACAATAGCTTGATAAGTTATTGAACCAAAAGAAATTGCATTTTTCATACTTCATTAGAGGGAAAAACATGCTTATATACTTTAATAAACACACAATACAACCAATAAAAAAAAAAGACACAATACCAACATTATTTCCAATAAATTTCTTTAACCCTATATGAGAAAAAGAATAAAAGACAAAGTTGACGTAGGACAAATAATTTAGAGAGAAGAAATGGTAGAATAATAGAAGAATTGAATAGGTTGAAAAAAAAGAGCAGATGAGAAGAGAAAAGAATAATAGGGGATGAAGAAACAGAATTAGGGAGAGGAGAAACAATGAGACAAATATCAAACTATATTCAATAATTCAACATACTAAAGGTGCTCATATAGGCACCAATCCTACACATAACAAGAAATAAACTAAAATCCTATATTACTACTTGCTCTTAATAAAAACATATTTATAAAATAATCCCACAAATCTTAAAATAATACATATTTCTTTTCTTATTCTACATCATTCTATCATACTTGCAAAAAACTCGACCTTGAGTTTTAAAATGATGAAGGATCAGAATTTTTGATTGCTAGAGTTGTATGGTGAAAACTTAAAATTTTCTAAATGTGTCTTTGATCGAAAACAAGAATGATGCAAGAGGGGTTTCAAACAAAAATAGGTAGGACAAAATCAATGGAAGGAATATCAACCATACATCATGTTCTCATTTTTGCTTTGGTATTGTTTGTCTTCACTTTGAAGTGGCTCAACAGATACATCCACATCTTGAGATTCAAACCCTTCATCGATGACTTGTGCGAGCTTTTCAAAGTGTTCTTGGATTAGGAAACAGCTTCATACTTAGTCTCGTCTTGACGGGAATCTTGGTGGGTAGAAGTTTTGGTGAAAGTTGCTTCCACTAGTTATGTCATCCTCTCTACAAGTTGTTGCATTTTGAGTAACTAACTTAAATAAGTAGCATGATAATATTCGTTCTCCAACGGACAAAAATAATCATAAATACAATGACCATAAAGCTCGGTTTTAGTACATATAACATCTTGATGCAAACGATACTGTACACGAGCTTGAAATTCCTCTGAATTTTTTGAAATACTAATTTTCTTCGTATGGTCAAACCGTCCAAAATAGATGTAAGTGGATATAGCACATGATGAAAGTAACAAGAACTCAGACTCAACTCAATTGAACTTATTCCTTTTTAGTGGCTGCATTTTTTTTCTTCTCTTTTTCCCTTTTTTTTTTGTTTTTCTATATCTTTTCTTTTCTGTTTTTTTTTCTGTTTTTTTTTTTTTAACAGAAATCAGAAACTAGGAAACATAAAAAGAAAAAATAAAAATATCAAGAACAAAATTGAAGCAAAACAACCCATGAGTCCTATGCTTGATCCAAATTCAAACACGTAGTCAGAGATGGAGACTTGGGCTTTTGAAATCTTACTGTTCGGCTTTCTCTTAACGTTATCAAAACCCACTAGAAAGTGCAGATTGACGACGACAGATTTGGAGAATCTTTGGGCTTCAACATGGCAATACTATGGCGGATTCACGGACCTTGGGTGGCTGGGCTGGACAGATTGGCGTTTTCCGGTCCGAAATGTGTCTTTCTCTTCCGGCGACAAGGTTGCCGACGGTGGTGGAGGCGAGTGGGGTGGTGCATGGCAGCGGAACTCGGCGAGATTCTAGGTTTTTGGTCATTCGCTGTTTCTGGTCTTAATGGTGGTGGCTGTGCATGTTGTAAGGCGATGGAAAGTGGAAGATTGAGAATTTGCAGTTGCCATTTTGTTGTTTTTTTCAATTTTTTTGTCTTTTCAAGTACAAGATGTACTTTTGGAAAAGGATGGTAGTAACAACCAATTTTTTTCAACAATTTTTTTATGTCCTTTTTTAGGGCATGGGATATACGTTATGTTGATGGTAGATAGGATATAGGGATATAGAAACTTTCGGTTTTGATATCACATGATGTAGGAAAGACAATTTCGAGAGAAGAAACAAGAGAATAATAAAAGGAACAAACGAAATAAGGGAAGAAGAAATAGAACCAAATAAAATAGGGAGCAAAGGTGAAGAATTATTGAGTGGAGAAAGGATGAGACAAAGATTAAACTTTATTCAATAATTAATGTTTGAATAATTCAACATTCTTTATTTATATAAGCACTAATCCTAAACATAATAAGAAATAACCTTAAAACCCCTAATACATAGTTAATTTCATAAACTAAAGTCATATTGTATCACTAAAAATCTCACAAATCTTAAAATAATAAATATTTTTTTTCTCATTTTGCATCAAAAGCTTTTCCATATTAAATTATTGCTAACTTGTTCCATGAACTAAATTACATTGATATTAAATAAAATTAAAGTAATCTATGAGGTCAACTTGAACATATAAAACAAATAAAATAAAATCATCAGAAACTGGAAAAGAAATGGAGCAATAAATAACAAAAAGTTGAGCAGACCAAATAGGTCAACCCAAGACCCGCCGTATACCCGAGGCAAGCTCCGAATAGATATGGACTGCAACCCAAATGGCCCGAAAACGACTTGGTCTCAAAACTCGTCCTAGAATGACCCGAACCTGACTCAAACTCGATCCAACTCGCCCAATTGCCGCCACCGCTATCAACATACTTACATTCTATTCAGTGTTGTTTGCTTAATCTTTAGATGTCTAACTTTGTGCTGGTTCACAGGGGGAGGTTGCCAAAGAGTTTGGTATTCCAGTTCAATTTCAGCGATTTTGGATTTGGGCAAAGCGACAAAACCATACATATCGTCCTAGTCGACCATTGGCACCACAGGAGGAAGCACAATCGGTATGTGCTTCTTGTCTTAGTTCTGGTGGTATAGAAAGGTGTTATGGATCAGTTATAAGTTAATTGATTGTCAAATTCAAACTTTTCCCCTCATGGCAGCTGGCTTTAGAATTAGGGGATCATGATGAACACCTGAATGCATAATGTCTTCGTGAAATATCTTCACAAGATTTCTTTAAAAGTACTAATACCAAATTATTACGACTTAATTATTTAATTTTAATTGATTTAAATGATCTGCTGCCTGTCCCTTATCCATAGGGGGATTTTCTGTAGTGCATTGGTATATTACAGTGTTCCTCAGGAGTGTCTTCAGTACTCACTACTTTTTCAGAAATATTTCCTGGAACTTTCATCTCATTTTCTAATCTGTTTTAGTTATTATTCCAGGGTTTGTCTGGTTTTACTTTGGATGTTATGTTAAATAATGGATTATTATTATTGTTATTGTCGATGAGACTTCAAGAATTAGCCCCAGTATTTTAATCATGCTTGTTGGTTGGTGTTATATTTAACCATCTGGAGATCTGTGGCCAATGCAAGTCTTATGTGCTCAGTAGTGACACTGTGTGGTGGTTGTAGGTTGGACAGTTAAGGGAGGTGTCAAATAAGGCTCACAATGCAGAATTAAAGTTGTTCTTGGAAGTAGAGCGCGGGCCAGTAAGGCTGTGTTTATGATTATTTAAATTCCGTAGTACTTCCCTTTCATTGCTGCCAGAAAAAGAAAAAAATAAGAGTTCTTTTTGGATGGTTTTTACTAATCTTTTTTTTCATAAGTGGATGGTTTTACTAATCTTGTACACCAACTTCAGGATTTAAGTCCCATACTTCCACCTGACAGAATGAAAGAAGACATTCTGCTTTTCTTCAAGCTTTACGATCCTGAGATGGCAGAATTAAGGTACCCATTAGTCTCTTTCATTTTTCTTTATCCTCTCTCTCTGTGTCTTTAAAATCTTTCTGACATTATAATTTCTTCCATGCTGCCAGATATATTGGTAGGCTTATGGTGAAAAGTTCTTGCAAGCCCATAGAAATTATAGAAAGGCTAAATCAAATGGCTGGATTTGCTTCTGATGTAGAAATAGAACTTTATGAGGTTTGCTTCTCCTGCTGGTTATCACATTTGGCTTTATGTTCATGCGAATGGTTCTATGTTTATTCTTTGTCCAATTTATATCTTATCTATTGCTATGCAATTTTCAGGAAATAAAGTTTGAACCTTGCGTGATGTGTGAACACCTGGATAAGAAAACTTCATTCCGATTAAGTAATGTATATTTTGCTTGTTGCATGCTAGATTACTGTAGATTGATGTCTGATGTAGTAATCATTTTGGTTCTTTGTTTGCAGATTGAAGATGGGGACATCATTTGCTTTCAGAAATCTCCTCCACTTGAAAGTGAAGAAGAGTGTCGATACCCAGATGTACCATCATTTTTGGAGTACGTGGACAATCGCCAGGTGCAATCTTGTGAGTCATTAATAATAACGAAATTTTGTGAAATTTCTTTTACTTTCTGTTATTCTTGTTCTGTTGGCCAGTAAAAGAGAAAAGCGGTCATTTTCGTGTTATCAAGCTTCTTCCATATTATTCTATGTGCAAACAATTATACTGAGAAAGTTATCTGCATACTTTCCTTGCTAAAATGTGAATTCCTAGGATTCTATACTATAAAGTATAAAGTGAGATGACTATTCAATTCATTTATTTGTTATTTACTAATCTAAAAGAAGTAAATGGTGCACGCTAAAAATTGGCTTGGATAAAATTGATGAGTTGGTGATCCTTAGCTAAGCACTTGTAAGCTTGACATAATTGAAGCATGTATCACCTCCGAACCGGATGGACTGTTCATATTTTACCACCTGTTTGTATTAGGGGGAATGAAGGGGAACATGTACCCCTCCATTTTCCTCTAAACGTCCATTTTTTTTTTTTTTTTTTTGTAATTTTCCCAAATTGGGAGGATTTGGAGGGGGAGGGTACCTCCTTTATAATTATATCCTAGCTTCTATATAACATCTCTTTTATTAATGAGGGGAACAATGATAAAGTACATTAGGTCGTTTCCTTTCCTTTCTCTTTCTTCAGTTTTAAACATCCAAACAAGGCTACATGTATGCATTCATTTTCTCTACTTTCTTTTCCCCACATATATCCTTTACTTTCCCTCCAAACTTCCAAATATACCCTTGGGAAAAAATTGTGCTGGTTACTTTTCTGTTTGCATTTCAGGTTTTTGGATTTTGTGGGGAATTTACAGTCTCTTAAGAGTATACTGTAGATTGAGAGGGAAATGACTAAGTACATAAAAGGACTTTTTCCCCACTCTATTTCTTACAATTCTAGAAACTTAGGATTTATGTTCTTAAAAGGCAGTGACATATATAGAGAGGAAAGGGCTTGCTTGTTTAGTTGGGCAGTTGTCACTGTAATTACTCCTTGTGTCCCGATTTCTTTGTCCCAGTTGAAAAAGCACAAAGTTTAAGATGTGAGCATGGTTTTACCTTTTTACCCCTAATATTGTTAATGAGTGAAATTAACTTGTATTGTAAAGGAAACAATAGTAAAATCTATAAGAATGGCCATTGACTTTTAAAGGGACAGTCAATTTAGGGCAGGTGCAAAATGAAAGATGGACTGACAAATTGGGAGAAGAGAGTAAATTTTAGTGCTAACAGAATTTTATTCAAGTGTTGACGGTATAGAAAGGGGATGTTTTTTCTGTTTAGTTCCTCTGCTTCAATTGTCCTTTATTGGATACCTAAAAAAACATAAGCTAATCCATTTGTCAGTTGCACATCAGCATTTCTATTTGATATATATCTTTATACCCTCTTATGTTGATGACATTTTCTTCTTTCTTTGTGCATCATTTTGAAGAAGTAGAATATCCTATGCAAATAAAATTTAACTTTCTACTCGACTGGTGCCTGAGTCCTTTTGCCCCCAAATTACCAGATGTTAAAAGCCATACTATCAGAAACATCATATCTTTCTTTACTACCCCATTGCCATCTAATTCATTAGTTTAGCTTACTCCTTTTAATACCATCCACTTAGATGAAATTACTCTTTGCATTAGTGCATTTATGCTTGGTGGTCTCAGTTTCAGGACCCTCGTGAGTAAAGTGAACTAGCACAAGACTATGAAGCTTTTAAATAATTTCAAAGTGTAATGTTTCTATGTCTCAAGATTCACTGACTTTCCCATTAGAATGAACAAATATGGCATAGTTTTATTTTCTTTTTGCTTTTATTATGAGATTTCGCCATGTTTAGTTCTCTTAAACTTTTTAATTGATCCATGTAGCGAGTGTTGAGTCAATGACTCCCAAACTAGATGGTTTTAGGGCATTAGGTGTAAAGACACCCCTAAGGACTTACTAACTCAAGTCAAAAAGGCTACGAAACTAAACTGGCATTAATGCTACCAAGCAAAATTCCCACATTTTGACGTGAACACTCACTGCTTACTGAGGCAGGAGGTCCAGTTACTCAGCGGAAAGTTTATCAATGATTATTATTAATAAAATTCCAACATTTTGACGTGAACACTCGCTGCTTACTGAGGCAAAAGGTCCACTTACTCAACGGAAAGTTTATTAATGATCATCATGAACATTTTTCTCTTTTTATGCAAATTTTTTTTAAAGACTTTTCTATGCCAAAGTGTTTATCCAACAGGTCATCCAGTTTCAGTTAAGTCATGGAAACATACATATTAAAATCATATGTCATATCTCACACAATTATGTGCTAATGTGCTCGTGTCAGATTTAGATCAAACATGTAAATTCTCAAATGCCTAAAGTAAGTATTTAGATTTTAAAATTCTATCATCAGATCATGTTTTCAAGGTTTTAAGCTTACTAATGAAATCAAATCATAAATTCGTTTAGATTAACCAAAATTTTCAAAACAACCTGAACATGCATTTATCAAAAACTGTGACAAAGTGTGTGTATATGTGTAATTGTGTGTGTCTCCCATACCCCCAAACTTAAATTACACATTGTCCCCCAATGTGTGAATAACATGAAAAGAGCTGACCTGAGAGATGGAGAACTAGCCGAACTGGCATGGCTCATAGCATACCCCCAAACTTGAACTGATGCACACATTGTCCCTGAAAAATTAATACTAAAGTAATACTGGAAAAACAAAAATAACTAAAAACAAATAGTAACAAGAAATAGGAAAAACAATAAAAATATAAAGAATAAGTTGTGGGGTGCCTCCCATGAGCGCTAAGTTTTACGTCTTCAGCCGGACTGAGGTTTATACTATAACAGTTTCAGGCTCTCTAAGAACTCTCAACAGCTTCTCTAGGATTTCATTGTTTGGATCCAGAATTCACTTGCTTGATTTTAAAGCTTGAGGGAATGGTTTCTTAACAGGACTCTTTGTCACCTCAGGTTCCTTGGGCAGCTCGGTATCACTACTATCTTGACCCTTTTCCACATCCTCTGATTTGTTCGTTGTTGGGATGTGTAATGACTTACCACTTCGTGTCACAACGACTTTCACCCCCTTCAAATTATTTTGAGCCATGTGTTGATCATGGGGTGTGAACTGAGCTTGAGAAGGGAACTTACCTCGCTCATTCACACTCAAGAAGCTCATCAATTTGGACACTTGGCTCTTTATCTCCTTATTTTCTTCAACAACTCGCGTAATCAAAGATCCAAATTTTTGGTTAGTCTTGCCATGTACCTCAATAAAAGCATGTAAAGTGTCTTCTAAAGAACTCCTAGAAGATGAAGGTGCATGATATGGTGCAGGATATGATCTAGGGGTTTGTGCAGGTGGCTGGTTTTCAGATTTCCAGCTAAAATTGGGGTGATTGCACCACCTTGGATTATAGGTATCAGAGAATGGTGACAAAGGCTTCTTATACATACCTAAGGCATTACATTGTTCCTCATACATCCCTCTCATATCAACAAATGTGGGACACTCTTGGGCAAGATGATCTACCCCACCACACACAAAACATGATCCAAAAGACTATGCATGATTAGCCACGTGTGTTGGCTTTAAGCCCCTAGTCTTTAACACATCTATCTCCCTAGTGAGCATCTCGACCTTAGCCTTTAGGTTATCCTCTTCCCTAAGATGGTAAATTCCACCACCATTTGGGTTTCCTGTAGGCCGTGACCTATTTGTGCTTTCAGTGGCACTAGGTCCAGTCCAAGTGTGAGCTTTTTTAGCAAGCTCATTGAGGTATTCTATGGCCTTATCAGGATCTTTCTGTAAGAACTTACCATTACACATCATCTCCACAAATTGGCGCTCTCTATATGTAAATCCCTCATAAAAATAACTTACTAAGCACCAATTCTCATACTCATAGTGAGGGTACATACTCAACAACTCCTTAAATCTCTCCCAATACTGATACAAAGTCTCACTGTCCTTTTGTGCAAAGGTGGAGATTTGCCCTTTTAAAGCGTTGGTCTTATGTTGGGGAAAGTATTTGTTAAAGAAAACCTTAGTTATCTCATTCCATGATCCAATAGATCGTGGTCTCAGTGAGTAAAGCCAACTCTTAGCTCTATCCTTCAAAGAGAAATGAAAGAACTTAAGTCTCACAATGTCATCAGTTGCATTTTGACTATGAAAAGTCGTAACTACTTCCTCAAACTCCCTAATGTGCATATATAGGTTTTCATTTTCCAAGCCATGAAACGTAGAGAGTAACTGTATCATCTCTGTTTTAAAATCTAGTTGGCAAGTATTGGTTGAAAACATGATACATGATGGTGTGGCTATGCGTGTAGGGTGGAGGTAATCCTGAAGGGTCATAGTGGGTTGATCTCCGTGTTCACTCATTTCCTCATCATTAGATGGATTGTCAAATAAAGGGTTTAAAAAGTTTAATTTTGACTATAGCACAGACTTACAAGCAAATATACCCAAAGCGTCTCTATATCTTGGTATGCAAGGTCACAACATAATAAAAATACTATAAAAAGAAAGAAGAGAGAAAAAGAAAATAAATTAATGCAGCAAGCTAAAAGAAAGAACAAAGTTACCGCCTTCACAAACTGCTGAAAAGAAAAACTATCTAGCAATTCTTCTACCGTCTCCCCGGCAACGGCGACAAAATTTGATTACGCCCAAAGAATAGCGCGGTAGTTGTAGCACAGCTTTGGGGTGTCGATTCCACAGGGAGACAAATTAAAAGAATAGTAGAAAGAACAAAGAAACTAAAGAACAATATTGAATGATTGATGGAGAACAAAGATTAATTTTTTGAATGCAAAGTAAAGTAAAGTAAAGCGTCGGGAATCCCTTGCACAAATATGGTATTTTAATTATTGTTAATTCATTGAATAACTCAATTGGGAATTCACTTCCCAATTCCCAATCGGAAGATGTAAATTTATAAACCAAGATTAAACCAAATACAACCCTTTGAAAAACCATTCATCACTTTTAAAATACGTAAATTATTATCACTATTGAGAAAATTCAACGACAACAATATACTTAGGAAGCGATATTGCAGCAAAGGACTAAATCAATATAGATAAATAATTAATCCAAACATAATCAAAGAGCTAAACCATTCAATAGAAAAAGCATGACTGAATCTATAAATAGAATAAATTCTAAGATTATTCGGAAAAGAAAACATCACTAATGAATTGCAAATGATAAAATAAAAAAGTTTTAGTAATTGAAACTCAAATACATAAATTAAAAATAAATAAAAATACCATTAACTGTGCAAGTTCATCCCTAGCCCCACTTGAGAATTTAGTTAACCATAAATATAATGGACAACAAAAATCTCAAGAGAAAGATTTGATCTTACCATGAGAATCCCCCTTGGTAGCCAAGCCTTGGAGTTTTCCCAGCTTGCCCTCCAAAAGTCCTCCGGATTGCTCCCAAAAACCATCCAGATCTGCTCCTAGAGTGGTAGCAAAGTCCTCCAGACTGCACACTGTTTGGTAGCAAAGCCTTAGAGATTGCACCCCGATTGATGAAGTGAGGTGGGGCTTTTATAGGAGAACTCCATGAGTGCAATGTGTTTCCAATCCGATGTGGGATGTGGGATTTAAGCCTTCACATGCCCTTCAAAACTTCTGCCCACGCTGAAATCCAGCACAACCTGACCTTTGTCTACTAAAACTGCTATAACTTTCTCTAAAAAAATCATTTTTACGAGTCGTAAAATTCTCCATAAAACAAACTTCCAGATCTTTCTAAGCATATATGGCTCATCTCCTGGTTCTTCCTGAATCAATACAGTTTAATCTGCAAAAATGACTAATCTGTATGGGCAGTTCTGGCAATTTAGTGAAACTCCTTTCCAAGTGCTTGTGAACCTGTAAAACAACGAAAAACAACTCAAAGTAACAAATTCCTAAGCTAGCAAATGTAAATTAATGGGCCAAAATATGAAATATTTGGCACTCATCAAACACTCAAATAAACTGGGCAAAAAATTCTTTGGCCCATTTCCCATCATAAAAAATATTGAGAAAGTTTTAATAAACTACTGCCAGAAAGTGCCAGGATTCATCCAGTTTTCCATATCTTCCTATTAAAACAGTACAAAGGACCTAAGACATGACATTTTCCATGTCCCTTACCTCTTACGCTTGAACACGGTCACCTAGTCTACCAACCTCTAACCTTAATAGAGGAAAAGCATATCTGGAAGAAAGGAAAATAGATTATGCAATGGTTAATACAACGGGAAGAACTACTAAGGGAGGAAGCAACATGGGAAATAGCTTCAGGCTTCAACAAATGCTCTCCTCAATTCCACCTTGAGGACAAGGTGTTCCTCAAAGGGGGAAGTATTGATATAGCTGTTGCCAATGCAACTAAGGGAAGAACAAGGACAGATTACAAGGAAGCTGCTGGAAGTAACAACAAACAGCAACAAAGCTACTGGCAGCAATAAGAACAAAGCATCAAGGCAGTAAGGAGTGAAGTGGAAGGGGAAGATGCCAGTGCTCAGCAGCTGAGGAGGTCTTTAAGACTCAGGATTACAACCATCACAATTTGGATAGCACAAACGAAATAAGTTAAGAAGAAGACAAGTTAGTTAGTGAGTTAGTTACAGGTTTGTTAAGGGTTGTTAATATGTTCAACATAATTGTAACTACCATTGTAACCATCAACTTAGCTAACTAAGTAGTCCTAAACTAGTATAAAGAGGACCTGTATTGAGAATACTCATTCATTCAATCAAAAATACAAAAATTTATCTTCTTCTCTCTAGTTACATTCTTGGAGTTTAGGCTTGTCTCAAATCAAGTTATCCTTGTTGAGCTAGGGAAGGAATTATTATGCTAGGTTGGGATATATTAAGGAAGCGATATGATTATTTTCTGACATTGAGTTTGATAGTTTTTAGGTGTATCTCGTTTTTGGTTTTTTAGTTTGGGTCGTTTGTTGGCTTTTGTGTTGCTATGTGGTTGTGTTTTGTCTTGGTTCTTACTTGAGTGATTTATTTGTGTGTCCTGGTGAATTTTTTTCTTATCCCATATTGTATCTTTTGCAGCTTGTTGTTTTATTAATAAATTATCTTCTCTATTAAAAAAAATCTTCATGATGTGACCAAAATTACACAATCAAATAAGAATTGGACACCTGATCAAGCACTTTTGGGCAGAGAAATGACCAAACCTACTCTGATTATAAGTAGCATGCAAACCGCTTTATAGTCAAAAGCACCTTATCCTTGACGTGAGAACTCATAAGTAGATGTCACTTCTCATAGGTAGAGGTCATTTTCTGTAAGGCTCAAGGTTCAAGAGTCACATCCTAATTGTATCCCACTTTGAAAGTCCAAGTAAAGGCTTACCAATGCCTATATAAAAAGACACCAGTCTAAAGAAAAAGAAAGAGAGATACATACACCAGCACAAGCCAACAGGGAGAAGAGGAAATTAAGAAAAACCCAGGTATAGAGAGAAAACACACGAGGGACAAAGAGAATTATCTTAATCTTCTCCTCCTACCAAACATTCCCTCACCTAGCTATCACCTTCCTTTTAACTCATCTTCAAGAGCACCTATTGACTTAATCATCCGAGGTTTCTCCCCTGAGCACAATACTCTGGGAGACTTCTTTTGCAGGTGTCTAGACATCTCAAACATAGGGAAAATACCCCTATTCAAAGCTCTTTTATTCAATCAGCTCTCGAACATCAGCCCGTTGAAAGCCATGAAAGATCGGACATGCTCCATCATCTTTTTGCATCAACACTCCTGATAAAGCTGATAGCAGATGGATGATATAGCATGTAATCTGAACTAGTGTAATATTTGTAACGTATCTGCTCCTACATACTTTCATTGCTATCAGGGTGCTGTTTCACTTTCCTAAACAGAAAAGAGCCAGCTGAGTCGCTGAAAGTTAATAGAGTGCTTTTACCCATAGTAGTTCCGATATGACAAGGCATATTCAGCCAGTCTCCAACATTATTAGAAATCTTCACTTAAAATGCATGCATGTGTAAATTAATTGAAATTTTTGGATTCAACATTGAAATTTGCACATGCATGATGGGCTGAAAGTGCAAATCAAAACGAAGGCAATTTGCTTATTCATTGTCCCCCACCTAATTTGCTCTTTTATTGAGTAGAGCTTGTATCATAGTTAGTCCATTCTTGTGCATATAATTGTGTGTAGATTTCGTTCAATATGTTAGTTTGGTCCCTTTGTTAACTTCCCGTCCAATATAAACAATAAAATGCCAGATTAACATGATGACATGACCAAATTTACTGAGGTAGCCTCAATTTGCATGAGAATCATCTACCTCATGCATGAGTAAACTGTATTTTTAATCCTTTGATTATACCCGATTTTATGTTTTAGTCCCCGTACTAAATTTTTTCCTATTTTAGTCAACCAATTGTAGTTTTAAGGTTCTAAGAAGTGCTAGAGTTTAATTACTTCACGCAATGGACATAACTTGATCAAAAGACTTACCATCGATCATCAGAAAATGAAAATTAGTTAAGGACATAGGCATTCAAAGTATATATCTCCACGAGAAGAAACAACTATAAACAGAAAAATGTCTCTCAATTATGATTGTTTGTTTGTTTGACTATATGCTTAAGAGTAGTTCAAACTAGGAAATTCTTTTGCAACACAAAAAAAAATCATCATTCTTACCCAATTCTTGTTATAATTTTGAAGCATTAAAGAGAACAAGCTAACACTTCAAACACACAAAAAAAAAAAAAAAAAATTCTTCAATATAAAACTGCATAAATAAATAAATAAAATAGTATAGGACGATATACTATCTTTCTAGTGTCATTAACAGAAAAACCTGCCTCATGGGAGACCAAATTGTCATTTTTATTATGTAAACCAACCTTTTAGAAGAAAAAAAATTGACAAAAATGTTAAGTGCTCTCATGTATCTTTGTCAAGATCCATGTCATTATTTGAGGGATCAAAATAAGAAACTGGGTATACTTGAAAGATTAAAAAATTGTAGTTTACCCTATAAATGGTTAATCTTTTAAGTTGCAATGGTTAATCTTGATTGTAATGGGTTCTCAAATTCATAATTTATTGCTTCAGCTTATGGGTTTCTTCAGATCTTCAACTATTTGTTCACTTCACAAACCCTATTTCTCAAATGCCTTTTAATCAATTTAATTTATAATTATTGATATCTTGTAATAAAAATATATATAAAAAAAAGCTATTCATAATAAGTATAAATTATGTCGTACAAGTAGTATCCGGATTCCAGAGAAATCCATTAGCTAGTTTATTACAGGAAGTTTGTCTTTAGGTTTAATAAAACCACACTCGAACAAAGCAGTATATATACCTTTGTTCACTTCACAAACCCTCACTATACTAGCTCACTATCCTCTCTCACCCACTCACTACTACTTATTGGTCTCCTTCGGTGGCTTCACAATAAGGATGGGACATTTTGCATGATGTGTACAGTAGTCACTCACACTTCCTAAGAATGCTCTGCATCCACCAAGTAACAATTAATCAACAAAAGAAAAAAAGACATAAAAGATGTAATCTCAATCGGTAAAGATACATGAACACTAAATTAAAATCAATCAAAACCCAAGATAACTAGTTACAGTTGAGTCAATCAAAGCTCAAGATCGATAACTCTTTATAATGCTGCTACAGTAATTTTTAAAAAGGCAACTATAGTGTCATTGACTCAAATTACTATCAAATGATATTTAAATTGCTATCATATGTATTGAGATTTTGGGCTGTCAAGTAAAAAGCACCTACAACTAAAGCTAGAATGAAAGCTTTGAGTGTATTAGGGCTTTTAGTTTGTGAGGTAATGAGAGTTTAACAATCTTGTTCTTCTTAAAGTTGTAATCGAAGATTAATAAAGTAATGAGTCTATTGGTGAACGTAAGCAAAGAAGATGCAAAATCACATTAATTATTATTATTTTTGCTCTTTGTTTATTTTGCCTATTTAATTGTTGTAGTTGTGTTTTCTACCTAAAATTTGAGTAAACGGATTTCAGAGAGATAGTTCTTCGGTTTCTACTATAGTGGCTGGATGATGCATTCTTTGGGGTAACAATCATAATTTTTTTGCTGCCTTTTCTTTTTTTTTTAGTCCATATAGTAATATGCAGCGAAGCTAAGAGCTATGCTTGAAGGCTTGAAGTTAGCACAACAACACCATATACAGGTAACTTGAGTTGAATCCAATTCCCAAATTTTAATACAAATGTTGCAAGACCAGGTTAACCCACCATGCAATTTAGTATACATAAATCGTGAGATAAAAAAATACATGGTTCAGATGTTATAGCACAACATACTTTTCGTGAAGGTAATCAGGTAGCAGATTCTCTTGCTTCTTATGGGTATGGACACTAGTCACACCAAGTCTATAAGTCCAAGGAAGATCGGTCGGCATATAGCCGTAGGTTTATAATTTTGATTTTAATGGTTTAGCCTATTTTAGCAATAAATAATGTATTGTTATATCTAGGGTAAGACTTAGGACCCTTTGAGGTAATGTTTTATGTCTCCCTCAAGTATCGTGCCCTTTTGTCCCCCATTTTTGTGTATCTTTTCTTTTTAATTCAATAAACATGTAGGGTCTGCCATACCCCACCACCACAAGGAACTTATATATATATATATATGGATTTTAGAGATAAAATCTCAACAAGTGGTATCAAAGTTATGGTTCCCATGGCAAAATTACAAAAAAAAAAAAAAAGGCGTGATGTATGTTGAGCTATTTGATGAATTGAAGATGAAAGAATATATGCGTATTAGCCTTTACAATTCCCTTATCACTAATTTGTTAAGCAATATGTTGGCAGATGATGAGTTCTTGCCACATGAAGAAATTGATATAATCATAATGTTAATAATGAGCAAGGAAGTTTGGATAGATTGGGAGGCTCTCGCGGTACTTCAAGAGAGAGATAAGTTAAATAGATCAACTGTGTTCGAGAATGAAGAATTGTTTGTGAATATATCGATTGATGAGCTAGAAAAAGAGAGAGTGAAGCACTTCAAGGAAAGAAGAAGAAATATTAAAATCCAAGTATCTAGATTTTTCAAATAAGGAGTGCATCTACAATGAGGAAGAGGAACACACATAATTGCAAAGCAAAGCGATGATAGATGACTTGGACAAGTTGAGTAGAATGAAATAGAGTAATAATGTAAAGACTAACGAGGATGATGAGATATAAGTTCTTGATAGTTCAAAGATAATTATAAAAGATACCATGGACGAAGAGAGCTTGTACGTGTTGAACGAGAGGATGATTGCTACGAAAAGTAAACAGATGAAATGAGAAGACCAAAAGGAAAGATAACACCAACCAAAAACGAAAGTCAAATTTGATGATGAGTTAAAGAATTTGAGCCAACGTGAAGATTTGTTGGGATTTTAGCTCAAATCACCACAAGGAGAACTTCTACTTGGTTTGAAAAAAATTGTTTTCGATTTTATAATTGCTTGTTCTAAGAGTAGAAGAAGTTTCCTATGTTGTTTGTTTCCTATTTGCATTAAGAAAATATCATTTTATGACGTACTAGAGAAAGTTTGAGACACACATATATATAATTCCAATATATATTGTAAATTAAAGGGGTTTACTATTAAAGTTATGATTAAAACTTCGAATATATTGAGGTTTTGGGTTATCAAGTAAAGAGCACATACAACTAGAATTAGGATGAGAGTTTTGGATGTATGAAGGCTTTTAGGTTATGAGGTAGCAAGAGTTTAACAACTTTACTCTTCCTAAAGTTGTAATTGAAGATTAATAAAGTATTGAGTTTATTGGTGAACGTAGGCGAAAATGTTACCGAACCACATTAATCATTGTTATTTTTACTATTTGTTTATTTTGCCTATTTAATTATTGTGGTTGTGTTTTTATCTAAAATTTGAGTAGGTAGATTTTAAAAATAAAATCTCAACAAAATTATACTCAATAAATTACTATCAAATGTTAATTACCATTATACTAAATCATAGTCAAATGATAAGTCCTTTATACCACAATACTGTCAAATAGTACTCAAAATTATCATTAAATGGTACCTAAAGTAACGGGCTTGGCCAAAAATGAAATTGTCAAAGTGATGAATGATAACATTGAGGAAATGTTTAATTGGTGGAGAGAAATAATGACAAGAAAAATATGTGGAATAATTTTTTTTTTCTCAACGCATATAAATCACAAGCCTCTTAAATCAGAAAGAAAAAAAATAAAATATATTTTCCTTTTGTCTTTTTTTTCATCTTTTCTACCAAAGACTTTATAAGAAAAATAAAATTTAAATTTCTTCAAATTGTTTGTTTTTTATCATCTCTTTTTTCTCACATTTTAATTTTCATTCTTTCTCATTTTTTTTTACCAAAAATCAAGTTATCACGTACCTTTTGATCCTGCCAAGTCCACGACTACCTACAACTAGGAGATCAACGTGCATTTCGTCTGCTGCCTCACAAATCATGTCTTTCGGATCTCCATGGAGAATCAAAGTTTCTGTTTTGATCTGCACAGACTTCAATAATTCGATCAAATGCATCACTTTCTCACCACAATTAGTGCTATCATATCATATCTAATTAAATATATATCACTTAGAATTGAATAAGAGAAATCCTCAACTAATTAATTAATTACCGCCTTTCCTCTGCACATCTGCAATGCACGGGAGAGTACCGCTGCTGAAATTTCTTCTTCCGCCTTTCTAACAGAATCCAGCACTGAAGATGATGCATAGAATGCTGTGGAAGAGAATTGAAAGTATTTACTCAAAAGCCAAAACAGTTAGTGGGAAGCTATTTAAGCATATAATTATAGTAAGCAAATATTTGCTTAATGTGAGTGGTGATTGACGGGAAAGGTTCACTAAGTAACTGCAGGGAGGTTCACTAGTAACTACACAATTTTTTTAAAGAAAACATTTAAGGCTGAAATTACCACTCTATCTCCTGACAGTTACTAGTGGACCTCTTCATGTCCGTGAACACTAGGAATACCGCTCATGACAAGGAGTAGTATTACTAGCATAGTTGGTTAGAGCCTGTGGCTGTTAACCACAAGCTTTTTAATATGATTTTTAATGGTTTTTTTTATAATTCTTTTCTATTGAAATTTCAACCAAAAAAAAAAACTGAACTTAAGTATAAAATCATACATATGGTCATTTTAATTGGAACATGAGATAGCACATATTTTACAACGAAGATTTTATCCAGAAAAAAAAAGAACAAGAAGGAATATGTAAGTTAATTTTGTTGGTATTTCACATTTGAAGGGAAAAAAGAGAGAAGAAAACTATATGTGACCTGTTGCACCACCAGGTCCAGCTGGGTAGGCAAAGTGTTGAAAGGGTTGCTGAACATGAACCACTGTGAGCATGGCCTCGTCCGAGTGATTTGATCCAGTTGTTGGGCTGATGGCATTGAAAAGGTTATCAAGGGCCCACCTGAGTGCATAGAAACTACAATCACTATCATCGATCGCCACCATCACTTTCCTCATCTTCTTCTGATCATCTTTCATCAAAGTCTTTTGCTGCTGCTCCTGCTCCTGCTCCTGCATCTGCATCGCCGTCCCTGCAACTACGCCTCCCTCAGCAATACTCGCTGTTTCCATCACCTGGCTCTCCTCAGTCCTCACTACTACACTACTGTGTCACAAAAAAGTTGTTGAAATCAATATAAATATAAATTATAATTACTCATAGAAGACCCTTTGTTGTGAAGGTGTTACGTGGCAGCCAGAAAGAAGACGCGTGGCCTACATGCAGGTACAAAGTTCCAATGGACCATGCAAAACGATGGCTGGGCTTGGAGGATTTGCTTGCTCACTCTTATCTTATCTCGAACAAATATTTTCAGTTGGGTCGTTGGTGTTCAGCAAATTACTATTTTCGTCGCTTTATAATACGAAGAAATTCAATTTCATTCACACTGGTTTGTGATCCGTGCAATGTAAGGAATAAACTCATTTGATTATATTTTATTTTTAAAAGGGATTGAAATATCACTTAAAAGATAGTTTTAAAGTAATTTAATTTTTAAAAATTAAAAAATCACTCTTACATGTATTATCATTTTAATTTATATAATTATTCTCTTAAAAGATAAATTATTGACAGTCTAATAAAAAAATTAATCTCTTAATTAAAAGAATTATGGACATTGTTAATTTATTTATAAGATAAATAAAATATTCAAATATTACTTAGTCTATAAATAAAATATGTTTCTTCCATTTTTGAAACGCAATGCTAATGGTTTAATTACTTTCAAGTAAATGCATTTAATGCTAAAACATGTTTAAGCTTTTTACATATTTTGAATCACCGAATCATTTGAAGCAGTTGCAAGATAGTAATCAAATGCAGAAAATACAAACTTTGCCTTATACACATTATACTATACTTTGCACATTCTTTTGTATTTTAAATTTCAAAATCCGTTGAAAATATAAATTCATCATGAACACATTAATTACAATCGATAAACTAAACACTCATAAATCATCAAAATAATTTTGTACCATAATTATATTCACATGAATAGTCAAAATCATTATTAACCTTTTAATCTCTTTATTATATTCAAATTTTGTATATTTCAATATATAAATTATCTTACTTCATCTTAAAACTCCCATATTTTTACCAATATCTATCAGTTTTTTATTTCTCATTTATATTTAAATTTTGTATATCAAAATATTAATTAAACTTAATTGATTTCATCTTAAAAATCATACATATTTTTTCTATTGGTTGTATCTATATCTATTAGTTTTTTTCCTCCTCAATATATTAAGAATATTTTTTATCTAATAGCCTTTCAACTACTCATTATAGTCAATTTTTTATCAGAACATTTTTTTCATCTATTCAGTATATTTAAATTTTGTATCTACTCATTATATTAAAAAAAAAGTTATTTATTATTTTTATATATTTTAAAAAAAAATTATCTTCTCATTTTATTCAAAAATTTTATATCTCAATATACAACTTATCATACTTTATCTTAAAAATCTCATATTTTATCAATATCTATTAACTTTTTTAATCTCCTCGTTATATTCAATTTTTATAAATTTCAATATTTAAACTTATCTTATTTCATTTTAAACATCTTGAATTTTTTTCTCCTCATTATATTCAAAACATTTTTTTTTATCTAATAGCATTTCAACTATTTATTATATTCAAATTTTTTATCAAAACATTTTTATTTATCTATTAGCTTTTTCATCTCCCTGATATATTTTAATTTTGCATCTATTTATTATATTAAAAAAATTATATTTCAAAATTTAGTCTATCTTATTTTATCTTAAAATTCTTTCATTTTTTTCTATACCTATTAGCTTTTTTATCCTCATTATATTTCAATATCAAACTTATCTTACTTCATCTAATGAACAGATTTATCAATATCTATTAGCTTTTTTATCTTCTCATTACATTCAAATTTTTTTATATTTCAATATTCAAACTTATTTTATTTTATTTTCTGTAAGCCACATACATGTCAATATCCTCAGACAAATGAGAAAATGAAATATAAAAATTTTATTTGTAAATATTCATACATTTTAAGTTGTATATTATGTTTAAATTAATATCAGATTGATGTACCTCCCCTGCTGAGGGTTGAGGGTTACAGTAAAAATTTCTGTTAGTTTTATTTTTATGGTTGCATATATGTGTCTCGAGGGTGGCCAACGCGGGATGGGTCGTTACAGCAGTAATCAATTTTTCTTTCAACAGCTGGAAACTTCTCTCACATTTCTCTGACCACCTAAACTTCACTTCCTTCTTGGTCAATCTAGTCAATGGTCCAGTAATCATAGAAAATTTTTGGATAAATCTCCTATAATAACCAGCCAACCCCAAAAAGCTTCTAATTTCAGTTACACTCGTGGGTCTTTCCCAATTCAACACTGTTTCTACGTTCTGTGGGTCAACTGTTATTTCTTCTCCCGATACAACATGCCTCAAGAAAGATATTTCACTCAACCAAAACTCAGACTTAGAGAACTTTGCATATAATTTCTCTCTCCTCAGAATTTCTAACACTATTTCCAAATATTGCATATGCTCATCTTCATTCTTGGAATATACCAGAATATCATCAATAAACACAATCACAAATCTGTCCAAGAATAGTTTAAACACCCGATTTATTAGATCCATAAATGTTGTAGGAGCATTAGTCAACCTAAATGGCATGACCAGGAATTCATGATGGTTATAACGTGTCCTAAAAGCAGTCTTAGGCACATCCCCCTCCTTTATCCTCAATTGATGATAACTTGATCTCAGGTCTATTTTAGAAAGCACCCCAGCTCCCTGTAACTGCTCGAATAAATCAATTATCCTGGGCAAAGGACATCTATTCTTGATGGTGATATTATTCAACTATCTATAATCAATACACAACCTCACTGTCCCATCCTTCTTCTTGACAAACAATACAGGGGCTCCCCAAGGTGATATATTGGGTCAAAAAAATTATTTATCTAGTAACTCCTGAAGTTAAACTTTCAACTCTCTCAATTCAGTTGGTGTCATTCTATAAGGTGTTATAGATATGGGTGTTGATCCTGGAATCACTTCAATAGAAAACTCAATCTCTCTATTGGGAGGCAAACCAGATAACTCTTCAGAGAATACATCAAAAAAATATTTTACTACCAAAATTTATTTTAACTTCCTACTCTTCTTGCTAGAATCCACCACATATGTCAAATACCCCTCACAACCCTTCTTCAACCATTTACTGGCAATTAAGGCAGAAATAAGACAATTAGCAAGTATCTTATGTTCTCCCTGAAAGTTAAGCTGTTCTTGTCCGGGTATCTTGAACACCACATTTTTCTGAAAACAATCTACCCAAGCATGATTTGCAGATAACCAATTCATCCCCAGAATTAAATCAAAATCTATCACATCTAAAGGCAATAAATTGACTTCAAATTCTCTATCAGCAATATTAATCACACAACTTCGATAAATTGTCCTGATAATAACCCTATCTTCAGTAGGAACCTTGACAATAATCGCATGCATCAAAGAACTAGCACTAGCATCAATAGATTCCATATAAATACTAGATGCAAAAGAATGGGTTGCACCAGGATCAATCAATAATCTAGCAGGCCTACCAATGATAGATATCATACCCATAACAACATCAGGATCAATGCATAGACCATGTTGTCTCTGGACTAAAACTGGCCACCACGTCCTCTCTCAGCTACTGATCATTGACCTCTGCCCCGCACACTCCCTGATCCACCACCTCTCTCCACCAGTCTTATCCCAACACTTCCAACGCCTACGTCAGTAGTTTTCCCCACTAAACAATCTATAGCAACATGTCCTCCTTGACCACATACAAAGCATATCTACGTAGGGCAATTCTGAGACAGATGCCCCATCTGATTACATCTAAAGCAAACCCTTGACTCTCGATCATACATCAGATTACCACTTTCCTCTGGTGGCATACTTACTCCTCTACCATAACTATTAATTCCCATTGTATATCTCCCAAATCTAGGGGTCCCACCGGTATTACTCTGAGCTATAGAAGAAACAGATCCTGCTTGCCTCTGACTCTGCACTACAGTTCTTTGTGACAAGGAACGCCCCCTCTGGGGTGATCTTCTGCCCTGTACACCCATACTGCTACCACCTCTAGGTCCCTCAAATCTAGACTTCTTTAGCCAATCTATCCTACCTCTAAACTTCTCTCCTCAGTATTCACTAACTCAGGTAAAAACCTTGACAGAGCTATAAATCTACTATCATACTCTACCACAGATAAGGTATTCTACCTTAAGTGAACAAAATCTCTCTTCTACTACGTTCGAAATGTATCTAGAAAGTATTTTGCAAAGAACTCATCCTTAAACTTACTCCAAGTTAAAGGTTGTTCCACCTGTGTACTCAACCTAGGCAGAATATCTTCCCACCATTGTGAAGCCTAACCTTCCAGCATAAATGAAGCAAAAGCAATCTTTTGTTTATTTATCACTAGTAAGACTTCAAAATATTTCTCAACATATCTTATCCACTGCTCAGCTTCCACAGGATTTACAGATCCTCTAAAAGACTAAGGTCTAAACTTAAGAAATCTCACAAAACTATCCCCTTGCATCTCATGTGTAAACACATCTTCTCCCTCATAAATCTCTCGTCTCACTATATCAGGTTCTACCCTATCCCGTTCCTCTAATCTCATCTGTAGATTATCAACCCTTTCTTCGGATGCATTCATCCTTTCTATAGCACGATTAAGAACTTCTCTCAATTCATCCTTTCTAACCTCATATTCTCTCCCAGCTCTACTAGTACCAGCTGCACAATCAATCTGTTCCCTCGCAGGAACTATAGACTCAACTTCCCCCTCTGCTTTAGTTTTTCTAAATAGCGAGGGTCTACCGCGTCCCCTCTGATTTTGAATTCTACTGTCATCCTCATATTCTGCATTAAAATGTAGTTTATTTAGGTCTTCCACTTCTTTAAGTTCTCATGCAGTCTACAGAATCATAAAACATAATGCTTTGATACCAAAATTGTAACGATCCATCTCGGGTTGGCCACCTCCTAGACAATGTTGTCACATTTTTAAAATCCCAGCACGATACATATATGCAACAATAAAAATAATACCAACAAATTTTTTTTTTCATCAATCATCAACCCTCAACAGGGAAGATACATCATTTTGATCTTGACTTAAACATTTTATACAACGTAATATACATGAATATTTACAAATAAATTTTTATTTTATTTTCTCATTAGTCTAAGGATGTGAACACGCACATGGCTTACAGATAATTACTTCGTCTAAATCTAAACTCACCAAACTATTTGTTATGCTTACTACCTAAAATCATTGTACAATGAGGAGTGAGCTTCACAAGCTCAGTGAATTAAATTTACTAGAAGTATTCAATTTTATACTCCCAGTTACATCTTATAATTCAATTACTTCTAAAAAAATATTTCGATATTCATTCATCTTTTTTCCTCAAATAATTCAATAACAATATTTTATAATCACTACTCAATTTCATAATTCTCCTATTACACAATCTCTTCTTAAGTTACTCATCAGACATATTTCCATATTTCTTCCTTAGCATATTTGTCTCCCTATGAGACTCATTTCTCTATCAATAGATTTACAATCACAAATAGCACTTTAACATAACAAGCAATAACGATCAATATTTAAAACAAATGCAATGCGTGAAGTTAAATGTTATTATTATTGGGAATGTCTTCCCACATGTCGATATGTTTTTTATCTTAGACCGACTGCCTTCTCGGTTCTTTCATTCTCATTTAGATCGGCTACCTTCCCGACTCTTTTATTCTTATTTAGATCGGCTGCCTTTCCGATTCTTTTATTTTCATTTAGACCGGCTGCCTTCCTGGTTCTTTTATTTTTATTTAGACCAGTTGCCCTCCCGGTTCTTTTATTTCATGCATATGCATATGAATAATGATATGAATATGCATATAAATAATAAAATAAAAACAAGCATGTATACAGACATTTAAACTAGCTATCCTGATTATTCTCAAATTATTACTTGAAAAATTCCACTAAATTCTTCTCCTCATAAATCATATCAAATCATCAATCACAGCTCGTCAAGAATTTCATTTATCACCTTTAATATTAAATTGACTCATTATTCTAATAATGTTACTTCTCATATAATAATTTTCTACACATTCATTATTCCTATCATACCTATCAACCAATTTTTCATCTACCACCAAAGCATAAGTTAATAATTTATTCTAATATTATCACTATATATTTCATATTTATCTTGATTACTTAAAGAAAATCTAACTCACCACGTAGCACTTGGAGCTACCCGTGGATCACCTCTTGCCTTTCCTATTCCTATCAACAATTTTCCTCGGTTGTTGATTGTCAATACCTGACATAATATTGGTATTAAATTTCTAATTTATTTTTCAATTCTTCCATAATTTACACCCTTTGAAAATTCTCACTTTGAATTCCGAGAAATTTCATGTATGCTAAAATTTCAAAAATAAACTTCATGTTATTACCTTCTGTTTTTCTTAGAGCTTTCCATGATTCTCTATAAAATTCTTCTGTAAACCTCTTTAAAATTTTACTCTTTCAACCTTTCTTTTGGTCCCCAAATATTTAAAAAAAGAGAGTAATTTGAATCGTAGTTAAAAGAAAACCAAGTAAGATTTGGTAAGTAATAAAATAAACTAATGTTATAAATATAAATATATATGCAAAACTTTAAAACATTACTCAACATCCCCCACCCTCAAAATACTGCCACGATTTGTGATCTGTCTTACATGCAACATCACACTCCTCTTGCCACTTGTTGCCACTTTTTTTTTTCTTCTTCTTTTTCTTCTTTTTTTTTTTTTCTTTTTCTTTCTTTTCCTTTTTCATGTTGTCCACGATTTTTTTTAGAATTGTTTTATAAAAATTAAATCTTTCACATTTCTATATATTATTTTAACTCTATGTCATATTTATTAAAGTACTTCTTTACCCTTACTTTACAAATACAGGTATTACAATGGAAGCAAAAGAACTAATAATAAGAGTGTTTCGGATCCTTACATGGATATTTTAGCCACCACCATAATTGATTTTTATTTTAGCCATAACAAACCCCCGAAAATTTAACTTTGTTTACTATTGTAGTAGTCGCATGTTTTCCTTATCAACAGCCATCATCCGTTGAGCAATGCCGACCACACTCTTTTCTTCTTTCCGTTCTTCTTCACAATTTCTCTCTCACACCATTAGTTCTTTTTTTCTTATATCTTTGTCGTGACTTTTTTTCTTATTTGATACGGATTTGGATCCTCTATAGTTTATTGGTCTGTGATTTTGTGCAGTTCATGACAGGATTAATTACCACATCATCAAAAAAAAATTAAATCAAAGGCTAGGTTTGTAACACATAAAATTTTTGGACCCAAATATCCCTCTGCCATGTTAGCAAAAGAGAAGTACTCTTGTAAAATAAAATTAAATGGAAAACAATCTCTGGAAACCGGAAACAATCACAGATGCGTCATTTCATGAGGTTGATTCTCGATGGCGATTGGTGACCAGAAAAACGAGGTTTTGTTGCTGGTGTAAAATCCAGGTGGTACCATTATTTTCCGGTAATGGTCACCGGAAACGTCCAAATCTAAAATGATACCCTTCCATTCACGGCAGAGCTTCCAATGGCACGTGAAGTTAGATAGCTCAGTGGATGGCGATGCTTCCAAATCTCATTCCGTAGATCTCGATGAGAGCTTTCAAACGGTACCAGAGGTGTACTTTTCCTACCTCCTGTTGTTTTGATATCACCAAAAAACTCCATATATGAAAGAAAAAAAATTAAATCCTTGATTTCATGTATTTACCAAATTACCCTTATCTTTATTAAGAGATTTTGAACTCTTTAAGGCTATTTTGGTCCACCAATTTTGGACTGCACCAATTCCAGACAATTTTCAACTTCTGAGGATCCTGATCCATCTGATACTTCACATCTTTTTTTGTTCTTTTCTTCAATGTCAATGTTATATCTATCCTTCCCTATCTTTTATTGTCTTTTTTTTTTATCTCATACGTTGCTATCATAGTTTTATTCTTCGCTTGATTTCCTTTTTTCTTTGTTCTTTTTCAAATTTTCACTTGTATTTCTTCTATCTAATTTAAGCACTTCTCCTCTCACATTCTAGGCTTCTCTTGGAAAATCTCACACAAACACTTTTCTTTCTCTTAGATCCCTAGTAGCTAGTTTAGCTTTCTCTCTCTTCTATAGTGATTTACTTTTATTCTCTTCTACAAAAATTTCTTTTCTCTTCCTCTCATTTTCATTATCTTTTCATTCTTTAAAAATATTCTCACTTTTGCTCGCACTCTCTTGTGTTGGAGCCTTCTCTTCCTCTCTTTATCTCACATTCTCTCATAAATTTTAGAATATTAACCTAGGGTTTCCTAGACTCATTTTGTTCAAGCAATGTTTAAGGTACTCTCTCACCCTAAGTATTGGTTCTTATCAATTGTTTATGGCCACTCAAACGATGATACTAGGACGAAATTGTGGTGTAATCTCATGAACCTAGCCTCTATTATTAATTCCCCTTAGATTATGGTGGGTGACTTTAATGATCTTATGCATTCTAGCTACCCATAAATCGATCAAGGGTAGCCTTATTCCATGATTGTACCACGTTTTTCACAGTCCTTTGTCAATTACTAAGGGGTCCCACGAAGATGGCTCATTTAGGTATAGGCACGTTTTCCACACTGGGCACTCTTTGGTCATCTAAGCACGAAGTAAGGATAACGAGTAAAGAACCCCCATTTGACCTTAAAGGGGGTCAAATTCCATTTTCATCGGTCTTGTGATAGAGATTATGATTGGGGATATTTGGGTATGAGAGAAGAATGAATTATAGATCTTTCTCTCATATAGGCTGAAGCCTAGCTCTTTGTGTTCCTGGAAAAGTACTTAAATTTTAAGTAAAATTACTATTAGTACATACTAGCATTCATTCGCACACAATAAAGTTTAATATCAATCAATTGAAACATGTAACAGTTATATCAAACATCATAAAAGGATGAAGGTCATGTATACTTGAGAGATTACTGACCCAACGTTGTTTATTGGACAACATTTTCCTACCAAGGATGATAGATTCACTCAACCAATTACTTGACAATGAAAAATTCTTTAAAAAGAATAAAAATGGCATATAAAAACTTAGCATACTTATAATAGATGACATAAAAGATTGAGAATCAAAGAAAAAACAAATGAACTAAAAAACCTAAACACACTTTTCCATATGAGGTGCATAATGATGATATAAAAAATAAAAAGCTAAATGGAATTTAGATGCATATGCAGTACCTAAACATATTAATCTAAATGGAATACCAAGACAAAGATCAAAGCTAGCAAAGAAATAAACAAACGAAAAACCCTAATTCATGCTTTATGTCTAATAGGGCTTCAATGATAAGCTTGGAAAGAAACTTAACATAAAATCGATCAAAGAAAATTAATTCACTATATTTTCTAGATCTGTACTACACATGAAATCATGTAACATGAAAGGATTAGACCTTAAAAGAAATTTTAACTATGTAAACAAACAATGAGAAGTTAGAGGTGCAGATACAGTAACAACAGAGGTATACTTAGAAAGAAAATCAATATAAAATCACACAAGAAAAATTAATTCACAATAATTTTCAGACCTAAACTAAACATACAGATCAAATACCATGAAAAAATTAGTCCAGAATTTTTTTTTTAACTATGTGAACAAAAAGAGAGAAATATAAGCATCAAATAGGAGTGCAGAAACGATAACAACTTAAAGAAACTCATAAAATAATTAGCAAAATATCTTTGATTGAACCAAAACTAACATCAATCATCAAACAAGATGTTAGGATCATAAAACAAAGAAATAATAATTTTGTTAACGGTTAGATTGAGATAACTGAGTGTTTTCTAATCATGACTCAAATTTTATAACCCCGACTTGTAAAAATCATAACACCTAAAACATAAAGATTTAGGCGAGTATAAGTATAAAAAGAAAGGTAAAGGAATCTAATTTAACATAAAAATAAGAAACATAAATAGAAAACCTGGCTCTCCTCCAATATTTTGGGGTTTTTGACTATAAGTCAACAACCTCAATCTGGATTTCTAGAGAGATGTAGAAAAATAACTATGATTCTTGCTTTTGATCTTACCCTTGGCGTATGGCAGCCCTCAAAGATCCTTATAGCCTTGGGAATAGTATGAATTCAGAAGCTTCAAACTCGATTGTTAGAGATGACTTTGGAGGACCACGCACGAGTTTGTGGAGTTACCCTAAAAAATCCATTTGCGCTTTGAGAATCAATGAACAATGGAAGTTGTAGCCTTCGATCTAAAGAGCATGAGCTGATTACAAGAAATGAGAGTTTTTCCTACTTGGTTCATTCCAGCTAGTTGAAATGGAACTCTAGTTGGTCTTATTCCTAAAGATTCAAAACCTGAAACTATCAAACAATTTCAACCCATTAGCCTTTGTAACATCATGTAGAAATCATCTCTAAGATTTAGGTTAACATAATACATCTTCTAATTGGGGATCTCATTAGCCCCCATCGAGGTAGTTTTGTACTCGGACGTAGAACCTCAGACCATGTGATTGTGGCCCAAGAAACTATCCACTCTCTTAGTATAAAAAAGGGAAAGCGGGTTTTATGACTATGAAAGTTGATTTAGATAAGGCCTACGATAGGTTATAATGGGACTTTATTAGGGACACTCTTCATTTCTTCAATTTCCCTCCCTAGTGGATCTATCTCATTCTTAGTGCTATCTTCACTTCCTCTCTGTCTTTCATCCTTAATGGAAGTGTATCCTTTTCTATTCTTCCCTCGCATGGCATCCACCAAAGAGACTCGTTGCCCCCTTATTTATTCTTCCTTTGTCTTGAGTATCTCTCATTTCTTATTCACTCTGAGATAAATAAGGGTAGTCAAACTCTCTTAGAATTGGTAGGGGTGGCCCTAAATTGTCCCACATTTTCTTTGTAGATGATCTTTTGCTTTTAACAAAAGCAGATAATAAAAAAATACTTTTCCGTTAAGAGGGTCTTAGACTTGTTGTGTTCTTACTAGGGTCATGTGATTAATAAAGATAAGTCGAAAGTAATTTTTTCCCCTAATGTGAGTCCCTCATATGCCGAGCTTTTTATGACATCCATTAGTTTCCCCACCATGGATTCCATTGGAAAATACTTGTGATTCCCTATTTTGCACGGTAGAAGCAAGAAAACAAATTTTAAATTTATTGATAAAAAGTTCAGAGCCAAACTTTCAAGGTGGAAGTCAAAATCGTTATCCTTTGCAGGTAGAAATACACTCATCCAATCAGTGATCTCTTCCATGCCCAATTATTATTTGCAATGTCTTCTGATTTCTTATTCCATTGCTCTTGAGCTTGACCGTGTCAATAGAAATTTCTTGTTGAGTCGTCAAATGAAAAAGGAAAATCCATTTAGTTAATTGAGACAATATTACCCAACCTAAAAAAGAGGGTAGTCTTGGGCTTAAAAAATGATTAGAATCTTATGTTCCTTGCCAAGCCAATGCTTCCTTAGTTAAGAAAGACTCTGGTTTGGAAAATGATCAAGGTTGCAAAACCAATCAAAGAGGCCTTAAATGGGTTATCAAGGATGGTTAGTTTTCCTCTTTTTGGCTTTGACCTTGGCTGGGATCCTTTTCCTTTAGGACCGTCATTCAAGGCCCCCTGAACCTTGGTGAGGATGAGTTAAAAGTTTCCAACCTTAAGCATAATGACCACTAGAATTTTAGTTTTCTTCCAGGATTTTACCTAATTCCATCGTGTGTATCTGTCAGGCCATCCCCTTTGATCTCTTTGGTTCTTTAGCGGATTCTCTGTTTTGGGGTCTTTCTAGTAATGGGGAGTTTGATAATACAAGCGCCTATTGCTTGACTATTAGTTCTCGTGTGGATATCATTGACTTCAATTGGAACCGCGTCTGGAATTGCATTGGTAACATAAGAATCAAACACTTTTTGTGGTTGTGTGCCCATAATAAAATTAAACACAAAGTAACTCCCATTATCCGTAACATTCCCATTGATAGTAGCAACTCCCATTATCCATAACACTTTTCATAGATTGTTGAATGGCAAAAAAATTTTGGAGTCATTTTCCGATCCCCGATTACCTTTTACCTTCCTTCCAAACACCATTCGGGCATACCCAGGAGATAAGACCATTAAGAACAATTACAGGCTTAAACGAAAATCAGGAAAAAGAGCAAATACAACTTTATAGACATGTATTTTAATTTTCCTAATTATGCTGCTTGGGGAAGCAACCGTGCCTTCAAACTGTCTGGCATTCCTAACCAGCCATATGTGATGAACCATGCTGGCCAAGGCAGCTCGCTTAGCTTTAATAAGAGGACCAGTCCCTTTTGGCTTCTCTTTGCAACCATTTCACTGTGCTTTTAATGGAGCTCAAGTTCCTTCTGATGCCTAGCCAGTCTCTGATATCTTTCCAGATGAGTGCACTGATTCGGCAAGTGAAAAATAGGTGGTTCACTGATTCATCTGTGGCCCGACATAAGGGGCAGGCTCTATCCATATCAGCATAGAGAAGCTTGTCCTTGGTTAGTAGTTTGTTCTTGACCGCGAGCCAAAGGATGAAGGCATGTTTTGGAGTGGAGCTGCTGCTCCACACAATTGGAGTCCATGCTGCCTTAGAACCTTTGGGCCTAAAGAAGTCATATGCCTTCTTGATACAAATTGAATTCTGGAGTTCCCATTGGTGCATCTTAGCCTCGGCCTGCAGTAAGGAGGACTCAGTCAAGAAAAGCTCATTTTTAATACCAATCAGTTTTTTCTATAAAGGGGAATCCTCATGCCTTGAAGAGACTTCCCAAATAGTGGAGCCTTTCAAGTAGAAGTGATCCACCCATTTGACCCAAAGAGAGTCTTTTTGTGATGGATATTCCAAAGAGCTTTAGCAAGCAGCGCATTATTCTAGCTTTTAAGATCTAAAAGTCTCAGGCCCCCTTCAGCCTTTGGAAGACAAGCATCTTTCCAAGCAACAAGGGCTTTTTGCGAACCAGAGATCTTGCCACTCCAAAGAAAAGAACAACAAATCTTGATGATTCTGTCCAAAATATTTATAGGGGTAGGGAAGATGGTAAGCCAAAAACATTCCATACCTTGCAGGACTTATTTGATGAGTTCAACCCTCCCCGCATATGATAGAGATGTCCCAGCCAAAGCACTGGTGTAAGTGTTGGAACGATTATGTACCTAAATAAATATGCAAATAACTGTCCTAGTTTTACTTGCAAGTGCACAAGGTCTGTGGTAGCATAATGTGCAAGTGCGAGATCATTTCCACAGGGATTGGTGAATTTCGTTTTAGAATTAGTTTCTTCAAGTTTAAAAAGAGAAATAACAAATTTGATTGTGAGTAAATAACAATAATGAGAACATAGGACTACGATATCCACCCTAATTATATTTTCCCACTAAATAAAGTGTCAATGCTCTAGCCTTATCATGAATATCTAATGGTTGCCAACCTAAGGGCTTCGTCCACACCTTAGGCTATTGATCTCCCAATGCAACGAGTTAGGCATGGTGTATACTCTAACTCTTTTCTCTCTTAAGGGATTCAGCATGGGTGTATACTTAGTTGTTCCTTAAGAGAGCATGAGAGCTGTGGAGATCGGCAACCACATGGGACCTAGGGCTTGGTCTGCTCCTAGTTTCCCATGTTAATTAACCCGGGAATCCAGTGTGGATATCCCTTGTTACTAATGTCGAACCAGGACTTGGTCATCCAAATTGATTCGACTAACTTATCCATACCACATGCATACGTTGATCAGGCACACACATATGAGAAATTTAAATACAAACAGGTATTGATCAAGTTAAACATTCTAACAAGGCTATTGCAAAGATAATCAATGAACGAACATGTGGAAAAGCATAACTAAGGCTTCAATCGAGCCCTATATGAGTTTAGTTACACATGCTAAGTAAACTAAACATTCCAAACATAATAAAAACATAAAGCTAAAACCAAAGAAGACTCAGGAGTCGTTAATTCCTCTCATAAGCTTGCTACTTCAAATTTAGAACAAAAGATATCGTTTATGTGTTTTACAGGGCTATTTATAGGGTCCTTATAGTGTCCCGAAACCCTAATTTTCTATTTGGAGCCTAGAGACTTCTTTCTATATCTAGCTTTGCCGCCTCTGGAATGATTGAGCTCTAGCGTATGCGGGATGCGCTCGAGCGCATATGTGCACTCGAGCTTTCTTCAAGTGCACTCGTGCTTTGGTGCACTCGATCTCAATAGAGGTGCGCTTGCTGGATGGCAGAACATGATTTTTGCTTCTAAAAGCTCCAAATTATCATCTTTTTGTCCAAGTCCTGCGAAAAACACATAAAACACGAAAATGAAGTAGAAACTACTAAAATATATAAATAAAGAGTCTAACAAGTGTAAATTAAGGGCTTAAATATGACTATTTAAGCACTTATCAGTAAGCAGTGATTTTTTCAATGAGGGCAAGGTAGTGGCTTGTATTTAATCTAGAGGAAGCCAATGGGACCCTAAGATATCTGAATGGGAGAGATCTTTCTTCAAAACTAGTGACCTTACGAATTTCTTGTAGATCCAGACTCAGAACCCCAGCGATGATCAGGCCAGATTTGGCTATGCTAGTTTGGAGACCCAAACATTCACTAAAACAACACAGTCCATAATCGAACTAATTGATCTGATGTCACCTCTAGCAAATAGAATAAGGTCATCCGTAAAAGCCAGATTAGTGATCTTGAGCTGTCCACACTTGGGGTGGAAGTTGAAGTCATATGTATCTTTCAGCCTTGAGAGAAGTCTTAAAAGATACTCTAAACCGAGGACGAAGAAGAAGAGGGAAAAGGGGTCCTTTTGCCTGAGGCCTTTCTTGCCTTCAAAAAGCCCATGGAGACTCCCATTCAGAGCAATGGAATATAAGGCAGTGGTAACACTCTCCATAGTCCAGTTGATGAATTTTGCCGGAAAGCCAAGGCTGAAGAGCAAACTGTGCAAAACGTTCCAGTTGATCGAATCAAATGCCTTCCTTAAGTTAATCTTGAGCATACATCTCGGAGATATTCTCTTTCTGTTGTATTTTCGGAGAAGTTCTTAAACTAAGTAAATGTTTTAAGCCATGATTTTGTGCTTGATAAAGGCAGCTTGAGATGGGTGAACTATGCTTTCCAAAATGGGAGCCAACCGGGATGCTATAATCTTTGTGAGAACCTTGTACATGACGTTACAGCAGGCAATGGGTCTGTACTCATCAACCCTTGTAACATGCTTAGCTTTTGGGATCATATCCAAGGCAATGTGATTTACCTATTTGAGGAGCTTGCCATTATTGAAGAACTCCTGAACAGCCCCAACAAAATCTTCTTTAATGGTGTCCCAAGCTTTCTTGAAGAAAGTGGATGTGTACTCATCTGGCCCGAGAGATTTGTCATCACCGATGCTGAATAGTGCCTCTTTTATCTCCTTTTCAGAAATTTCTCTGGTCAGGCTGGCAGCTTGATCCTCATTCACTTTAGGCCCCCTCTCGACAACCTCAGTATTAATGGGGCTGCAAACCTCCGAGGACCCCAGAAGGCTCTTGTAAAAGCCAACAAACTCGTCTGCAACTTGCTTCTGGGAAGTTGTTTGATGGCCTTCCAGTGTTACAATTCCTTCTATGTGGTTCCTGCTGGAGTTTCTTTTCATTAGGAACTTGCATTTTGCCTGTTGGGAGTAAAAACTCCTCTCAGCTCCAACCAATCTGAAAGTCAATAATCTCTGATCAACCAGTCTGACTTGGAGATCAGTGTCAGCAGGGTTATCGTGCAGTTCTTGTTGCATACATAACAGCACATCAGTTGCCTCTACTACTCTTAAGGAAATGTGGTTGAAATGTCAGGCATTTAGCTGTTTGATGGGCCTTTTTAATGCTTTCAGCTTCTGGCATATATTGAACATTTTGTAGCCTTCAAAATTGTTGCATCGGCTTGCATTTACTGTTGCCTGGAAGCTTTCATGGTCTGCCCACATGTTGAAAAATTTAAAGGGCCTTTTTTCGCCCTTCTCTCCCTCTCAAAGAAGGAAACTATGCAGTGGGAATGATCAGACAGGCAGCCTGGAAGAGTGAAATTGGCATGTACATGCAGACCCTTCTGGATCCAGGTACTGTTTACCATGGCTCTGTCTAATTTGCACCAGGTATGATTATTTGACCAGGTGACAAAACTTCCTGTTGAGTTTATATCTGTAAGGCCCGTGGCATTGCAACAAAATAGAGGATCCTTTAGCTCATACGCAGTGATAGGTAGACCATTTTTTCCTCCTCCATGGAGAAAACATTGTTAAAATCTCCCAAGACCAACTAGGGAGTGGAACAGTTGTTACTGAAGTCTATTAGATTTTCCCAGAGGGGCCTATGAGTTACAATTGTGTGAAACCCATAGACAAAACTAACAGAGAAGCAAATGGATAATGTTAAGCATTTTACAGCACAGTGTATAACTTGTGGTATGGAATCAATAATGGAAAGGCTAACCTTTGATGGGTTCCAGAGGATTAGCACTTTGCCAGCAGAATGGGTGTGGAAGTTGTTGGCTTAGTTCCAAAATCTGAATTTGTTCTTCATGATGTTGAGAAGTTTAGCCTCACTCAACTTCGTCTCCAAAATACTGATGATGTCAATGTTGTTTTTATTCATGAGGTGTAGAACCCCATTCTATTTCATGGACTGGTGGAAGCCCCTAATATTCCATCTTGCAATTTTCATGGGATACCGAGAGGGGCATCCCCCCCCCCCCCTCGGTCCCTTCATTTTGAGTTCCAGTGGCATTATCTTTACTCTTTTTCTTCTTGATGGTTGATTGGGGGCCTATAATCATAGGGGCCCTTTTATCTCTGTCCCTTATACCTTCAGTACTGGTTGGATGGGTGCCTTTGACAGTCTGATTTGGGGCTGAACCAGAAGCCGAGACAGCTTGTTATTCTTGAGACTCGGATGAAACAGGCTCTTTTGGAGCTTCTATTCCAAAGATGACTGGAGGAGCTGTAACTGTAGGCCTTGTAGTGTCCTGTTTGTCCAAGCTATGAACTGCAATCTGATCAGCTTGCAGAGCTGGATTTTTCTTAGTTGAAACAGGGGCAGCTTTGAACTTACAGATTTCTGCAGAATGTCCAATTACTTTGCATCCATTGCAAAATTTTGGCAAATTTTCATGTGATTCGTTGGTCAATTGTGATGCCTCCTGGTAATTTGATGGAGACAATATGCTTGACTTCCTTTGCTACATCAATTTCCACCAGAATTCTTGCATAAGAAATTCTTTCTTTTTTTTATGTGAGCTTGTCGACAAACATGGGCTTCCCTAAGCGAGACCCAATCATGCTTAGAGCTTTGGAGGACCAAAGTTCTAAGGGAAGGTTCTTCATCTGGACCCAATCCGGCATGGTACTGATCTCTTCGTTATCGAACTGAAAGAACCTTGGCATGATCTTAAGGAGGAGTGGTCTACCATAGATGATGTAGGGCCCTTCTTGCAATACCTTTATCATGTACTTTTCATTCTCAAACTTGAAAATTATCCATCTACTCTCGTGATATTGGACGAGAACTGGGACCTTCCAAGAGTCGGTGATCTATTTCAAGGTGAGCTTGCCCAGGTACTTGCTCGCAAAGTAACCAACCAGGCAGTGCGGCATTTCATCGAACACATTATCTACATTGTCTTCAGTAATACAGATTTCTTCTTGATCAAACTCGATGGGTGTCAATTGCTTCTCGTTGCTGGGTTTCCTGTTGTCTGCGAAGAGAATGACCCATGAGGCCTTCTTAGCCCCGTCATTTCGAGTCCTGTTATTGTTCATGTCAGTTGTAATTCTAGCTGGGGAGCTAGAACGTGGTAAGCCCACTGTTTCTATAAGTTCGCAACAGTGACTCTTAGAGCTGGCATCGTCGGCCTCCAGTCCAATGGAGCAAGTGTCATCTTCTCCCAAGGTGCAAAAGAGATTTTCTTATTCAAGTTGAGCAGCAGCTGCAGAGGACTGTTCATCATCTGCAGTAGCAGGTATTTTCGCCATTTTCACTGTAGTACCAGCTTTCTTTTCGAAATAATTCTTTACAAATTCAACATCTTTATGTTCTAGAGTGTTGACAGTGATCTTGCGACTTGATTTCTTTTTGCCCATGACTATAAGATGATTTACAGCAGCTGATTCAAGTGGGGAAATGAGCGATTAGAAAGAAGGGAGACATAGAAGAGTAGCGAAGGCGAAATTTGCTTGAGAGTTTCTCTCTCTAACTCTTTTGATTTCTTTTTAAAATGGTTTTACTTCTCCAAGACATTAGCATTTGATATTTTATTTAAAGTTTGTGAATTTGCTAATATTGTTTGTTCCAACTCCTTGAAAAATCCTTCTGAACGTGTTGAGATCGACCGGTCCCGCTTTTTGCATCCTTGGGTGAAATTAAACATGAATGGCTCGACTTTGGGTAACCACAGTCCTTGTAGTGGTGGCGACCTTATTCGAGATGATGAGGGTAGTTGTGTTAAGGGTTCCTTTAGAAACATTAGCTATGGTTCTAGTATGCTTGCCAAGCTTAGGTCTCTTAGAGATGGCCTTGCTATGGCTATTGATTTACAAATTCATAGTGCTGAGATTGACTTGGATGCTAAAAGTTTGGCTGACTTATGTAACAACCATAACAATACCCATCACATTTTGATTAATGATTATCTTTTAGCAAGAAAGGGAAGGGAAATTGATGGTGGTTTGGTTTAACCAAAATTTGTAATCTTTTGTGCTTAGAGCGGACAAAAAATCAACATGTACGTCCAAATATTATTGTCTTTTCCTTTTTCAGTCCTAATACTCCAGATTATTCAAAAGGACATGGCTTCCTTTTTTGGCATCCCATTTCTTGATCAACTGGGTAGGTAATTAGGGCTTGAAATTAATTTTTGCTACAAAAAACCAGAATCTTATAAGGTATTTGGGATAAAATTGCTTGTCGATTAGCTGTTGGAAAGCCAAGATTTTGTCACCAAGAGTTAAGTTTACACTTATTAAGTCAAAATTCTCTTCTATTTCTTTCTACCTAATGAATTGTTTTAAATTTCCCACATCGTGGTGTGATAAAATTGATAAGACAATTAACCACTTCTTATGGGTTCAAGAGGAGGGTAAGCGAAATGTACATTGGGTACTAAAGGATCAATTTGTGAAAGCATGCTTTAAGGTGGGCTGTGTATTCAAAATACTAATCAGGTGAACCATGCTATGCTTAAGCAAGCTTGGCGGCTCATTAAGGAACCATAGTCCACCTTCTTTCAAGTTATGCTTTTTAAATATGTTCAACGAATGAACTTCTAGCAAGTCTAAGTGGCTTCTAATTCTTTCCTACCATGGAGAGTGATGTAGGGGAAAATTTCTCATCCAATTACATGACACGTGGCGCCCTCCAAGCGCAAAAGGGTAAATTCATGGACAAAGTTTCCCATCCAATGACATATGACAATCTCAAAGGGAAAAAAGTAATTTCACGACTCATACAGAACAATCAATCAAATGGTTACACCTAGCAAAGGGCATGATTCTAATTCTACATCAATGTCCTAATACTACTATGACACTCCAGCTTATGGATAAACCAAGGGGAATCTCATTCCTATCACGATTCTCAATAATCAATCACTCTCGTAATCGAACTCTGCTTTGAAACACTATATAAAGGGGCTCTCAACATCAAAAGGTACATTCAACTCTTAATCATAGCTCTACAATTTTATTCAGCTTTCCTTTCACTCAAAAGCTTTATTCAAACATAGGCATCGGAGATTCCCCCAGAGGCATAACCCCTCCGGTTTTCCGACAACTTTTAGGTTTTCTCCTCATTTCGTGTGTGTAGGTACCGCATTCCGGCTCTTTGACTACTTGGCAGATTTTTGGCATCAACAGATTTGTGTCGTCTATGGGAAACTACTTAATCTTCAGAAGAAAAAGAACTCATCTGTTGATATGCCTCTCAAGAACGCTTCCAAAGATAAGGTCAACCCAACCACTCGAGCCTCTAGCCATAGCCAACAATAGGGCTCAGGACTCCCTAGTATCCAAGAGCATAACGCTTCAGATCGGGGCCACAGTGAACCATTTGATGGGCACACTAGACATGAGCTGCCCTCTCATTCCAACCCGGTTGGCCCTGGTGTCTAAGAAAATATGGAGGCACCTCCTACACCAAACCTAACTGCTTCAGTAACTCAAGGGCAATTCTTGGAACTTATCTTAAACAATAATTCTTCATTCAATATCGATAACTCCCTTTCATTCACACACATGCACAAGGACATACACATGCATATTCATCGATAAAAACAATAGCTAAATAAATCTGTCATGCTTGAATACAATCAACTAAAATATCGTTATCTCACTCATTACATAACACTTCTAGGTGATTCAAAATAGTTTAGAGATTAGACTTTTAGATCTTAAATGTCGACTTAGGAATCGTCTAATTTGGTCTTAAAATGATCTAGTTACATTAGCTTAAAATTGAACTATGGAATCTGTGCAGATTATGGTTTCTAGAACGCAGTTGTTATAAGTCTAATGATAGACTAACTTCTAGACATCTAATTGAGCTGAATTTCGCTATGCAATCTCTAGACATCTAAAACTAAAGCATACTAAAATATTAAGTTCATTGCATAACGAAAACATAATATACAGACCTATAGCAGAACATATCTCGATTGAATCTAGTTTTAACTTATGTGATTTCAAACTATAAAAGACATGGTTGCAATCATTCTTTGAATGAATTAATCATAAAATTCATTAATTAAAGCATAAAAAGGAACAGAGAAAATCAACATGAAGTGAAGATAAGAGAGATAAGGAGGGTTGAGAAGTTAAGTCTGAGTGGGATAGTGAGAAGAGAGATAAGAAGAGTGGGGAAGTTAAGTCTAACTGTGATAGTGGGAGAGAAAAACATGGGTGTAATATCTGGAGAGTTAGAGTCAATTGAGTTACATATATAACCTTATTTAAATAATTTATTTATATATTTAAGTAGGAGTTTATAGGATATTTTGAAGGATGGACACCAAATGGAGGCTCTAACTTTATTCATAATATAGATAAGGTTGCAAATATTTATTCTTTAAAAAACTTCGTTAATTTTTTCCCAAATGAATTATGTCTCTCTTTCTCGTTATCTCTTCCCCTTCTTGAATTATTTATTTATTACAAATATTTTAAATATTAAAGTTAATTCAATTTTATAATTTTATATAAAAAAAATTAAATATAAAAATTCATTTCAATTTATTTCTAAACGAATTCTTTTAATTCATTTTAACTTAATTTCAAATAGAGTAATAAAAGAAGAAAAAAGTAAACTTAAGTGGTTTTGGATGTTGAACCTAAGTGGATCAGTTTGGAGAAACATTCGAGCAATTCTTAGAGTGAGCACGAAAAGTCTCACCTCGAAAGTGTTTGTATAATATTATTATATATTTTTTTAAACATAGAATATATATTGGTGTTCCATTATCTATAAAATAAACAAAACAAATTAATAAAAATCATAATCAAGATTATAGACCTTACCACTGAGCTGTACTCTTGATGTGATATAATTACACTTCACAAATATATAATACGTGTTATCTAGTTTAATAATAATTACAAACTATTTAATTAATCACTTACAAATTACAACAATATATAAATATAAGTTATACTTTATATAAATATATATTAATATTTATAAAATTATAATTATCAGACTATAAAGAGTTAGTAACGTATTAAACTTTGATAAAAATTAATTAAAAATTAAATTATTTTTATTTTACTGTTGTAATTAATTAATTAATATTATTTTATTAAAAAGTCAAAATGCCCCAAAAGATTCAAAAAACTTACCCGGATTTTCAGCATTTTAGGTCAGAATTTTAAATTTTCAACATTTTGATTAGACGTCATTACAAATGGAACCACTATGTTGGAGGACGATAGTGTAAATTGATAGATACATATGCAACAAACGATAGTGTACGTCTAATATCATATGTAATTAAAATTTTCATCAAATTGTTTGATATTTGTGTACAAATATTTTGATAAATATTCATTCATTGGTCTTAAGTTAGTAAAGTTTATTGATAATTAATTTATTTATATTATTTCAATTTTTTAATATTTTTATAATTTAATTAATATTATTTTATTCAAAACGCTCAAACGTTTCAAAAGACTTACGCCCCAACGTCTCGGGACTTACACCTCGCCTCATTGAGGCAAAACGCCTCGCCCAACGCCCTCGCCTCTGAAAACACTGATCTTATCTCAAAAATACGTAAAATAACTTTACTATAATTTCAATATGATCATGGTAACGAAGGGTGAGTCGCGGACTAAGCGCTCTTTCAATAATGTTACCGGGTGCATAGAGTTTTTTAGCACACTTTCCTCGGGATGCAACAAGCCTAATCACCACTGTACCTTATTAACCTACACAAATTAGAAGGTAGAAACTCCACCAAAACAACATTTTTTTTACCCAAACATGAAAGAACAATAAAGTATCTTGAAGAGAGAAAAGTCCGTAAAAGGTGTGGGAATGAAGTACCTTGGAAGGCTAATAGGATAGTTATTTATAGGTGTGAAAGAAGATGCCTCGTTCAAAGAACAAATTGTCATAAAATATGCGTTAGTAGTGTACTATCTTTGATCCAGGTGGATCTTTGATATGATACATGAATCAGCAAAATAAGGAAGCCACTCCACTGACATGTATAATTGCAGTTGCTATTTTGAAGGAACAAACTTTGAATGGGCAATTAACATGTTAGTAGGTAGTTCCTTGAGTTGAGGATCATGTTGTGGTGTATAACGGAAATAGAGGAGGAAATAGCCTCTTGCATGAGGTCCACTCCTAGTTATTTAAACACGATTGTACTGAACAAGAGGAGGATTTTGTTTTTTGGAATGAAAATTTTTTATTTTTTCCCCTTCGATTCTCTGTCATTTATTTTCAGTTCCATCACCAATAAGTTTCAGATCAAGTGGTATCAGAGGCAGGTTTTTCATATTTATCTTAGGGTGAAAGTGGTTTATGGTCTCAACTCGCGACCAAGTCAGAACTTCTGGTGAAGAACTACTCGAGCCTTTGATTGTTCATCGAAGGACGATCGTGAAAGAAGGTGTCATGTCTAACAAAAAACAAGACGAGTCATTTGGAGGTGATCGAATCACCACCCTGGAGCTGCAAGTACAGGCCCTGACAACGGCTGTTACTAAACTCATTAATGAGTTTAGTATCCCAAAAGCCCCGCGTGCATCCACTTCAGAGGTGTTCAAACCAAAGAAGAAGGTTGACGAGGAGGATGAAGATGATGACAACCTTGACTCCGACACCGAGACAGATGACGAAGAAATCAAGGTGAATTCCATGAAAATTTTGAAAGTTGATTTTAAGGTTGATATCCCTGTCTATGACGGCATAATCAATGCTGAAAAATTGAATAGTTGAATTGATAGATTAGAGATTTATTACACTGTAAATAAATACTCTAAATCTCAAAAAATAAAATTTGCAAGTTTGAAACTTTCGAGTCATGCCCTTACATGGTGGAAATCCTATCGAAAACGCCACAAAGTATCGGACTTGACTTGGAAGAAATTCAAAATACTTCTCAGGAAGCAATTTTATCCTATTGGCTATGTCGAAGAACGGTGGTACAAATGGCAGCATCTAAAACAAAAAATGGGGCAGACGGTTCAAGAATATACTACTGAATTCCATAACCAAGCTTTGGTTTTGGATGTCGATGTCGATGACTGCGATATGTTCATGAAGTACATTCGAGGCCTTGCTGAATACATACAGAAAGAACTGAAATTGTTCACCGTAGAAACAATCGAAGATACTACTGTGAAGGCCATTGCGATTGAGTCAAAGAACAAAAGAACTGACAAGAGGGATGACAAGCAAGGTTCCAGTAACAAAAATGACTGGAAGAAAACAGGGGAGCAGAGTAAGAATGGATCAGCCCGGACAAACTACTGTGATCATTGTCAAATCAATGGCCATGTTAAAGAAAAATGCTAGCGACTTCATCCTGAGCTGCAGCCGCAGACGAAGAAAAACAATAAAGGGAGGAAGAACAGGACAGCTACTTTAATGACCCAACAAGTAGAAGAAATTCCAAAAGTGAACCAGGCCGATACCAAGCTTACACTCATGGCCAACCCAAAAGATTCGACAGATGTTGATTATCGAGAAGAACTTTTTCACGTGAATATTCATGTGAAACAGAGTGTTGTAAAAGCTATCATTGATCCAGGAAGTCAAAAGAATTTAATTTCAGAAACATTAGTGCATCAGATGGCTTTAGACACAACACCTCATCCTAAACCGTATCCGTTGGGATGGATTCAGAAGGATGTTGACATGCAAATCACAAAACAGAGCACCTTCAAATTTGCCATCACTGATCGATACATCGATGAAGTGACATGCGAGTTGGTTCCTTTAGATGTGTGCCAAGTCATTATGGGCAATCCCTACTTATGGGACCGAGATGCTGTTCATTATAGGCAACTTCGGAAATATCGTTTAGTAAAGGAAGGGAAGGAGTTCCACATCAACGCTTGCAAGCCCAAGGCTACAAATAGGTTGACGACAGCCACCCAAGCCAAGCGAATGGTCAATGCAAGTAGGGGATTTGTTTTGTTAATGATTCGACCTCTGGAAGTTAGTACCGAAGTGGTAACACTTTCTGCATTATCTTTAACACCTTCTAAATGTTGTGACATTAAGAAATTGCAGCAAGAGTACAAGGATCTGTTTCAAGAGGTACATGAATTACCACCACGGAGAGCTATAGAACATGAAATCCAATTGGTTGGAGATGCATCTCTACCAAATTTGGATTTGTATCGCACCTCTCTAATTGAGTCTGAAGAGATCAAAAGGCAAATTCAAGAATTACTTGAACAAGGTGCCATACGTCCTAGCTGTTCACCATGTGGTTCACCAATTTTATTGGTGCCAAAAAAAGATGGAGGATGGCGTATGTGCAATTATTACAGAGCACTCAACAAAGTGACTATCAAGAATCGGTATCCCTTACCTAGAATTAAAGACCTACTGGACCAGCTACATGGTGCTCACTATTTTACTAAGTTGGATCTCAAATTTGGCTACCACCAGGTTCGTATCCGTGATGACGACACTTGGAAGACTGCATTCAAAGCCAAACAAGGACTTTTCGAGTGGATGGTTATACCATTTGGATTGTGTAACGCTCCAGCAACCTTTATGTGACTGATGAATGAGGTTCTCCGACCTTTCATTGAGAATTTTGTCAGTGTACTTGGATGATATCCTCATATTCAGTGTGACTTGGGAGGACCACCTTTGTCATATTACTCAGGTTTTAAAGGCACTACGAGCAAATCAACTACGATTGAATGGAAAGAAATGTGAGTTTGGTAAGCAGAATCTTGTGTATTTGGGTTTCATTTTAGGTGCAGGGGAACTGCAAGTGGATCCAGAAAAAGTACGGGTCATTTCCCAGTGGCCTACACCACGTACAGTAACAGATGTTCGTAGCTTTATAGGTGCATGCCAATATTTGCGTAAATTCATTCGACATTTTTCTCAGATTGCAGCACCTTTACACTCACTTGCAAAAGCCAATCAAAGATTTAAGTGGACAAAGAAACATGGTGAGACCTTTCAATTATTAAAACGGAAGATTTCAGAAGCACCAGTTTTAGCATTGCCGAATCTACAACGGTCATTTGAGGTGGAAGCAGACGCGTCTAACTATGCTCTAGGTGCAGTTTTATTTCAAAATGGGAAGCCAGTTGCATACCATTATGAGATGTTTAGTGGACCAGTTTTAAACTATCCAACTTATGACAAAGAGCTCTACGCCTTACATCAGGCAGTGAAGCATTGGAGAGTTTACTTACTGGGGAAGTAAGTTGTGGTTCACTCAGATCATAAACCGCTTCAATTTTTTACTACACAGTCTAAGTTGCAGCAAGCTCGGCATATGAAATGGATGTCCTACCTACAATAATTCAATATTGTGATCAAATACAAGAAGGGAGTGACTAATAAGCTGGCAGTTATGTTGTCTCTACCGCCTACACCAGTTAGTTCCGCATTGCTGGTCACTATGCAAATCCAGCCTATGGTTCCTTCCGAGTATGCAACATGGTATGACACAGATCCTGATTTTGTAACA